>CM058236.1:78483204-78941643 GCA_030180135.1 Orychophragmus violaceus | reverse complement strand
CCTCTCTATGTTGTGACAGCTTATCTCCTTATGCAAATATCAAGTATATTGATACTTTGCAAATCGACACCTGCTACAACACTATGCATGTTGTTCCAACATGTACGTTTCACTTTAAACAAAAGCTGTGCACTTTCATTCTCCCCCTTTTTGACTGAATTTTTCAATCCAAGCATTCCTGCAAAACATATCAAGAATACTATACCTACTCCCCCTGCTTGGTAGGCAAAATTCAATCAAAAATCAAACTTAATTATATGCCACCAACAGACTTCGTTTCTTAGCAGACAAATGGGACTCCTTGGAATTAGCTTGACATTTTGCACAGTCCCTCTGAAACATCCATCACGATCAGAATCTCTTTGTTTTTGACTTCTCCAATGATGTCCATTTAAGATTTTGATTTCCTTCTGCCCGGATCTTCCTTGACCACTTGACATGTGTTTTGAACACTCACATGTACAACACACAAACTTCTTTAACTCATCAGATGTGGACTTGCAAGATGCATCATCATATAGACCACCTTTCTTGATCCTTACCTTTTGTACCCTCCTTACATCTTGAGCAAACTTCTTTTGCCTTGTTGCACATCTTACTTGATCAAGAAACTTATAGCAGTGGGCTTTGATATGTCCATTTTTTCCACAAAAATAACATCCAAAAGAATGAGATACCTTTTGATTATTTTTCTGGATTTTTTCTCGAACATGTTCCAACGGCTTCCTCATTGTTGCAACAGACATTGATGTGCTTCCTTGAACAATGACCATCTTTGAATTTGATGAAGGAACAACAGAGGTATGTGCATGGCAGTACAAATCCGATTTCAACATCCAAACTTGAGATTTTCTTCTTAGATTTGGATAGTACCTCCCTTGACTCAACATTTCCTTGACTTTATCAGCAAATTTGTAGCAGTTTCTTTTGATATGTCATTTCTTCCCACAATAGAAACATCCTTGATATCTTGAATAGTTGTAGTTGTTCTGATTCCCATGTAGATGAGAATCATACACATCACGTTTTGTAGCAGCTTCCATCATGTTGTTGATTGGATTTCTTGTAAGAAATGTTGGAACACGGTCAGAGATGTTCCTACGCACTGGTTGAGTCTTGATTGGATTTTCTGTACGTTCAGCTGGTGTTGGAACACAGTCAGAGATGTTCCTACACATCGGTTGAGTCTTGATTGGAATTTATGTTTGTTCTGCTGGAACATGGTCAGAGGTGTTCCCACGTACAAATTGAGTCTTTGTGTTTGACATTCCCCCATTATATCCAAGACCAGAAGTGTTGTTACCAATTCTTTCCAAGGACAATATCTTCTCCAAATCCTTAGTTCCACTGTTCAGCATGTGGATCCTCTTCCTTGTTTCGGATAGTTCGTAGCTGAGAGATTTGTTTTTGTCTTTCTCAACAGTCAACAAATCACTCAAGCTTTTGTTTAGATCATTGAGATTCATCTTTTCTTCCAACAAGCTGATCTTTTCTTTCCCAAGAATCATCCAACTCTCAAGTAATATCTGGTCCTCAACTTGAATGTCACCCACTGATTCTTCTTCTTCTTCTTCTCCATTGATTTCGGATTCTGAGTCTGATGAATCCGTGCTCTCATCTTCAGAAGAGTTTTTTATGTCTTCAATGGATGCAATGAAGGCTACATAGCCTGCCCCTTCTGAAGCGTCATCATCTTCATCCTCATAATCACTTTCGCTCATTCTATTGTAAGCTTTAGCCTTCCTTGTTTGGCCTCCCACACATTCAGATTTTGTGTGTCCTAACCCTTTACAACGAGAGCACTTAAGATCTCGAATTTTAATATTGGGACACTCAGCTTTGAAATGGCCATATCCTTGACATTCATGGCATCGTTGGTAGTTTTTCTTGCTTGACCACTCTCGATGATTATCGGTATAGTATGGCCTTCTCATAGCTTGGCTGAAGTTATTAGTCATCATTCCCATCTCACTCTTCATTTCTCTCATGTCATCCCTTTCGTTGGATACAAGAGATACTCCCTTCGAGCTGCTTGCCTTAGCCACAGGAATCTCCATTTCATAAGCTTGTAGATGTCCAACCACTTCATCAAACTCAATGTTTTCCGTGTCCAAGGCAGTACCCATAGCTGTTTTCTTGGACTCAAACTTGGATGGCATGCTCCTTAGAAGTTTTTTTCACCAGCTTCTTATCTTTATTTTTTTTACCCATGTTTTGAGCTTCATTTGCAATTGCACTTAGCTTTCCGCTGAACTCCTCAATGGACTCCATTTCTTCCATGCGGATATTCTCAAACTTTGTTGCAAGCATATCGAGTCAGGATCTTTTTACATTCGATGTTCCTTCATATGCAACCTTAAGTTTATCCCACGCTTCTTTTGCGGACTCACAACATTCAACACGTTTGAATTGATTTTCGTTGATGGCATTGAAGATAGCCGACAAAGCCTTGGCGTTGTACTTAGCCAAGCTTTTCTCAACATCTGTCCATAACGACTTCGGTTTCGCCACTGGTTTTCCGGCTTCACTTCTTGTTGTTGGAGACGTCCATCCCGTTTCTACCGCAGTCCATGAGTCCTCATGGATTCCTCTGATAAGTGCTCTCATCTTCATCTTCCAATGACCATAGTTACCCTTCTCAAGGATAGGATTTCGTTGTAGAAACACCAGCTCCTTTGTGTCCATCTTTCCGCAGGATCTTCACCTGTTGTAAAGCTACAGCCTGGTTCAGATGCCTGCTCTGATACCAATTGAAAAAGCATATGAACACAACAACGATTCTCGAAACTCCGGCGCACCGAGTTTTTATAGCTTAGAAATCTTTCAAGATGTTTACAACACTCTCAATTGGATTTATACACAGCCTAAGACATGTTCTTAGCTTGTGACCACTGATCTCTAACTCTCACTCTCACAAAGATACAAGTATTAAAACCTTGAAGTGTTTGGAAATCAAGTTCTAATCAAAAACATTTCTCAAGTTTTTTTCTAACTTAAAATGTTTTTACTCTCTTTGTTGCAGGTGATTTTCGATGGGTATACCACCATGGAAGCTCTCTCTCTCTCTCTCTCTCTCTCTCTCTCTCTCTCTCTCTCTCTCTCTCTCTCTCTCTCTCTCTCTCTCTCTCTCTCTCTCTCTCTCTCTCTTGTACCAAGGACCAGGAGACAAGGAGACAAAAGCTTTTTCATCCACCACTTAAACTTGCACACATTCTTTATTCCTTTTGTCCCATTTATTTTAGTCAAGAGACAAAGAGCATCTTCTTATCTTCTTTAATCACGCATGCCTCTTGTGAGAAGACTTCTAGGATGCCCTCTCTATGTTGTGACAGCTTATCTCCTTATGCAAATATCAAGTATATTGATACTTTGTAAATCGACACCTGCTACAACACTATGCATGTTATTCCAACATGTACGTTTCACTTTAAACAAAAATTGTGCACTTTCAAATCTGATCACGATTTTATGTTTATGTTTTTTTTTAAAGCACAGACGAAACTGCTTGCTATTTTTTTTATAAGTAAAACAACATCATTAACAAAAACGTGTTGTTTGTTAAGCTCTCAAAACGACCGTGTTTTGTAATCCGTTAGAAAAGTTAACAGTGTCACGTCATCGATACACGGATGTCCTGTGTTGCAGGTTGACCGTGACGTTGAGGGTTGACTTGCATTTAATTGAGGTGAAGGGTTGATCTGAAAAAACGGACCACCTTAACGGTTAATTTGCAGAAAACCTAAGTTTAAATGCTGATCAAAACCGTGTTTAACAGCTCTTTTTCCTCCAATGTTTTTTCTCCCTTTAAAGCAAAAACGAAGACGATAAACCTAAAAAATCGTCGGAGGAAGCTGCAAAAAAAGAGATATCGCATACGAAAAACAGTTCAACCTTTATCCAAAACCGTTTCAGTCCATTAACCCTTGTTGGAAATGATAAAAAAAAAATTTGTAACTAGATTAAATAAGTTATAATAGCTATATAATGTAGTCACCAGTTGGATATTGATACATTGTAAAGCTCTAAGCGAAAACTAATTACCAAAGTATTATTCAGCTTTATCTTTCTTGTCGACTTTTGATAGCAAGAATCTTGCAGTAGATTTTTTCTAAACCTCATACAGAGACGACCAAATTATCGAGTCATTTTCATTATTTCACGAAACCAAGAATCTCCAAAAACGAAATCCAATTGATTGTCGTGGTTATAGCTATGTATTATTTGTTTCCACAAATAGAGATATGTATATGGACTTAAGCTAATAATTGGGAGAAAGAGACAAAACCGTATGGACCAAGTAAAGAAGAGACAAGGTCCTAGAAAAAGGTGATACAGCCATATACACTCACGATTCCAGAATGCACGGCCAGTATTAACGTATTTATCGTTATAATCTCTTTTATTTTGTCAGAAAAAAAAAACTTCATCAATTGGACGGACCACAAGGCCCATAGTTTGTAAAATTATAATGGGCCCCGTATTCTTTTTTTTTTAACGCTGATACAGATTATGAGAACTATTACAAGGACAATTTAACAGATAATACTACCTCCGTTCTACGAGAATCCATCAATGATCACGATCAACGGCTCCACCTGCTCCTGAAAACTTCCTTATAAGCTTGCCTCCATTAATCTTGTAAAACTGCGCCTTCGGGGATTCGAACCCAGTACTTGCCGGTGTAAAGCATTAACCACTTGACCACTTGACCACTAGACCACTAGACCACTAAATTATAATGGGCCCCGTATTCATGGTAATGATTACGACGCCCTTTTACGCTCGTTTGGGCTGACCTGGTTTCGCCGTCGAAATGTTAGCTTCATCTTCCAGATTCTTCTTTTCTTCAATCGCAAAAACTTCTTCTTCGCTCCGTAGATCTTCGATTCCTTCGTTTTCTCGCTTATCAGTCCGATCAATGGCCGATTCCGCTTTCAAGAAAATCCAAATCCAAAGAGATGACACTGTAAGCTTTTCCTTCTCTGTCTCTGCTTGAGTCCTTTCTCTACTGATTGCTTAGCTGCTTGTGAAGATTTCAGTATATTCGTTGTCTTATCGGGTTTGGCTGTAGAAATGGTTAATTTAAGAAAGGGAATTTGTGTTTCTCATGAACATCAGAGACTCATATAAGTCACAGTTTTTAAGGATTGAGAAAATTTGCATTTGGCTTGGCTAATTGTCTGTATATGCTTCTTCTAACTTATATAATGTTCATGTTTCTGTGATCTATTGGTTAGACATTTGATGCCTATGTGGTCGGTAAAGATGATGCCCCTGGGATTGTGGTGATTCAAGAATGGTGGGGTGTTGACTTTGAGATCAAGAACCACGCTATCAAAATCTCACAACTTGAACCTGGTTTCAAAGCCCTTATACCTGAGTGAGTGTCTCTTGCAATGGTAGATTCAACTTAATTGGCCTTTTTTAAATTATAGTATCATTGAGTATCTTCTCATCACAGCGATATTTATGTAGCTTGTATCGAGGAAAGGTTGGTCTTGATACTGCAGAGGCACAACATCTAATGGATGGACTTGACTGGCCAGGTGCCATCAAAGATATCCGAGCTTCTGTTAATTGGCTAAAAGCTAATGGCTCGAAAAAGGTGCCAAAATTTATGAACAAAAATGCTTCAGAATTTGTAAATTCTATCAAAAGATTTATGAATTTTTATTGCGGTTGGCAGGTTGGTGTAACTGGAATGTGCATGGGAGGTGCACTAGCTATAGCTAGCTCTGTTTTGATTCCAGAGGTTGATGCTGTTGTTGGATTCTATGGAACCCCTTCCTCAGAGCTTGCAGATCCAGCACAAGCCAAGGCACCTATTCAAGCCCATTTTGGAGAGCTTGACAATTTTGTCGGTTTCTCTGATGTCACGGTATACATTACATCTCAAAAAAACTGTCTGAAAATTACCTGAGATCCCATCATGAATGAATCCAATGATTATTACAACCTTTTCAGGCAGCAAAGAATCTTGAAGAAAAGCTGAAAGCGTCGGGAGTGGCACACGAGGTTCACATTTACTCGGGGAACGGGCACGCATTTTTGAACAGGAGCCCTGAAGGAGTGAGCAGAAGGAAGAGCATGGGACTTTCTGATGAAGACGAAGCTGCGGTGGAGCTTGCTTGGTCTCGCTTCAACTCTTGGATGAAACATTACTTGGTTTAAGCTTTCCTTTCTCAAGAGTGTTCACGTAAGTCCCGAAACATTTTGTGATGCCCAATAATCTTGAATAAGGACATTGCTCTTAGGGACTTTCATCTGAATCAAATAAAGTGGTTTGTGTGTTTGCTTGTGGGTTGTGTGGTGGATATGTTCGAAGATTTTTTCATAAATTTGAGCTGAAATCGATGTGTTTGTATGATTATAATTCCAGAACTAGGAAATGGTAGTGTATATGTAGTTAAATTTTAATTACTGCTAAGTCTGTGTATTGGGTTGTATGTTACTCAATTATGAGTCAATCTTAATCATTAGTCAAGGAAATAAGCCATTTAATTATACGACGATATGTGATTTTATCAAGGAATGCGAAAATAATAGGATAGCAGATTGTCTTCTTTTCTTTATTTGATGTTAGTATAAATATAATTAAAACTGTAAGAAAGATATTTGATCCATTATATTCATGCAGAAAAACATTTTCTTGTCTCAGCACAATACTTTCAACTGATACCGTTTACTACTAATACAATCAAATTGTGCTATTTATACGAAATGAAATTACACTTATGATTAAGAACCCGTGATGGGAAAGCCGGCGTTTATGGCTGTGGCGCGTGCTGTAAAACAGTCGAAGGAGGGTGATATACGGGCGGTTGGATGTACGGTGATTGAGATAGTAATAGTGTCTCCGCCGTGGACAGAGGCAGATTCGAGGGAGGATCCGGTTTCAGTTCTTATCGGGTAGGATACTCGGGTGAGACTCTGAAACTAGAACGAAGAAGTCAACAACTACTAAGAGAAGTCTAGCCCAAGTCCAATGGTATTTCAAAAACCAATGAAGTGTCAAAGAAAGACTCATATGTTTAGGGTTATCTTGCAAGAGTTTTTATATAAATATAATTGTTATAGTCTAAGGATTATCATGGTTGCCGTAAGCAACCTCTCCTTCATCTTTCTATGAGTATCAATCTAAGTTTCTTTGTTCTTAGATTTTCTTCATTCTCTTTTATTTTCTTACATAATAAAGTTTTATGATCTATCTATTTTATATATCTTTAATATATTTCATGTTAATAAGCTATTTTGAACATAAATCTCTTGTTTAGAAGCTGGTATCATGATATCAGAACCATGATCTTCTTTTGATCCCGACCTTCCGCTTCTCGCAACCGTTATTAGATTGATGAAGTTATTTCCTCCGATCAGATTCACCACATCGTTTTCAAAAGCTCGCTTTTCTCTCTCTCATCTTTTTTTCGTGTGGCTTCTCAAGAAAATAAGAGTGGGCAGAAGAGATAAAAGATTGTGAAGAAATAAGGACTGATTCCCTGGAAAGATTAAGCTCCGATACTATGCTAGAAATTTCAAAACCAAGATAGATTCATGCTCAAATGAGCATCACTTAAATTTGATTAGACAAAGTGATTTTTTTGTCAACATTAGACAAATTGATATATCATGATTTTTAAGAATTTTAAGTTATGATATGTGTATGTAATCGAGTCGTTTATGTATCTTTCGAGTATTTTTCAAGTTTTTTTATAATTTTCTACACGATTGAAGTTTATTTGGAAATATTATAGCAATCTTGAACATTGGAGAGCACTTGCGTGAGCAAAAAGGTTGAGTGTCGATTGATTTATGGTGTTGGTGTCGGTCGACACCATGTTCGAGACCACAGGTTTTAATAAGATTTGAAGAATTGCAGTTTTTGTCAAGATGCTTTACTATTTACATTTTGACCGCAAATCGTGTTTAGACTATATTATTATCCATTGTTTAGGACATCTTATCACTAATTTGAATTTTAGAGTTTGAGAGTTTTTGGAGTTGATCTTATATTTCGACAGAGAAAGATTTTGAACCTCCGTTTCTTTCAATCTATTATCTTATTCAGTTTTTTATTCAATATGTTTATTGATTTAATTGCCATATCTGACTAGTTCTCTTAGTTAGGTTTAGGGATTTTCATAAGGGATTTCATGAAATTTTAGGTTAATTGGTTAGTTAGTATTTATAACTTCTAGTTCTTTATCTAGGTTGTTCTTATGCTTAATTTGAACTGATCATTTACATTATTGATATTAGGTTGATTTTTGCAACGACAGTTAGTTAATAAACTAGAGAAAAACCTAGGTGAACAAGCTATCGGCAAAGGAATTTGGTGTAGTTATTTTGTGAACAATCAAATATGTATTTAATGCTTGTTTAGACTTTAAGATCTGCAAAGACAATTGAGATTATAGGACTTAGACAGATAATACTCGCAACGGAAATTGGTTAGTTATAATCTAGTGATTCGATTTTAGTTAAGAATATTGTTTAATTTGGATCATGATTGACTGATTGTTTATATTCCTGATTTTCTGAGAAATTGCATGGCCTTGACGCTTTATCTTACTAATTTACATCTTTTATTCACATTGCTTTTACATTTAAAACGATCTTGCTTAGCTAAATTCGAACCAACAAATCTATTGTCTGAACTAGAGTTTCTGAGGATTCAACATTTTTATACTATGATTGCATTTTGTATACTTACAGTGTAACTCTAGGAAAGTAAACTTTGAGCATATCACGAAGATGGATAATAAGATAGCTCATAAGAGAGCTTTATTCAAATGCAAGAAAATAAAGAACGGAGAAGGTTAATTTATAACAAAGAACAATATGATTTTGGATTGATATCATGAAAAGGGAAAGAGGAGAGCTGTACACGAAGTGGCAACTCCCAAAATTACATTTTCCAATCATTACAAACATATATATGTGTGTGAATTTTTCTAGCTAGAAGACCCTAAACACATGAGCTTTTCATACTTCTTTAGACTTGTTTGGGCATTGCATTGGGTTTTCTCATATATGTTCTAATATTCATCCGCAAACTTAGCATGGACGAAACATAAACACTAAGTTTGAAAGAGGAAACGGAATAGCTTGGTAGATATATGATTAGGTAAAGATCACATGAAGAAGTGGACACATTTTTCAATGAACCGTAGATAGGAAAAGTCTTTCAAAACCATATACGAACTTCATACACTTCATAAACTGACGGAAAAATCAGATATTTGGGATCTATATCATCAAGAAAAGTGTGTCTGAAGAAATCTCTCCGAAAAGTGTTTTTCCATTGCTGCTGCGAGAACGAGCGTTGTGTCATCACTGTCGTACGACAAATATATGGAGAAGGCACGTGTGAGTAGAAGTCTATGATTTTGTAGCACGCGCACCAAAATGCGGCAGCTGTAGTTCTGAAACTCTTGGAGGAATATCTGTCTCTTCACACCAGAGAGTACGACAAGGGAATGCCTCTCCACGTTGTCTCGCTTCATGGATGGATCGATGTTGTCAAATGTCTGCTCAAGTTTCATGCTGATGTCAACGCTTCAACTACTTATGCTCCTTCCAAATCTTTTTCACTTTGTGGTTTCAAACTAAGCGTAACTGTTTTATCCACGTTAAATTTGTGAGGTAGTATTAAGAGAAGTTTTGTAGGCCACAAAAATACGGAAACAAAAACTGTTTGGAAAAAACCGATGACAACACGATTAAGGAAAACAATTAAGCGGAGATGAGATGATATCTTTCTTTAATTCAAAATATCTCCAGCAGTGTAACAGTTTGATGAGATAATGAATCCTAGGATACAACCGCTTGAGACTAAGATCGTAGCACTCGATCAAAAAATCTGCAAACTTAGGATCTACGAATACTCTCGGACGTACGTTTGGTAAAAGAAAGAAGACATAGAGAGATTGCTAGTTTTTGAGTTGAGAAAGATATATGAGAATATATATTCTTGAGAGAGATATGAGTTTTTATATATAGGAGATAGAAAGACTCCAAAACTTCTCTTACTTTCAATGTGGAACATATTAAGTTCCCACTTAAATTTGGAGAGTAAAAAACGCTTCACCAATTTTATTGGCTAATACCCATTTCTTTTTAACTCATATAATATTTTATACATCAAAATGTTTATTAAAATATTAGACCCAACAAGTCTAACCCAACCCAATGGTAGAACTAGTGAAGTGTCAAAGAAAGGTCCATATGCTTATAGTCTTCTTGCTAGAGTTTTTATATAATATGATTGTTATGAATCTAAAGATTGTAACCATGGTTGATGTGAGCAACCTCTCCTTCATCTTTCTATGAGTATCAATCTAAGTTTTTTTGTTTTGGATCTTCTTTATTTTCTTTATTTTATTTTGTAGTAAATTTTTATGAGCTATCTATTTTATGATGACAAAAAAAGCTTTATATTTTATGTATCTTCTACTTTATATTAATAAAGCTCTTTTGAGCATAAATCTCTTGTTTAGAAGCTGCTATCAACAACAACACCATCACCGATAAGCGTGAAACATGTGCATCTAGTGCATGCCTCTTCAATCAAAATAGATCAACTGAATACGCCGGCTTTGCCTCGGTGTTTTGCTTCGGCCATGTTCGGTGCCTCCGTTGTTGCCTCTCTTGTTTGGTTGGGGTTGATTTTTCTTGGGCCATTTCACTTTGTGCTTTTGGGTCTCAGTACCGGTTCTTTGTTTAAATTTGTTTTTGTCAATGTAAAGTCTGTCTTTATGGTTTGGTTTAGATCAAGGTCTTTGGTTCAGGTGTTGGTTAGATCGGTCCTTGGTGGTGTAACTATCGTAGTGGTGTCGTTCCTTTCTCGGTTAGGGTTTGTCGTGGCTCGTGGTTCCGGGTTTTTATAACAACAGTTCAACCTTTTTTGGGTTGAGAGTACCTTTTTGGGTTTTTGTGTTCGGTTTAAGGTTGATCATTGTAGCGATTCCTCTGGTTTGGTATGATTGGAAGTTTAGCAGGCGGATTCCAAAACTCATTTATGGGTTTCAGCGGTTTCCGAAAGATCTGTACTATTTTGTGTTTTCGTGGCTTCAATAGATTAGAAATAATATAATGAGACATTGAAGATAGTCACGCCATGAAGTTATCCGTGCTATTTGATTGTTTTTTCATATTTTTACTTTTCGTTTTGCTCTATTTTTTAGTCTTCGGAATTTCGCATATCGGCTTGGCAAGCAAGCTACCTTGCTTAACCGTTGGTTTTCGTCTTTGGTTTTTTTTATCTTTGTAAACTTTGTATTCCATCATTGTTTCTGGGATATTCAATCCGTGAACTCGCCGGTTTTACCTTTAGAATAATTGTGATCTTTGTCGGTTTTGTGTATTCTTTCTTCGAATTTCAATATAATTTACTAGATGGAAAAAGCATAAATTTAAAATATTTGTATGAAATTTTGCAATTAGACCCATCAGAACCTAAATATTAAATTAAATTAAATTATAAATAAACTTTAAAGTAGTAAACACGTTTCGGTGATAAAACAATTTAGATCTTGTTCTGATTTGTTCTGCTTTTGTTACTGAAATGTGGTGTCGGATAACGACTTTAAGCGCTAAACACTACCAAAGCTTTGTTCACATTTTCTCACCGCATCATGAATTCACAAGCCGACAAGTGATACAACAATATCAAATCAACCGACAAAATTGTTATTATTATTTAGTAGAAACCCATAAAACGTGCATGAGCTAAAGGAACCCACGCGATCCACGGTCAACAGCAAGTGAGCGACCAAAGAGGCCAACAAAACACACACACAATGAGTAACAAAATAAAAAAGGTGAGAAAAAATATAGGTTGAAAATTTTGACGAATGACCAGTCCATTGCATCCACCGTGCTTTTCAAGACTATCGACCGAGGCATCCGCAACACCATTTTTGTTCGAAGAAACAGAAAGAATGTTGTATGTATAAAGTATTGTCACAGCTTTTAGTACCATCGAGGACTAGTGTGTAATGTAAGCAAATCATTTGCAGTTAATCAAAATTTTAAAAATCAACCAGTTACATAAATGTTTAAAATAATAACCGATTGAACTATATGGACCATATGAAATTGATTCACTATCCCAATTTTCTAATCCGAAAAGCAAATAAATTTGTTTTTTTTTTCTAGACAAGAGAAAAGGGAATATAAGTTCCTTATGTCTTACTCTTGATATCTAGAGTTTATATTTTGAAGCAACGAAAGAGGTCTATTTTGCTTTTCTCACGCATTATAGATTTCTCTTTAGTTTTTGTTAGTAAAATCATATTTTTGTGTGGTTGAGATAAATTTAAAACAATATCCTGCTTGATGAATCATAACAATAGATTCAAGAAATAATAAAATTTTACAGATTTTTATCATTTCCTATATCATGTTTTTGAATTACAGTAGCTTAGATCACAAACTCATAGTCTGGATGTATGGTTATTGGTGTTAAACCACCAGATGTTGTAGGCATAAGTGCTTCCTTTTATTTTCTGAAATAATTGTTTAGTTTATTAATTTTTTATTTCATGTCCACCTTTTTGGTATAGCTTTTCTAGTGAGATTGTATACTATTAAAATCGAGTAGGTTGTTGCTTGAAGTAGGCGTTCTTGCCTTCTACATTCCTCCTTGTGTTTCATGCCAGGTGTTACATACACGCATTAGTTTTGCACATTTCCATATTAATATGTTATATATGTCTTACGAACGTACTAGAAAACTTAGGAAACAACACGGAAATTATACTTATTATTCGGAAAATAAATTGATTTGAATAATTAACCTATATAAAACATATATGAAAAATATAATCCACCCCTACAAAACTACATCAAGATGTTATAGTCAGAGCCGTGCTTTATGTTTAAACAAAAGGGCTTTTGCCCCAGACCCCATAAATATATAGATTTTTTAGAGCCTTTATTACAAAAACTGTGATTTAGTATAGTAGTTTTAATACTAGATTATGTTCTTCTCCCATCCATGTTCGAGTCTAGTATATTGCCTTTTTGATTTTTTTTGGAGGGGGGGGGGGGGGTCAAAATTACAAAACCAAAAAGGAAAGAAAATCTGTATCTTATATAAAAAAAAAATCAGAATTCCCAAGTTAAAAAAGAATAAAATTACAATTAGATATATAATTATGATCTAATCAAAAACTCGCACACTTTTTTTTTTTTGACCTCTCTCGAACCAATCCCCAATCAATCAAATTTTTAACCAAAATAATTTCACAGCTTTTCGAACACGTGAACATTTTCTCTCTTTCTCAAACTAATTCATGTAAGATACTTCTATCTTCTTTTTTTAAATCGTCTTTGTTTTTTTGTCTTTTTGTTTTTTTTTTGTTTTTTTTTTTTTCAGCCAAATTTACTTTAATTAAATATCGTCAATTACAAATTGTTGCAATGCAAAAGGACATGTATGTAAAAGTTGAAAAGAATAAGGAGATGTTAAAGCTTGTTTCGCAAGGAAATCAGCCACCGTATTAGTTTCCCTCACACTGTGGTTGAAACGTATATTTCTGAACATAGTGGTCCAGTAGTTAATCGTTGTAATGTAGTGTTGTAATTTGAGGTTTTCACCAGGTGTGCGGAGAAGGTTGATGACGATAGCACAGTCTCCCTCAAATTCTATATTATCATACCCTAAAGACCAACAGGATTGCAAAGCCCAAATCAGAGCAGTAGCTTCAGCCTCTGGAACAGAGTGACGACCTTGATATTTACCAAAGCCTGCTTCCAGAAAACTACCATAATCATCACGTAGAATCCATCCAAGACCGGATAGCCCATTACCATTCTGATGCGAGGCATCAACATTACATTTAACCCATCCACTGCTCGGTTTCCTCCATTTCACCACTCGGTTAGAACCAGAAACAATATTAGGCTGTGGTGGAGACGTCTGTATTTTTAACCATTCATTTGTGTCATCCGTAGCTTTACTTATAACCTCATGTGCTGAGAACACTTTGCAATTAAACACGTAATCATTACGACTCTTCCATAATCGCCATAAGATCCAAATTGGAATCATTCTTTTATCCAGAGGTAGCTTATTATCGTGTGCAGTACGTAGAAGAAGGAGGAGTCTGTCATGTAGACTAACGTTCGGGTCCGTTAGCACCGGAGTGTATAATCCAGATAGACGCCAAACCGTCTGTGCATATGGGCAGTCAAAAAATAAATGTGTTCCCGTTTCATCCTCAATGGAGCATCTCGGGCAGGTCGCGTCAGAGATTATTCGACGATGTTTTAAGGATGCTCGTAATGCCAGTGCATTTGAAGATATTCGCCAGAGGAAATGTTGCAGCTTAGGCTGAGTCGATGTGGTCCAAATTGATTGAGACAGCACCGGATTATCGGCCAGGATCGGAGCTTCTCTCCCGAGACCCAGATGACGGTCATTCATGAAGTGATAGCCAGATTTCACCGAGTAATGACCATTAGAAGTATAAGGCCAGATGTATGAATCAGACTCTGGGAAAGGCGGTAAATAGATTTTCCTGATCAGATGATGATCAGCTTGGTCTATGAGATCTTGTAATTCCACCTCAGACCATTGTTTCGTACTTGTATCTATCAAAGAAGAAACTGGTAATGTATGATTTGTAAGCGGTAAGAGCTGTGGACCTCTTGGCGGGTCTGTAGTCAGCCACGGTTCCTGTAGAGAAGTGTTGGAGCCATCACCAATACGTTTTTGTATCCCCAGAAGGAGAAGTTCACGGCCGAAGCATAGGGATTGCCATCCATAAGAACTAGATGATCCTTGACGTGCTGATAAAAGCGAGTTGTTGGGAAAGTATCGTGCCTTGAGAACACGGTATAGGAGACAATGGGGTCTTAATAGAAGTTTCCAGACTTGGTTGGCTAGCAGAGCTTGGTTGAAAATATGAAGATCTCGAAATCCCAATCCACCTTTTTTCTTTGAGAAAGTCAATTTTTTCCAAGAAGTCCAAGCCATCTTTCGTTTTCCATTACGGGTGCCCCACCAAAATTGCGACAGAAGTTGATCGATGTCAGAGCAGATTTCCATTGGCAATTTGAAACAAGTCATAGAATACACCGGCATTGCCATACCCACTGTTTTAATGAGGATTTCTTTCCCTGCAGGTGATAGAAATTTATTTTGCCATCCTGTAGTTTTTTGTTGAACTGCTTCTTTAACGTAATTAAAGATCTCAGTTTTCCGTCGTCCAAATTGTTCAGGGAGACCTAAGTACTTTCCTCCACCACCTTCTTTAGTAATTTGCAGAATATTCTTGAGCCTGTCTTTAGTAGGGCCAAAGACTTTCAAACCAAAAGTTAAGGTTGATTTATCAAAGTTAATTAACTGCCCTGATGCTTCCTCATATGTCTTAAATATGGATTGAAGGGCTTGACTATTCTGAACATCAGCTTTAAGGAAAAATAATGAGTCGTCTGCAAACAGGAGATGTGAGATAGAAGGTCCACGAGCACTTAGACGGATTGGCTGTATTTGGTGAGTTCGTTCAGCTTGCTGAAGTAAACAACTCAAGACGTCAGAACAGAGGATAAACAAATATGGAGATAGAGGATCGCCTTGCCGAATTCCACGTGTTGGGTGAAAATATCCATATGGACTCCCATTAACGAGTACCGAAAAGGAAACCGAAGACACACAAGACATTATCCAATTTATCCAGATTTCTGAAAACCCCTTTTTCCTCATAACTTCCTCTAAGAATTTCCACTCAATACGATCATATGCTTTACTAATATCGGTCTTAACAGCCATAAAGGAAGTTGAGCATCTACGTTGTGTTCTTAGAGAATGAAATACCTCGTGAGCGAGAAGAACGTTGTCCGTAATTTGTCGACCAGATATAAAAGCGGCCTGTTGTTCGGATACAATGTGCGGTAAAATCAATTTTAGGCGCGCGGAGAGGATTTTAGTGATAACCTTATATAAAACATTACATAAAGCAATCGGTCTAAAATCCTTCATTGTTTTAACAGAGCCTGGTTTGGGAATGAGGCAGAGGTTGGTATGATTAATACCAGGATTTAGTACCGACGTTCTGAAGAATTCTTTGACTTCGTCTGTCACCGCAGCACCTACAATATCCCAGTATTCATGAAAAAACTTTGCAGTGAATCCGTCCGGTCCTGGGGTTTTAGAGGCTCCAATTGCGAACATCGCTGTTTGTACTTCCTCGTGTGTAATCTCAGTCGTTAACATCTGATTCATCTCGGCGGTCACTAGGCAATCAACAGATGATAGAACATTGCCAAAGTCTGAGGGATTGGTAGATGTGAAGAGCTGAGTAAAGTAATGCTCTGCTTCACTTGCAATATCAGTTGTACCGAATACATCTGTTCCATCTTCAGTCTGAATACAAGTTATACGATTCCTTGCACGTCTATTTTTGGTCGTCGCAAAGAAGAAACCGGTATGTCGATCTCCTTTTGAGAGCCATTGTACTCTACTTTTCACTTGCCAATACGTCTCTTCTTCATGGTAAGCTTTGATTAACTCATAACGTAGAGCCCGGATCCCTTCAGACGATATTGTTGTATCAGAGTGTGCTCTATCCAATTCTTGCTTTAGAGTTGTAATTTTCTTAGACGAGTTCGATACAGAAGTCTTCTTCCATTCAGCAAGACGATGTCTGCAGTTCCTTATTCTGTTAGTAATCGGAATAGATGAATCACGAAAATCTGAGAGCCAACTCTGTTCCACGATCCGTTTGGTGTCCTGATTATCACATAACCGACTGTCAAACTGAAACTGCTTCTTGCCAAACTCATCTGATTTACGAATATGAACAATGGCTGGGCGGTGATCTGATTCAAGTAGTTCCAAGTATCGAACCTTTGAAGCCGGGAAAGTGGCTCTCCATTCATCGTTACCCATCACTCTATCTAACCAGCATTCGACTTGATGTGTTCGTCGTTTACCACACCAAGTCATATTTGATCCAATATAAGGCAGATCTTGAATGCAGCAGTGTGAAACCATGTTCCTGAAATTGACCAGACTCCATGGTTCCCTTACTTTACCTCCTATCTTTTCATTTGCATTAAGGACTTCATTAAAATCTCCACATAAAAGCCAAGGCCCAATTCTATTTGCTGCTATTCGTTGTATTTTCTCCCACAAATGATGTCTTAATTGTCGAATTGGGTGGCCGTAGACAAATGAATAGTAAAAGGAAACTGCATTATTCATAATCTTACAATCTATCAATCTTTCATCACAGGAGATGAAATCGACATCAATGTTCTTATTCCACATTAAAGCTAAACCACCACCTATGCCTAGTGGGGAAACACATTTAACATGATCAAATCCTAACTCTGTAGCCACATCTCTCACAACATCATCGGGGTTCTTGGTCTCAATCAGAAAGAGTATGTCCGGGGAATAAGTTGCCTTAATCCCTTTGAGGCGTCGAACTGCCAGGGACCCTTTCAACCCTCGGCAGTTCCAAAATGCTGTATTCATTGAGAATCCGGTGGTTTCTGGCCCACCGTACCGTCCCTATGCATGTGTTGTGGAGCGTGATCATTCCCGTTACTTGCCCCTGAAAAATTCACTGCTTCATTCTTTGTTCTAAGTCGCCAAACCCAATTCCTTGCTTCACAAGCTTCAACTTGAATGCGACGTCTTCTCGTGAACGCTGTTTCATCCAGATCATCTGTTACCCAAGAATGTTTAGAATCTTTGTAAACACTCGTAGCTTCTGAAGTTGGATCTTGAACTTCCGCTTTCCTCTTCTTTGATGCCGATTCAGGGCGTGTCTCCGTCGCCGTTGGAGAAGATCTTGGTGAGTCTCGCATATCATTAGACTCAGGAGCATCCCGGTCATTGCGCCGATCAGGATCATTATCATGGCCATCGTCATTGTCCTCTTCTGGTGGGTCTTGGGTCCCGGATTCTTCCTTCTGTGGACAAATGTGTGCTTCATGGTTTAACATTCCACAGATTGGGCAGAAACCTCGGAGTCGCTCGTATGAGAATTTGAGGATAGTTGTTATGTTCCCAAATTGGAAAAGACGTTGGAAGCGAAGTGGTTTATCCGTATTCCAATTGATTCGAACTCGAACATAGTCAACGATTTGGCTGCCATCTCCGGAGAAATCTGTTTCAATGAAATCGCCAAGTACTGAGCCGATATGTGAAATCACACCGGTAGTTAGGAATTGCAGAGGGATGCCACGAATTTGCACCCAGAAGGCAATACACTTCAAATCGTCATCCGTATGTGATGGAACCCATCTCTGGGTTATCATCATCCAGTCACTAAATGACCACGGACCCCTTTTGAGAACAGAGGTGAGAGATTCCTCAGACCGGAAAATGAATTGGACTTTATTATTTCCGACAATACGCCCATGAACTTCATCCTGAACTCCCCAAAGCCGAGGTACGGACGCCATCAAAGCCCGAAGATTTTGTTTTCGAAGGTTAAGAGGTTTGACCATGAGAGAGAATTGGTTCTCCGCTAAAGCTTCTTCACAAATTTCAATCGGAAGCGTGACAACAGAGTCGTCAACTCCGATCGAAACTTCTTGTAACTGCCTCCTAATCTTGTCCGCCATTAGCAAAAGAAATATCGGGAAATCTTGGTTTTTGTTTTGGTCAACACATGAGCAAAACAGAGGCAAAGCATGAGCCTTATATAGAGGCTCGAGAGCAGTGAGTGGATTAATAACCGCTCGACGGTTATCCCGACACAAAGAAACTGCCGTTGACCGACAGAGAAGACGCTCCGGCAAAGGTCGGAGAGATGCAATTGAAAGAATACGATGTTTGGGCAAATCGCCCTCACAGTCGCAAGAGAGAGAGAGAGACACTTTTTGTTTTATAAGTTTTTTTTATCATAAATCCGTTAGAATTGATAATGGGTCTAATGATCCAGTGGATGATGAGAATGAGCAAAATTTTAAGAATGTTACTGAAGAAGATAATGATACTAATAAAGATGAGAGTTTAAGTGAAAAAAAAAATGAAGATGTGAATGATCAAGAAAATATAGATATGGATACAAAAAAAAAAATTGAGTCTAAATCACAGTTTTTGTAAAAAGAGCTCTAAAAAATCTATATATTTATGGGGCCTGTGGCAAAAGCCCTTTTGTTTAAACATAAAGCACGGCTTTGCTTATAAGTGTTTTGCACCATTTTGACATTCCAAATTTCAGATAAAATTTTATATGATACGACATAATAAACTTTAATTTAAGTCATTAGAGCTTCAAAAATAAAAAAAAGTTCGTGGAGTGCAAATGACGAAAGAAAGGTAAGGAAGAAAAATCATCATTAGGCCTAATTAGTCGTGGTTTTATATGTGAACTTGACTTTAATTTGAATGTAAGTTATAAGTTAGAACCATAAAACAGACCTAATCATATTTGAAATTGATTATTTATTTCTTAAACCTCAACCGATAATGGTGGTTAAACCCACCACTCACTTTCGTTTATTTTCTTTCCAAGGGATAGACGATTTATTTGAAGAAGCTTCTTAATCCGTATTTTGTTGTTATTTGGTATTCTTGTCAGAATATTTGTTTAACGAACGTCTATTACTATATGATAGCAAGTTGACTAAATTATCGGAAACAAAATATATAGTTTAATATTATAGTCTTGGTCTCCCGTGGAAGAAAAATGATATCCTAAATCTTGGCAGTGATTTGGTTTATGAAAATAGTTTTATATATTACACAACTAGCAAAAATATATAATTTCCGAAAGGACATATATGTTTCTTTTTTTGTCAGCCTTAAATGATAATGTGTTGTATTTTTATTAACTTTTTCGTCTAAAAATACTTATATTAACATTAATCAAAGTATAAAGTACATCATAGCTAGATAAAATCGAAGACATGAACCGAAAGAGATACGAGAATTTTAGCCCTAACGTTTGAAAAAAATCCAAAACTAACAGAATAAACTTCTTCAAAAACAAATGAAAGCAAAACTAACAAAAGACTATAGAACTAAAATAAAAACAGAAAACTGCAAATCAACTTAAAATTCGTAAACACTAATAATAGAGTTGTAGAAAAAAAACATCATAGGCTATCAGCTCGACTAGCAAACAACCTTTGCAGAAAGGAAATATACGGACTTACGGATTCTAAACTTGATGATATTCAATATTAGAAAAACTCTCAAGTGGGATTTAGGAACATAGGGGTAACCGAAAGAAAAAAAGGAACATAGGGATAACCGAAGAAAAAAAAAAAAAAACAAATTAACAAGAAAAATTAAAATACAACGATTAATAATAAAATAAAATAAAAATAAAGATAAATACTGAAAATTATATAGACGATGACGAAGTGTAACGAGAAAGGTCCAAGTGTGCAGATGATCGATCAAAATCTACCAAAGTGCCCAACTTCTCCTCTCCACTAATTTAACTTTCTTATACCAAACTCCTAAGAAACCACTAATCAAAATAATTATTAATTAATAATATTTATTTCTTCCAGATATACGGAACTACGGTCGAGAGATATACGGAACACCACGTAGTATCTAAACATATCGGACACGTAGCTCGAGAGATATACGGAACTACGGTCGGAGCAGAAACTAAAAGTTTCTTTGACCACATAGAGTTTGACACATCATCGTTTCTCGAGACAGTAATCTAAAGAGTAGACTCGCCAATACCAAATAAATGCCACGTAACCAGACTCAACGAACTTGAGTTAGATACGATACGTTCAACTGCCACGTCACATGCCAGTTAATATTTCACTCACGTTTCTCAAAAAAAACTCTACATATTCTTCTTATTTGTTTCTTTAGAAATTAATAAATAATCAAATCAAAACTGGTTTTCATTTGGTTATCAACTTTAAAAAGGAATTCACGTGTACACACAAGAACATATTTACGTGTTATTATATTCATAATAATTTTAATTATAGCGTTGGTAGATAAACTCGATGTTACCAAAAGTATACACTATCTAATCCACCCACACAAAAAAAATCCGTTCCCCCCTTATATAAACCTTCTGTTGAATAGCAGCAGTGTAAAAAAGCAAAACTATACAAAATATAAGTTTTTCTCTAGTCTTCTCCAATGGAATGGACTAGAGGAAGAATCCTAGGCCGAGGCTCAACTGCCACCGTCTGCGCCGCTACTTGTCACAATTCAAACGAAATCCTCGCCGTCAAATCTTCCGAGCTTCACCGATCAGAGTTCCTGCAAAGAGAAGCCAAGATCCTCTCGTCGTTGAATTCTCCGTATGTGATCGGATACAGAGGATCAGATACCAAGAGAGAGTCAAACGGAGTCGTTACGTATAACCTTTTGATGGAGTACGCACCGTACGGAACGTTGACCGATGTGGCGGCGAAGAACGGAGGCCAACTCGAGGAAGCTATGATCGTGAAGTACACACGTCAGATACTACGAGGATTGGAGTATATTCACTCCAAGGGAGTCGCACATTGCGATGTAAAGGGGAGTAACGTCGTTGTTGCGGAGAAGGGTGAGGCCAAGATTGCGGATTTCGGGTGTGCGAAACGGGTCGACCCGGAATTCGACTCAGAACCGGTGATGGGAACGCCGGCGTTTATGGCTCCGGAGGTGGCACGTGGGGAAAAACAGGGGACGGAGAGTGATATATGGGCGGTTGGATGTACGGTGATTGAGATGGTGACGGGGTCTCCGCCGTGGACGGAGGCGGATTCGAGGGAGGATCCGGTTTCGGTTCTTTATCGGATAGGGTACTCAGGTGAGACTCCGGAGCTTCCTTGCTTGCTTACGGAAGAAGCAAAGGATTTCTTAGGAAAGTGTCTGAAGAGAGAAGCGAAAGAGAGATGGACGGCCACACAACTACTAAACCATCCGTTTTTGATAACTAAACCAGACACTGAACCGGATTTGGTTTCCGGTTTGGTTTCGAGCTCACCGACAAGTGTGACAGATCAAACGTTTTGGAGATCGGTGGAGGAAGAAGTAGAAGAAAAAGAAGAAACAGAGGAATTACAGGAGGATACGAGAAATCTAGACCGTTTACATTTATGGGCTTCTCATTATAAGAGGATCAGACGGCTGAGATGTGTTGGTGGGTTGGATGGGCCCAAATGGGATATGGAAGGTGGGGGTTGGATCACGGTGAGGATAAGTTGTGCAGTAACGATGATTAGATTGTACCCAAAAAAAAGTAACGATGATTAGTGGGTCACATGAGGAAAATATATTTGGAGGATTGTAAATTGATTTGGGATATTTGGGTGAACTGTAGAAAGTATAGGGTGTTCATTGATATTAGTGAAGATCTCAAGTTTAGGGGAGATCAATGTAGTAGCTTGTTAGTGTACGAATCTTCGATTGATCACATTCACATGTATATAATTGAAATCACATTTTTTAGAAACGGAATCCAATTGATTTAGGTCTGCAAAATATTGATTTATATAGAGTTTCAAGGTTTGTTGGCCTACACCAGAGAAAAATGTCGAACTGTTACATTAAAATCTTATAATCCCACGTTTTATCACTGTTTCTATTTGACTACTCAGTTTTAGTCGTGAAAATAATATAATTATAATATAAGCTTTTTCCCAATGTCTCAAATGTCTACTTTCTCAGTTATATATTTTATATATCACATAAATGAAATTGTTAAACAAATTATTGAGAGTTATGGCTTAGACGATATGATGTCACTACTAGAAAACAGTGCCTGGATCCAAATTCAATATTTATAACTTGTGGGGGAAAGCAAGAAGTGAAGGAAAGAAGAAAGTTACTAAATCGGTTCATTGGTTTGGTTGGTCACTTTGAGTTTTAACAGAACCTATAGAATCGGTTCGTTGGTTTGGTTGGATCCAAGCCCGGCTCAATCGTTAACTAGATCCGGTGTTATCACAAAAAGTCCTTGAATAAACTTTTCTTATCAACAAGAAAACATATATAATAAGCCTTAAAATTTGATGGACCATGTGCAAATGTACTTTCAACACATGCCTAGAACCGGCACTGGTTAGATCATTATCATCGAAGTTTGATAGTTTGGATATATTTTGTTGTCAAAATGTGCATGCCAAATTAGAATTTGATTTTTCATTTCATTATATAGTTTACTATAGTATTGGTTATAATTAGACCCATTTTTAACACAGTTCAAATCATTGTTGTAAGCTATGTAAAAACTTGTGTTAAGTTTCATTCAAGAACCTTCTGATCATTATAAAAAACATTATTACAACAACAATCTCAGTGAAGATAAGGTGGTTAAGTAATGGGAAATAATAGATGAAGATAAGAATACTTTGCTTGCAAGGTAAGTTCATGTTTGGAGAGAGTTATCTTTTTATCTTAGAAGGTGAATAACGAATCTTTGTGTTTTATGCTTTTGCCCTTTTTGTGTAATAAAGTCATAGCCATAAATAGTATGGGCACTCCCCACACGAATGCTTAACTTCGAAGACGGTGGTGATGAGCATTCCATTTTTCGAATTGATCCGGCTAGCTAATATGTCTTGGTATTAACTTATTTTTTCCAATATGTGATTAAATATATAACTCATTTATACGTGATTATTCTGATTTTATATAGTACTCCCTTTTTAATAATTAGGAAGTTCCAAACCCGTAAATTCGTATATCTACCTAGGACGGAACTTAAACTATGTTAAATTTACTTTCTTTTGAAGAGGATATATTTTCCAACGAAAATCAAACTCAAATTGGCGAAAAACTACTAACTGACATTTACTAACTGAGCCAAGTCTCGTTAGTTAGTCTTTTTTCTTGTTTTAGAAGATGTTTAATAAGTTTTTTTGTTTCATTTTGTAAGATATTTTATAAACTTTTATGCAAAAATTAAATGTATTTGATTTTATGATCATTTGATTTGTATTATGTATTATTTTGTATAATTAGCCAAAATAATTTTCACTGAATAGTAAATGATGTTTTCAGTGATAAAATGAAAAGTGTTTTTTTGTCATTTGGTGTTTTACTAATTAATACATCATTTCATGAGTAGTTTATAGAAAAGGGACAAAACTCGAAAATAGATAAATGATCTAAAAAGAATCGGAAATCGGCATTTCAAGAACATACAAAAATTTTGGAAACGATTATCAGCGGTTTAGTAAATACAATCTTGGAGACGTAAACAAAATAAACAAAACCTAAAATAAACTAGAATGAACCAATAACTTATATATATATATATATATATATATATATATATATATATATATAAAAGTTTATCTCTCTTCATTCTCTCCTCCTTCTCTCTAAGAAGTTCACCGTCAAAAAATTTACGCTTTTGTCGGCCACCGGTTAGTGGGCTTCCATAGCCACGCCGGTGGTCCGACCTTGTATAATACTTTTTGGTTGGTGTGTTTTCTTCCCGGTGCTTTACCGGTTTTGTATTTCCCGGTTTATGTCGGTCTTAGGCTTCCGGGCTTCTCTCGAACTTTTTCTTCGCCACTCTCGGCGACTTCGGCTTGTGGCTTTCTATGCCACACAATAAAAATCGATCTGTTTCTAGTGGTTTCAGACTCATCGGCTCAGGCGTATCTCCTTCTTCCTCGCATCACTCTGGTGGATGGGAACAAGTTTTCGAGGTTCATATCTCCACGACATGTGAACGCGGCGTGCTCGGTTGGAACCAACTGCTCGGAACACATTTTCTGGTCAGTATATTGGGCCAATTGGAGTTTCCTCTTCCCCAAATCCACGGTGGTTCGTAGATCGAGAGTTTCATATCGATCTTTGCTTTCTAAGTTGGCGAGTCTTCCAACGGCGATATATCGTCAGAACGGGCCTCTAATTGCATGGTGATCCTCCGGCGCCGGCGAATCGCGTTCCTACCGGCGGCAGTTTGCATGACGGAATTCATGGGGGTGTGACGCGTGTCCGTGAGTCACCCTTACATGGCTATCGTGGAACCTTCACGAATTATCTAGATTTTGTTTGGGCCGCTTAGTCCATTTAGATTCTAAAGCCCATGTAATTATTGTCTCTTCTGTACTTAGCCCATTGGGCCAGTTTCTAATAAAATCAATAGCGAATATATATATATATATATATATATATATATATATATATATATATGTGTGTGTTTTAATCAAAAAAATAGTTTTCTGGTTTTCGATGACCACAATAGTTTTACTTTTTTTTTGGGTCAACAAAATAGTTTTTTTTTACCATAAATTTTGTCACACTAATCACTAAACGTTATATTTACATATTCTGTTACATACTTGGATTTTTTTCCTGTTATATAAATTTTTAACTCTGTGCATAGCTCATGTAACACCTGATATCTTAAAAAATATTTTCAGTTTACATTTTAAAACTAAAAAGTTGTCAATTTCATAGTTCATCAAAATGCATGCAGCGTACATAGGTTTCGTAATAATCTATCCCCAAATATGTTAGGCCCCTAAAAAGCCCACCAATATGAGATAATGTCATTGAAGAGCAAAATCAATGCTGGACTTGCATTTGTAACAAGGCCCATTTACAACTATCTCAACAACAACAAAAAAACCTGGTGAGAGATTTGTTGTCAGAGTTGAATTGAATCCCATCCACATACACACAGAACAGCCAAATCACGACTCTGTTTTACTCGTTATCTTTACTCTGCTGCCTCTATCCAATGGCTCCAATCATTCCACTTCACCGTTCGCCCCCAAAACCTCCAGTTCTCCCGAAATCATGCTATTAAACATTTCTTCTTCTCCAATTTCTCATCGAAATCCTTACTTCCGCTCCAGTTTCAACAATCATACTTCGTATCTCCCTCGGCGATCCAAAACCCATCTCTCAAAATCTTACCTTTTCCCCAATCTCTCTGCTTTACCGAACCAGACCCTCAAGAACAGAGTATCATTCGGAAACAAGAAGTGCCCAGATGGAGAACGGATCGGTTCCAGGTCAAGAGCCCTCGCCGGGATTGATTTGGGTAGCTTCGAATCTGTCCTAGAAGCTACAGCTGTTCTAACCGCGATCATCGTCGTCCACGAATCCGGTCATTTCCTGGCGGCTTCTCTCCAAGGGATTCATGTGAGTAAATTCGCAATTGGGTTTGGTCCGATTCTAGCTAAATTCGATTTCAACAATGTCGAGTATTCGCTTAGGGCTTTTCCTCTAGGTGGGTTCGTTGGTTTCCCTGATAACGATCCCGACAGTGAGATTCCAATCGACGATAAGAATCTGCTCAAGAACAGACCGACTTTAGATAGATCGATCGTAGTTTCAGCTGGAATCATCGCCAATGTGATATTTGCTTACGCTATAATTTTTGCCCAAGTCTTATCAGTTGGTTTGCCTGTCCAAGAAGCGTTTCCTGGTGTTCTTGTTCCCGAAGTTAAGACCTTTTCAGCTGCTTCCCGTGATGGGTTGCTTTCCGGTGACGTAATCCTCGCCGTGGACGGCACTGTACTCTCTAAAACCGGCCCTGACGCGGTCTCTAAAGTTGTTGACATTGTCAAAAGAAACCCAAAGAGTGTTGTGTTGTTTAGAATCGAAAGAGGGAATAGAGATTTGGATATTCGGGTCACACCGGATAAGAACTTCGATGGGACGGGGAAGATCGGTGTTCAGTTGTCTCCAAATGTTAGAATCACAAAGGTGAGACCAAGGAACATCCCTGAAGCATTTAGTTTCGCGGGGAAGGAGTTTATGGGGCTATCCTCTAATGTCTTAGACGGTCTAAAACAAACGTTCTTCAACTTCTCTCAGACAGCAAGTAAAGTAGCAGGTCCTGTGGCGATCATTGCAGTGGGAGCAGAAGTGGCGAGATCAAACATCGATGGGCTTTACCAATTCGCAGCGTTGCTGAATATCAACCTTGCAGTGATCAATCTATTGCCATTGCCTGCTCTTGACGGTGGGACATTGGCGTTGATATTGTTGGAAGCGGTTAGAGGAGGGAGGAAGCTTCCTGTAGAGGTGGAACAAGGGATAATGTCTTCAGGGATCATGCTTGTGTTATTCCTTGGATTGTTTCTCATTGTCAAGGATACACTTAGCCTTGATTTCATCCAAGAAATGTTGTAATTAAATCTCTTTGCCAGAACAAAAAGTATTTTGAGTAATGTCTTTAGTGTGAAGTTGAGAGTTTAGATTGAGAACAAAATTGGTTTCCAGCACAAACGAATTGATGGTACATATCCATGTAACATCATCTGACATCTCTACTCTGTTATCCACTATAAAAAAATGTTTTTGTTTTGTTTTTTTTTGCAAAGAAAATCGTCGAAATTGGTCGTGAATTTTACCGTATTTTCATCTATAGCTTGATAATGTGATATATAGGGTTTGAATGGTAACTGCGGTCAGGACGGATTAATCAGGAAGTGGTCAAGACAGTTTATTTTACCATTCGTAATTTTTGATCAAATCCGCTTTGAACAGAAAATTATCAAAGAAATCCCAAAAAAAATATTATAGTCCGCAGTTAGTTTTGTCCGTCCTGACCACAATTACCATTCAAAGCTATAGAATGGAACTGATTTGTAATTCGGTGAATAAGGAGGCTCGGTCTTGAACTGATGACTCTAACCGCTTAGACGGCAATGCTTTCTCAACACAAGCGTGAGTTACTCTAGAATCTAGATAGATGAATTGGTGTATAGATAGTGGAACTATCAAGTAGTATTCTTCATTTAGTTAGCATTCTTCTTAAGGGCAGAAGCTAAGAGCATCTCTAGTTTCTTGGGAGAGTTTCTCGTATATTAAAAATTTATTAAAACAAAGTAATAATATTTATTTTAATATTTTCTGAAAAGTTGAGAAACTATGCTGGAAACTGTCCATAATGGTGCTCTAAGTTTAACATTGTATATAGTTCCAAACTAGACATGGGTATAAAAACCGTAACTAAAGAATTCAAACCGAAAAATCGATGTCTGGAATCGATTTTTTTTTATTTGATTCCACCTACATTATCTAATGGATCCTGAGTTAAGGAACCGTGGATATCAGATAGGAACCGGAATCAAACTGAGAACCGAAACCAAGAACCAAAAAAACGAATTTATATAAGGTCTAGTAAAAGTGTTACCCATAGTTTCGACACCAACATAAAAAATCATATGAAAATATTGTTAGTTTCATTGAATTTATGTTTATGTTATGTAATTGACTCTGAATCGTGGACTTTTTGTTTTGTTTTTTTTGTTAATGACTTGTTGAATTAACATAAATGTGTGTTTTCTTTTTGTTGATTTCAAATATTTTTTATTGATTACGGTATTTTTTTGTTGATTTCAGATAAAAAATGCTATTTTGGCTGTAAAATACCTAGAACCATTTAAGAACCAGAAATTTTAGGTATTTTATGGTTCCTAAAATTGGGAGACCGAATCGGAACCGACAAGAACTGAATCGAAACCGACAAAAACCGAATCGAAATCGAATTGGAAACTGTAAAGTATCCACTGGATCATAAATCTATGGAACCGAAATAATCAGAACTGATTGATTCCCTCTGAAACCGAACCGAATACCCGAATGCTCAAACCTATTCCAAACTATAGTGTAAAGTGCCATTGATTGTTAATATAAGCTCTCGTTCCCTTCTCCAGCTCGTTTTTTGTTTAAGGGTTTTCTTCTCTATTTCGAACCGCATCTTAGGCCTGGACATTTTAACCGGAACCGATTACCCGAACTGGAACCGAACCGAAATGGACCAACCCGAAACTGATATGGTTATATAATATCCATAACCGAAACGATACCCAATCGGTTACCCGAATACCTGAAAATATATATACATATATACTAAACATAATCCAGAATATATATAAACCAGTGTTCGAAAACTCGCTAGGCGTTGTACGTGCGGCTTACGTGAACCTAACGAGTTGTCAAAAATTTGGGGATTAAGTGGAATTTACGCGGGGCAAAAATTTTAAGCTTTTATATATTATATATATGTATTATTAAATTGTTAAGTAAGACGTGAAGTCTTCGGTGATGAAGTGGTTTAACGCTTAAAAATTATCCTCCTAGTCTTGGGTTCGAGTCCCCTTAATACATTTTTCGTCAATTTTAATTAAAACAATTATTGAAGGACAAAAAAGATATTTCCATGTCATTTTCCTCCTTGGTTCTACACGACCTGTAACCCTAATGCGTCCGCTGTCTTTTTTTTTCTTTTCGTTTTTTTCCATCACTTTCTTTCGTTTTTACTTGTTTTGATACTCATAGTTGTTAGATCTGCTTAAAAATACTCGATTTTGAAGTTTATATGAACAAAAATCGAGTTTTCTTCAAAGCAGCCGAGTTTTAATCTGAACAGCTCCAAATCGTGGTGGTCGGAGTCCACCGCGATTTTACTAAGCTCAATTATTTGAGATAATAAGTTTTAGAAGAAAAGACATCTATTTATAGCCAAAATTTTACCAAAATTTTACCAAAATTTTCATTTTTGTTTCCGATGTGGGACTCTTACCTCTCTTTTCTTTCAAAAAACATTTCAGTAACAGACCTATTAATGGGCATACATGTGGTATTATAAATCTAGTACACTCAACTAACCGACCGTTTTCTTTTATTTTGTGAGAATTTTTTAGGGGTATTTGGAATCAAACTGAAATCGACAAAAACCGAATCGAAATTAAACCTAAAATTGTAAAATATCCGATGGATACTAAATCTCTAGAACCAGAATATCTAAAATCGAATAGTTTTTATTCAGAACCTAGCTTTGTGCATGTCTCTTGAGCTTGACAATTTGCCACGTGATACAAATTTAGGCTAAAGCCCATTAGAAAGTATATATAAAAGTCATTCAGTTCCTTTACAATTAGAAGCCCAATGTTTTTGTTTTTCCTCTAACATATCAGGACCGACACACGCAACATGAGAGCATCAGCATCGTCGATATTTGCTCGGTTGTTAGCGCAGATTCTTAGGTAGATTGATTTAAAAAAATTGAATATTGCATAATTTAGTAAGGATCGGTCCTTAAACTGGACCTTTAAGAACCCGTATCTTAGATACGTGGCAAGGTCTGATTCGCTTATTTTTTTTTTTTTTTTTCGGTGTAAACCCTCCTTTTGAAAGCAAGGCTTTCACTTTGGCTTCATTCTTTGGCCTTTACGCGTTTTGAGTATCAGAGAGAGAGAGAGTTCTAGAACAGGCGATTGTTTAGGCGATCTAGGGTTTCAGAGACAATCAGGTTTGCAATCGTTTCTGTGAAATTAATAGGTTGAATCGACGAGGGTTTACTGCTCTTAGGTGTCCGGTTTTATGTTCTTCATCGATTAAGGCTTTGGTTTCGGGTTTGAGAAAGGGGTGCTTAGCGAGTTAGGGTTTTGGGTTGATGTATACGATTGGGTTCGAATTTGTGTTCTCTGTTCTATTTAGGGTTCGATTTATGGTTATTGATTTCGATTGTCGTTGTATTTTGTGTTGTATGTTGTTAGTAGGGTTTGAATTTGGGATGTTATATAATTTTCGATAGGTTTTTGTATACGTTCTGATCTAATTTTATTTTAAGGTTTCTATTGTTTTCGCACTGTTCTCTGCTTTTAGATAAGATGGTTTAACTTGTTGTTGCATTTTTTACCTGTTAATACTAGTTTTCGTGATGAATTACTGTGTTCTATGCTGTTAATAGGGCTTGAATCTTTGTTTATAGTTATGTTGGTTATAGTATCGGTTAAGCTGTTAATATCTGTTTCATTTCTAGATGACATGAGCTATTGAAATTGTTGTGTGTTTCCTTAGCCGTATGTTTGGCTGTTTTATATATATTTGGTAGCTTGATTGGAGTAATGATTTGATAGTGTTTATATATATATATATATATATATATATATATATATATATATATATATATATATATATATATATAACCGAGAATGAGTTGTGTGTTAATGACTCCCACTCTTGAACCGTATATGATCAAGTTTTTTTAGTGATTGTTTGATTTAGTTATATGTTAACTGATCAAGTGTTTTAGTGATTGTGTTTATATATATATAACCGATAATGATATGATTGTGTTTATATATATATAACCGAGAATGAGTTGTGTCTTCTGTGTGATATTCTAAAGGCCAAAAACCAGTTGACATGGACCATCCTATCTACACCATGGGAGAAGATTATGACCCACGTGGTATGATCTAAGTTAATTTCCTTATGAGATTAAGTTTGCATTGTTAAATTACTGGGGAAACAATACTGATTGAGTTGGGTTGGTTTGCAGATTTATGTAAGTATGGTTTGATCGCTGGGAGTCTAACAGTCTTGGAAGAACTTTTGTCAGAAGAGGAGATGATTGTTTTAAAGCAAAATGCAGCAGATGCTTTAAAAGTTATGGAAGCAGATAAAGTACCAAAACTGAGACAACAACTAAACAGAGGAACAGTTGGTGTGGAGTTGCCAAAGCCAATTATTCAAGAGATAGAGGTTGGGGAACCAAGTGACCCGGATGCTGACAATATGGAAGAGAGTAAAGGTATAATTATTTTTGTTTATATGGATACTTATTTGTGTTTATATAGACCCTAATGCTGATGATTTGTGCCCTTTGTTGTACTTAGTAAGCCGCAGACCATGGTGTTATGCCGTTGAACAAGAGATAAAGAAGGTGGCTAGAGAAAATGAGAAGCTGCATCTGGAGGTGGCGAAGCTCAACATGAGGCTTACTGAGCTTGAGAAGCTGAAGGTAATATTCTGAGCCCTTTACTCTTTTTTATTGAATAAGAGATATTAATTCTACGAATCTTAGTCACTTTTAAAAATCAGAAACTTTAAAACTTTTAAACATTTAACTCAGAAATAACTTGAATTGAGTTCCAACCGTTTTGAGTTGATGTGTCTTCAATACTAGTTTAACTTCATTAAAACAGATTTGATATGTGTTAATGGTTTGGTGGTTGGGAGTAGGCTAAATAGTATTGAGTTTATTTATTGCCAAAACACAGAATAAATAAACCAACTTACTTGTAAACCTAAACAATAAACTTACAACCAACAATAAACCTAAAACACATTGGTCATGGAAAGCAGTTTAGCATATTCGCTAGAGTCCCAAGGGTTTGTAAGCCTCCTTGCTAGTCAGGCGGTTGACCTAGAGTCATCCGAACTTCCACGGTTTAGCAGCCAGTGTTCAGATGAAAGTGTTAAGGAGAGGAGAAAGTGGTCCCCTCAAGAGGATGTGATCCTCATAGGTGCTTGGCTGAATACCAGCAAGGACCCAATAGTGAGCAACGAGCAAAAGGCTGGTGCCTTTTGGAGAAGAATCCAGGAATATTACAATTCCAGTCCTCAACTAGTTGGGAAGCAAGCAAGGGAGCAAGGTCAATGCAAGCAGAGGTGGCAAAGACTCAACGATCAAGTGTGTAAGTTTGTTGGCTGCTACGACGCGGCTTTGAAAGCACAATCCAGTGGCCAGAATGAGAACGACGTAATGAAGGCGGCACTCGACATCTTCTACAACGACTACAACTCCAAGTTCACCCTGGAGCATGCTTGGAGAGAACTCAGGCACGACCAGAAGTGGTGTTCCATCATGTCGGCTAAAGATGGTGGAAAGGAGAAACAAAAGGAGGTTGTGGATGTTGATGGGGATGAGGTGGCTAGACCCATTGGTGTTAAAGCTGCAAAATCTGCCAAGAGGAAAAGGGGTGGGAAAGAACAAGCCCTGGATCAGCTAGAAAACATGCTGGTTTTGAAACAGAATTTAAACAACCAACAGTTACTAGAACGTTTACTTGGAAAGCTTGAACCACTTTCTGAGATGGAAAACAATCTTAAGAACAAACTAATCTCTGATTTGTTAGGAACCAACTAGGTAGTTAAAAGATTGAGTTTTGTGTTGCTAAGTCTTTTGAGAGATATTATCTAGTTTGTGTTGCTAACTGTGTTTGTACTTTTGTGTTGCAGGGTAAGGCCAGAGGCATGTGATCAAGAAAGAGCTGCTAAAGACTCACGGGGGCTCTACGAAATTTGTTTTGTTGTTCTACTATGATGTGTAATACTCACGGGGCCTCTAGTATTTTGTTGTCTTGCGGTATGGTTTCATTATCCACGGGTATTGTACTATTATCTAGTTTGTATTTTCTGCTCTTGTAATGTACTATGACTATGTTTGTTATATATGCCTTGTCTAAAAGCCTCTCCATTGTAAAAAATTGTATCCAACTTCTCTCTTTCTATCGTCTCCTCCAAATACCTTCTTCTTCATATACACAAAAGCCTCTTCCTCTAGTAAAACACTAACCTACAATGTCTTTCACTTTACCAAATGATCTTGATCATCAATTGCACGAAGCTTTCACAGAAACATTTGAACAACAATTCGAAGATACGTTTAACGACATCATTAATGATCATTCCACAAAGAAGAAGAAACGAGCATATTTGGAAAGAAACCGAGAAGAAGGCGATATCCGTTTATGGAATGATTATTTCTCCGACGATCCAACATATCCTCCACGTATTTTCAGACGTCGTTTCCGAATGAACAAGTCATTATTCACTCGGATTGTTGCTCGCGTCAGTGCTGAGGTTCCTTACTTTCAACAAAGAAGAGATGGAGGCGGTAGACTCGGGCTATCTGGACTACAAAAGTGTACGGCAGCAATCCGTATCTTGGCTTATGGTTGTGCTGCTGACGGGTGTGACGAATATCTCCGACTTGGTGAAACCACTGCAATGTTGTGCTTGGAAAATTTCACCAAAGCAATAATTGAATTGTTTGGACAAGAGTATCTACGAAGGCCGACACCAGAGGATCTTCAACGACTTCTCGATATTGGAGAGATAAGAGGGTTTCCTGGTATGATAGGAAGCATAGATTGTATGCATTGGGAGTGGAAAAATTGCCCCACCTCTTGGAAAGGGCAGTATACACGTGGTTCCGGAAAGCCGACGATTGTCTTAGAGGCTGTAGCATCACAAGATTTATGGATATGGCATGCATTTTTTGGGCCTCCAGGAACTTTAAACGATATAAATGTTCTTGACCGGTCACCTGTTTTTGATGACATATTACAAGGTCGAGCACCAAAAGTGGAGTACAAGGTGAACGGAAACAAGTATAAGTTGCCGTATTACCTCACGGACGGGATTTACCCGCAATGGGCAACCTTTATCCAATCTATACCTTTGCCTCAAACTCCTAAAGCAAAGTTATTTGCTGAACGTCAAGAAGCCGTGCGAAAAGATGTCGAACGTGCTTTTGGAGTATTGCAAGCTCGGTTTCAAATTGTTAAAAATCCGGCTCTTCTTTGGGACAAGGCCAAAATAGGAAAAATTATGAGAACATGTGTCATATTACACAATATGATAGTAGAAGACGAACGAGATGGATACACTCAGTTTGACACATCTGACTTCGTACAAGGAGAATCAAGTCGAAGCTCCGAGGTTGATTTAACGTATTCAACAGACATGCCTACAAACCTCGGTAATATGATTGGCATTCGGAATCAAGTCCGTGAAAAACGGGTACATCAACAATTAAAAGTCGATCTAATTGAGAATATATGGAACAAATATGGTAATCAACAATTATAATTGTTGTAAGTTTAATTTTAAAAGTGAAATCAAATAAAATTTTCAATAACATTGTTTAAAAAAAAAATATTTTTTTATACCTAAGAAACCCATTCAGAACTCATCAATGGATGACCTTGTTTAACTTGGGGTTCTTAACTATTACAATTAACTTAAAAAAACAATAAAATATAAATAAGAACCCCTAAAGGAGTATCATCAATGGTGATGCTCTGACACTTAAACTAGATTCGGCAAGAATGGGACAAGGACGCTTTTACCAGTACGTCTAATTATTACTTAATCACGTATATTTCTGAAATCAGCTAGCAATTTGTACCAAAGCTAATGCTTATATAATGAAGAAATGATAAATATAGTAATTTGTGTCAAAGTAAGAAATAATATAGTAACATGGTGAAATGAACGTTGTTAAAAAATGTATATTTTGTAAGAAATATTTAAAAGTATTTAAAATAATTTATAGGTCAAAAGCGTTAAACTATATTAGTTAACAACTAAGTTTTAAGAATTTACGACGGCTTAGTGGTTGAAGTAGTTGTTGCTTTCAATAAAAAAAAAAGGTTTTAATAAAGTTTACTACACCCTTCGTAACTGGGTAACACCCTGGTAACATCTGATCTAATTAACCAAATTTTGAGTTACAACTGTCAACTGGTATATATGCATCTTCATATGTATTTTTTATTTTTTTGGTTAAAGTATCTTCATAAGTATTATATTAGTGCCCCTAGTTCAGCTAGCATAGGAAATAAGAAAACATCAACGAAAGTCGAATTATATTATTTTTTCAGGTCTAATCTCAACATGGTATATAGATTACACATGTCCTACAAAATCAATTTAATAAGTTTGACCTTCTCTTTTTTTTTTTTGTCAAAGACCATCTCTATTATACATGATTACATATAATAAACTTATAGGTGGGTCTTCATTACATTTTTTTGTTAAGCTTTATCTTTATGGTTTATTAAGTCAAATTTTTAAATTTAAAACTAACAACAAAATGTATTAAAAACCTCAAGTTTATCATAAAACTTTGTAGAATTTCCAAACTTTACTATAGTTTATAGATATCATAAGTAAAATGAGTCCAAATTTAACAATATGTTTTCAGTGGATTCAATTTATTAGAAATATTATCAAAATATAATTGTAGTGATATATTTACAATCATTTTACTATTATATAAACATCATAGTATTAAATTAATTATATGTTGACAAAAAATAATAAAAAATTATATATTTTATATTTTGAAATAGTTTAATTTTTATTATGTACATTTTTAACGCATAAATGTTATTTTCGGAAGTAAATGTGTTTATTTTATGGAATAAAAATAATAAAATAATGGAACAAACCGGAAAATATAAAATGGATTGCATAAATTCTTATATAGTTTTTTTAAACGAGAAAATTTAAAATAAAGAAATAAAACCATTCTAAACTGAATTTCATATAGCTTTATATGATTTCACTTTTAATAAAATTGATACTCTGTAGAAAAATCAAACTGAAACCAATCCAAAAACCAAAATGCCAGCCCCTAATTTGTACTAGTTGAAATGTTTAAATTTTAAAATGTTTATAAATAGAAAAGTTGAATGCATTTGGTGCTATTTGATTCTATATTTTCCAACGAAAGAAAACGAGACGCGTGTAACTTGCAAAATAAGAATATACGTTTTCAGTCAAACTTATAATTATTTCTAAATTATAAACAAGTAAGTCCAAATTGCACTGGTCAATCAATGATAACTAGATTTGTTTTTATAAGAAAAAAAAAATAAGTCGTGTAACGCGTGAACCGTGTATATACGACAAAAAATAAACAGAAATTTTAATAAAATTACTGTCATTACCTTCTTCTTTTTGTTAAGAGCTATTAATTGTTTACAGCTTATCATTTGAACATATCCATATTACCTCTTAATAGAGAGCTTTAATGAAAAGAAAAGGTAAAGTATCTTTGAAGATGAGTGTTCAAATACAATTTGACACTTTGGGGGGCATTTTTGCTCTTCAAAAGAAGTATTTGCTTATAAGACTCAAACTCCTATGATAAAAAATGTGCCCATATGAAAAGTGATCATGCCAACGTAATTTTGCATGAAATATCGCATAAAATGACCTTTTATTTTTTTATTTTTTTAATGACCTTTTATTTATCTTTATTTTCCTCTGTCATAAAAAATATAATAATAAATCATTACATTATTTATTCTCAAATATTTTTAAAAATATAATAATAAGGAGAAGAAAGACAGAAATTGCGTGGGGGAAAAAGAAAAGGAGTCCCTTTTCAAAAAAAAAAGAAAAGAAAAGGAGTAGGAGAAGAAGTAAAATAAAGAGAAAAACGCGTCTTTGAAGAGAACGTCCCATTCCATTAGGCATGCAACGCGCGACCGTGAAAGAAGCTCACTCCTCTCCATTTTTATTATATTTATTTATTTATTCTTATAATTACATGTACATATATTGAAACATTAATTTATCAAATATTAATTTATAAAAGTTATATAGTACTTTAATTCAAGTGTTTGTTTATGTTTCATAAAAGTTTATATTAGTGGGTGTAATAAGTCACTTTCCATTAGATTCTCTCTTAGCTCAACATGAAATAAACGGCTTTGACTAATAAACATACAAATAAAATATGGAAAATATGAAATTAAGACACTAAGACCAAAGACAGACAATTATCTTATTTTCTCTCTAACTCCTTCCTGTAATGGCTTGAAACTCTCTGTTTAATTTCTATGGAAAGACCAAAGAGACGATAGAAAGAGACAAAAGAAGCCATTAATGTTTAAATAAAGCACGTAATAACAACAAATTATTACGTAATAATAATTATTACAAATTTATTATCACTTCCAAATATACACCAAACACTCTCAAAATGAACATTCACCCTTTCTTCCTTTCCTCTATATATCTAATTCATAGCACACAGAAATATTTATATATACAAATATATACACATATACAAACATCGTATATATCAAGTCACAAGAGAGAAAAATTCTCTTTTTTCCTCCTTGATCGGAGGGTCACCGTCTTCTATAAGGATATGGACGGTGGTGGAGAGATCACGGCGAAGGAGGCTAAGGGGCTGAAGAAAGGGCCATGGACAACGACGGAGGATGCGATCTTGACGGAGTACGTGAGGAAACATGGTGAGGGTAATTGGAACGCCGTGCAGAAGAGCTCTGGCCTTCTCCGGTGTGGGAAAAGCTGCCGTCTACGGTGGGCGAATCATCTCCGACCAAATCTGAAGAAAGGATCTTTTAGTCATGATGAAGAGAGGATCATCATCGAGCTTCACGCTAAGATGGGAAACAAATGGGCTCGTATGGCTTCTCAGGTTAATTAATTTTCTCATTAAATAATCATTTTCTCATTTTAAAAGATTAAAGCTTTTTTCTTCTTATTTGTTTCTTCAATTCTAGTAATAAAGAGCTTTAAGTTTTTTATATGCAATTAATTTTTTCTAGTTAAACACACAATTTGCATGTTTGAATCTCTCTTTCTTGCTTCTCTTCTATTATTTTTTTTGTTTGATTCTTAATTGTTTTTTTTATTTTATTTCTTTGGATATTGTAGTTACCTGGAAGAACAGACAACGAGATCAAGAACTATTGGAATACAAGGATGAAGAGAAGGCAACGAGCAGGTTTGCCTCTATACCCTCAAGAGATTCAACATCAAGGGATTGATCATAATGATAATGATAATGAGTTTGAGTTTGAGTTTAGTTCCTTTCCATTCCAAAACCAAGACCATCTTAATCACCAAAATATGATTCAATACACTAACTCCTCTAATACTTCATCATCCTCATCTTCATTCTCTTCTTCGTCTTCTCAACCTCCAAAAAAGCTTTGTTTAGATCCCTTAATCCCTACTAATCCCGGCCTAAACCAGATCACCGAGTCTCCGATGAACTTTCCTATGTACTCTCTTTACAACAATAGCCTTGAGAATGACAGCAACCAGTTTGGTTTCTCTCTTAATCCTTTGTCCTCATCCTCATCTTCCAATGAGAATCCAAACCAACTTCTTGAGCTCATCTCCGACAATTCGGACACAAACATTACCAATATGAAAGACATTGATGGTATGAGTTATAGTTCATTGCTTATGGGAGATCATGAGACGAGACCGAGTTATTTCCCTTTAGGACTAGACAATACCGTCCTAGAGCTGCCTTCATATCCAAAACCGACCCATCTTGATCCACCTGCTGCGAGAAACAGTGGATTGCTTGACGCTCTATTGGAGGAGTCTCAAGCCTTGTCCCGCGGCCGAATCTTCAAAGACGGTCCTGTTTCCTCGAGTGGTCTATGTGAGGATCAAGACAAGAGAGTGGAAATGGACTTTAAGAAACGGTTGATGAACCATCAAAACTCCTCTCATCAATCATCATTCGGTAAGAACTTATATATGAGTTTAACCATGTTCACTTATAGATTTTTTTGTTGGTATAATCGTTAATTTTATAAAACAGTAATCAAGGTGAAACCGAATCTAGTATGGAACTTGGGTAATACCGAAGATATATATTGGATTTTTTTTCTTCTAATAGTGCTTTCATTTTATTTAATGTTTAATATATATTGTGAAATGGACAGAAACAAACCCTAATCTGTCCAAGAGGTACAATGAGCCAATGATGGTGAATGCAAAGGTGGATGATGATGACGACATATTGATGAGCCTTCTCAACAACTTCCCTTCAACCACACCGTTACCTGATGATTGGTACGGGACGAATGAAATCCAAACGGAAGCCTCACCGAGCGGAATCTTGATCGGAAACCATCAAGGTAACAGCATGGTGGAACCGCACAAGGCACAGCCTTCGTCCGGAACTGTAGATCCTCTGGCCTCGTTGGGGTCATGCTACTGGGGAAACATGCCTAGTATCTGCTAATTTGAAGAGTCTCCTCATGAGCAAAATCATTTCATTGGTGTTTGGAAAGAAGGGGGAAAAGAGAGCTAATTGTGAGCTTAATAGTCTCTGTTTGTGTAAAAAATTTCTTTTAAGTTGTTCAGTTTGGGATGTCCTATGAACTTTATGTTAACATGTTTTCATGTTACCAAAAAAAACAAAAGAGAAATTCAAATGAGATGAGTTTGAACTTATAGTTTTCTTTTTGTTAACTCATATGTCATACTAAATTATATAGTTTTTTTTAATCTAATTATTAGGCCCATAATATGCCCATATCCGCCATTTGGAAATTTCGATTAAAAAGATAATAATCCGAGCAGCACATGTGGGTTAGTGGTACTCTATCTTTGATGTTAGTATTAATAGTTGTGGAGGATAAGGGATCGACTCTATTTATCCTCCGTATGTGAAGAGTTTCTCTTTATGTGAGGAATATGGTTAATGGGCCGCCCGTTGTAGCCTAAAACAAATCGACAAAAAAATTTGTATCAAAGGTATTTTAAATTTGGAACTATTATATATGATTACATATAATAAACTTATATATGATTACATATAATAAACTTATAGATGGGTCTTCATACATTTTTTGTTAAGCTTTATCTTTATGGTTTATTAAGTCAAATTTTTAAATTTAAAACTAACAACAAAATGTATTGAGAACCTAAAATTTATCATAAAACTTTGTAGAATTTCCAAACTTTACTATAGTTTATAGATATCATGGTAAAATGAGTCCAAATTTAACAATATGTTTTCAGTGGATTCAAAATCTATTTACAATCATTTTACTATTATATTTACAACTATTACAATCATTTAATGATATATTTACAATCATTTTACTATTATATAAACATCATAGTATTAAATTAATTATATGTTGACAAAAAAAATATATATATATATATATTTTATATTTTGAAATAGTTTAATTTTTATAATGTACATTTTTAACGCGTAAATGTTATTTTCGGAAGTAAATGTGTTTATTTTATGAAATAAAAATAATAAAATAATGGAACAAACCGGAAAATATAAAATGGATTGCATAAATTCTTATATAGTTTTTTTTATTAAAAGATAAAACTTAAAATAAAGAAATCAAACCATTCTAAACTGATTTTCATATAGCTTTATATGATTTCATAAAATTGATACCCTGTAGGAAAATCAAACCGAAACCAATCCAAAAACCAAAACGCCAACCCCTAATTTGTACTAGTTGAAATGTTTAAATTTTAAAATGTTTATAAATATAAAATTTAAATGCATTTAGTGCTAATTGATTATATATTTTTCAACGAAAGAAAACGAGACACGTATAACTTGCAAAATAAGAATGTACGTTTTCAGTCAAACTTATAATTATTTCTAAATTATAAACAAATAAGTCCAAATTGCACTGGTCAATCAATGATAACTAGATTTTTTTTTTATAAGAAAAAAAAATAAGTCGTGTAATGTGTGAACCTTGTATATACTACAAAAAATAAACAGAAATTTTAATAAAATTACTGTCATTACCTTCTTTTTTCTTCTTTTTGTTAAGAGCTATTAATTGTTTACAACTTATCATTTAAACATATCCATATTACCTCTTAATAGAGAGCTTTAATGAAAAGAAAAGGTAAAGAATCTTTGAGGAGGAGTATAGTTTTCTTTTTGTTAACTCATATGTCATACTAAATTATATAGTTTTTTTTATCTGAGTATTAGGCCCATAATATACCCATACGGCCATTTGTAAATTTCGATTAAAAAGATAATAATTCGAGTGGTATATGTGGGTTAGTGATGTTCTATCTTTGATGTCAATACTAACGTTTGTAGAGATTAAGGGATCGATTCTATTCATCCTCCGTATGTGAAGAGTTTCTCTTTATGTGAGGAATATGGCTAATGAGCCGTCCGTTGTAGCCCAAAACAAATCGACAAAAATATATATGCTTTTACTTATTCATTTCTGGCCAATCCTAATTTTAGATTTTTTAGTTTAGATTTATCAAATCTCTCTTTATAAAATAATAATGAAGTTTACCATCTCACACTCAATTAAGTTTAGTAGATTAGTCCATAAGTTTTTAGTTCTTTATATTCTACACAATAAAAATCATTGTTTAATTTAAATAAATTTTGTAAGTATATAGCATAAACAACTATAAAATAGCTACGAAAGTTGATTAAATCATAATTAGCTATAGCTATTTGTGGTTAAAAAAACAATTATAGATTATGAAATTATTGTGGCTAATCCGTAGCTATTTACAATTTTTCTATACTACATTTTTGAAGATCTAAAAGTAGAATAAACGGCGATGATTAGCGCCACTTGATTTGCTTAGATATGTAATTTGGTTTTTAGTAAGAAGAAGAAATATGTATACACGTTATGAAGTTGAACAGAAACAAGGAAGAACTATAGAGTATAAAGTCGGGGAAGAGTAATGTGATTGGGCAGCGAGAAGACTTAGCTAGTTGCATCCACTGCCATAGGCTTATGTCATTTGCAAATTATTTCACACTCTTCCAAGAAATAATCTCCTTAAATTTCGGCACACCAAGAAAGAAAAATTAAAATGAAGATAAATAATAAGAGATATGCAAGTAGTCGATGACAACTATTTTTCCTTAGATCTTTTTATATACTTTGCACCTTATCTGAGTTCTGACATCACACTACAGTTCTTAGATCAGAAGAAGTCTCTTTAATTCCTTCTGCATTTCACTTTGCTTTATTTTTCATCTGTCACTCCAGATGACCATGGGGAAAAGGGAATAAAACGAGATCATCAAAATATAGTTCCTTTTCTCAAAATATAGTTACAATTAGATATGAACATTTTACACGGGATTATGATAGGACAAATCGCAAAAATGGCACAAAAACATGTCTTGTCACAAATATAGCAACAAGGAAGAAAAATCATAAAAATAGCACAAAAACATGTTTTGTCACTAAATTAACTTTAACCGTTAATCTTAAATACTAAACCCTAAACTCTAAATACTAAACCCTAAACTTTAAATAATAAACCCTAAACCCTAAATACTAAACCCTAAACCCTAAATAATAAACCCTAAACTCTAAATAATTAACCATAAACCCTAAATTATATAATGCTATAAAAGTCTTTGTAATTAAAATAATGCTAAAAATGTGAATTATTTCCCTTGGTGCTATATTTATGATAAGGTATGTTTTTGTGCTATTTTATGTCTTTTCTCATTATGATATTAGAATTTAAATCGACCCCAAAAAGTCAGTTTGGATCAAATTCGGATATGGATATTTTGTCGTATTAAGTATTTATGTGTATTACTTAGGAGGACTTATTAGACTAAGGATTTGAGAATATTTTAGTTTTTTTTTTCTCAAATCCTTTTTTATTGGATTAGAATTTGTACAAATTTTTCAAAATTCAATTTATTGGATTAATCATTTGTGAAAATTCTCCAAAATATTAGTTTATTGTAAATGAGATTTCAACAATAAAATCTATCAAATAGGATTTCGAAAGATTTGAGAGATAAATTTTTAGTTAAAAATTAATGCATACAAATATCATCTCTTATGATGGTATTTGAATTTTTTTTCTAAAATCATTTATCTTAGAAAAAATCAAAACTTTTTAAACAAAAAATAGTAATTGAAAATCATAAATATTAACAAAAAAAATCAAATTTTCAAATTTTCAATATCATCTTTTTATTTCAATGGAAAATAAAGTTTGAAAAACTAAGAAAGATTATATTTTATTTAAATATTTTTTTAAAAATAATAAAAAGATCTCAAATATCCTAAAATTCCACTAAAATCTTAAAAATCTTCAAAATTTTAATAAAATCACCACCAAAATACTCAAAATTCATTTAAAATTCCACCAATTATCTAAAATCACCACCAATCCTCAAAATATGTTTCGAATGTTAAAAACATATTTTTTTACTTTCTTGGATTTTAATATATTTTCCGGATATTAAAGGTACAATTATCTAAAATGTCACGACCAATGACACTGAATCAGATAGTACCTTGGGGGAAGTACTATTTTTAAAGCTAAAAAGGCACTCTTTCCTAGATTAGCATTGATTGGCAACTAGCACACTCTAGATTCTATACTCTGGTCTGGTCTGATTTCTGACATACCTGGTCTTATATAGACTGATTCCAAAAATATATTTATGTAGTTTTGATTTTTAAAGACTCGGCCAAGCCTCCGAATGAATACAATATACCATTCACAACCATTGACAAAGTCATACAAATCTGAAATTGAGTGAAAAGAAGTTGAAATAGGGAAAAAAGGAAAATCAATTCTATAATACAAAATGAGATCACAATTGCTCACCAACAAACACTTCATCAAAACTATACACACAACTTAAGAATAAAAAAAACAAAAGACTACAAATGTGGAAAATAAACCACAAAACTTCCCGATACTTTGGCTAAGTGTCATATCGGTTTTTTATGTGACTGCTTTGAAAAACAAACACACTTAGCTTTCATGGCTTCCATTTCACTCCCATATTCTCTAAACTTATATTCCTCCTGCTTTTTAAACGTTGGAGGAACCTTCCCTTCGCTGTAACATTGGTTACATAGACTAAACCCGGTTTTCACTTCTTTAAACCGGGAACCAATGATTGGATACCGACAAACCGAGCAGACCTGGTTCCCATGTCGATTCCTATCTCTTGTTTCGAGTTTCACAACGGTCGACATGATACCAAACCCCCACTCTGAATCATCAAACATCCCTAGAAACTGGTTGAACGTTACCGTCGAACCATCTGTTTCTGTTTCACCATGAACTTCTAACATTTCACTCATTCCTTGTGAAGGTATGTAGATAGCTCTCAACAGTTTGAAGTATTTAACAGCTTCCACTTTAGTAATCTGAGAGCTCCCTTCGTTGTTCGGTCTCCAAAGAAGCGCATCAAATGCAACTCTTTTCCTTTTGTCTGGATGTCCACCGCATAAAGGAGCAATCACCGCGTAGAACATTCCTAAATCAACTCTTCCTGAAGCTGAATCATCAAGAACTGAGATGATTTTCTCGTTTATGGCCTTGATAGATCCTTGGAAAGTTTCCGGTTTCAGGACCTTAAGCAGACGCCTGAGAATCTCTTCTAAGTTTGGTTTCCTTAAAGATTTTGTTGGGACACCATTGCCTGAATAAGAGACAGGAACATCGTTGTCTCTCATCTCTCTTCTTAATGCTTCAACATCGCATTTACTCAACCTTGTAACTCTCTGGAAGGCTCTAATCTGAAGAGCTATAGCTAAATCTGGTCTCAATGTAGTTTTCTCACCTACCGTCTTGAACTTAGAAGGCTCCACGACGATAAACGGACCTTCTTGGCTCGCACTATTAACCTTCTTCTTCTGCAACTGCTTCAGGTGAGATATCGCATCGTGCAACTCAACCCGGTTCGTCATTTTTAGCGCCTCCTTTAACGCTCTTTTAGCTTCTTCAGTCTCTCCAGCACCCAACAAAGAGACAGCCTTGTTGAGCTGAGCACGCCAATGGTTAGGCCACTCAGCTAAAACTCTAGTGTACATCTCAGAAGCTCTCTGAAACCTACCCAAATCCATATAAAGCCCACCGAGGTTATACAGCGCGTCCACATGACCTGGTTTCAAATCAATAGCTCTCTGGAAAACCTCAATAGCTCTCTCATCCTCACCCATGGCATGAAGAGACGAAGCTAAATCACAATGTGCATCCGCATAATCCGGTTTCAAATATATAGCTTCCTCTAAGGCCTTCACAGCCGCTCTATACTCTCCTACACCAAACAGAGCACTACCTAGAAGCTTCAAGGCTCTATAATGAGTAGGACATAGAATCGCAGCCTCTCTATAATACTCACAAGCACTCAAAACCATACCTTCGCCTTCAAGGGAGATACCAAGATTGACATAAATCTGAGGAAGCAAGTAACCCCATTGACTCCCACCGGACTCAGCAGCTTCCAAAGCCAACAAGAACTCGTCTTTCGACTCTTTACATTTACCCAAAACGTAGAGACAGTTCCCAGCTTTAAAATGAGGTCTCACATCCGTCGGTTGTAACTCGCAAGCTCTCTTGAAGCTAACGAGAGCTTCTTTGAACAATTGGTGCTCATACAAAACCTTACCAATCGCCATATGTCCATCAAAGGTTTCTTCTCTTGATCTAGCACCGTCCGCTTTGCTTCTCAACACTCCTAGTTCCTTCACAAACACAGTGTAGTCGTGGCTTGACTCTTCCCAATAGATTCTCTTGTCGGATAAATCAGACGACGGACCCAACTCTCTTGACCATCCGGCTTCGGAGAACGCATCAAAGTTATCAGCTTTGAGTTTCCCGTCTTTCTCCTGCTTCGATTCCAATCTCTTCACCAGAATCTCCAAATCGTCGACGAGCTTCCACGTCTCGTCGAAGACGATGCCGTGGTTAGGCGAAACCGCCCAAGCAGCCGTTCTATGCTTCATCTGCGCCTCCACGGCTGTCTCGTCGGTAATCGAAGACGACGAAGCTTCGGAGCCCTTTGTCTCGTCGGCGTTGAAATCGAGTCCTAAAGCGTCGAAATCTCGTTCGACATCTCCGGCACCGTCGTCGTAAGTCCGGAGAAGACCGTCATAAGTCAAACCTTTGTCTCCGTCGATGAATTCAGCGTAGGTTCGAAACACTTCGTCGAGAATCGCGCTAATCTGTTCGTCGCTGAATTTCACCCTTGGGTTAACAGCCACGACGAGAGCTGACATCTCTTCTCGGCTTAACCCACCGTCGCGGTTTCCGTCGAATTGGTGGAATATTCTCTTAACTTTCTCCGATCTGCTTCCTCTGGTCGTCATTTTCTTCACCGGGAAAATAAAAATCCAACCTTTTTCCCTCACCCCCCCCCCCCCCCCAGAACAATTGAAATTGAAGTGAGGTGAGGTTACAGAATCCAATGTAGCAAAAACCGAAAACGAAAACACTAATTACGGATTAATTTCAGGGGAGTTGTAGCGACAATAGTGATTATCCCTGACCTGTTGTGATCAAAAGTTTCTAAATTTAACAAAGATAAAAAAAAAATGAAGAAATCAAAGGTCCAAGAGTCGTCCAAGCTGTCTATTTGTTGTCTGTCTCTAAACTCAGAGTGGACAGGAGATAACGGTGTTGTTGTACTATGCTGTGTGGGCTTTACTTGCTCTGTTTACCTTTTAATTATTTTTATTTCTTAGTCTTCCTCCTTCTCCAATTCTTGACCTTTCAGAAGGATGATTATCTGTCGGAGCTGGAGTTTTTTTCTAATTTTTCTTTCTTCACCCATCTGCATCTTTCAGAAAGGAAAATCTTTTTTCCCCACCTGTTTTGGGTATCTCGCCGATCTCCCTCGTGTTAGTTTCTCCTTCCTCTTCGATCGGCTCTTTTTGCGTTGAATAAGGTTTTTGTCGTCCCGGCGGTGCTCCCATCTGAGCAATTTTCCAATTAATATCGGAGCTGCTTCGATCCCCTTTCCATGGCGTTATTCCTGTTGCATCGTCCGTTTTCTTCTTCCTCTCTCTCGATCTTATCATTCTCGTGGATTCATATCTCCATCGCTCTTGTCCGCTTTATGGACGTTTAAAGGGCCAACTCTCTGGTTTGGCCGGCGGTGAAGCCTCCTCGGCGTGGTTCTGGTCGGAGTGAAGTCGAAGCTGCAAGTTTCTCCAAGCGGTTCGTTGTTGGCGGTTCTTTGAAGGAAAGGCTTGATCGGCAACAAGGCTTACTTTCCACACAGAGACGAAGTGTTGCGGCGATCCCTGGTGGTTTCTCCGGTGAAGTCTCCCGTCGGTGATTGCATGGCGGCGACTCTTTCCGCTCGACACGTGGCTCCTTGTTCTTATCTGATTTTTTAGATGCATTTGAGCTTCTGTTGGATCTGTGTTTAATTTCCTTTGTGAACTTCATGTAATGGGCCTTGTTGAACTCTTTTGCCCTCTTGGGCTTTTCTTAATGAAAATTGGTCGACTAAAAAAAAATATTTTTATTTCTTAACATAATATTTGTCTCCTAATTTTAATTCAAGAAAAGCAAGTACAACTATATAATAATTAATTAGTCAATACCAACAACTCAAGTTTTCATTTTTATTTATTAATAAGTCAATTCTCCAGTTGTAATGAAAGAGATAAAATGATGTATTTATTGACTATTAAATGCGAAATGAAGAAAAGAAAAAAAGCTCTTTCCTTTTCAACACTTTGAGTGATGATGCTTATTTTAGTTATAAACTTATAATCAGTCAACCAAATTTGAAGTTAAACCAAATAAAAGTTTTACTAATACTATTGAAAATCCATGAAACGATTGGATACATAGTTTTTAGTAAACCGAATTCAAACCAAGCCGGTTTAGATTGAGTTCTAAGAGGGGAGGAGATAGGAAAGGAAACCATGAACCTGAGAAGAAGCTTATACATTTGGTAAGCGATCTACTCTACTATAGTTTGAAGATGATTTACGGCGTCGTTTTGGTGATTCTTGCCAAGCAATTATCTTTTGGTCTGGTGTGAGGCAAAAACATCACCGGACAACCAGGATTGCTCCTCTCCACCCTGCAATTTCACCATCAAAAACAAAAGATTATGACTCTGCAGCTATATATAAAGAATGATAACTAGAAAGCTAAGCTATATGGAGAGAGAGAGAGTTACCGGTATTTGAGGAGGAAATGATGAAGAAAAATGGAAATCTCGAGCTTGGCAAGATCGTTTCCTGGACAAAGACGGCTTCCTAAACCAAAAGGAAGGAATGTGCCTGGTTTTGGTATGTATCCCTGTAGAATGAACCAGACCATGTTCACTTAGTTTTTGCAACACTAACTAAAAATTACAAAGACAGTTTAATTGTCGAAAGCGCGACAACTCTGTTATCTCTACATACCTCCCATCTTGAAGGATCAAATTTCTTTGGATCCGGGTAGACCTCAGGATCCAGGTGAACGTTCCTGAACCAAGCCAGAACCTTCCAGCCTTTTGGTATGATATAGCCTACATACAAAAACATAAGAAATGAATATACAAAAAGGTTTCAAGATAATTTACGGTGTTCCATGCAGGTGATGAGCATAAACTGACCGTTCATTTGGACATCACACTTTGCTTCCCGGAAGGCCGTAAGAGAGAATGTTATTACTCGAAGTGTCTCATCAATAACCTGGTAAAAAAAAGCCTCTTTTCTATTCAGTAAGAGATTGTTTAACGAATCATACCATGTTACAAACACCAATAACATGTGTTGCAATGAGGCACCTGAGAAAGATACTCCATTTCACGTGTCTCTTTAAGAGTCAAACTCTGGCCCGGTGCTCTCTTTTTAACAATCCTCTCTTGTTCTTCCTGTGGTGCAACGTATATCACAAACTAAAAGATTATAAACTGAAATGAAAAAGAAGTATTAAAAACATATCTTCTCATTTTACCTTTGCCTTTTGTAGAATCTCAGGGTGTTCCTGCAGGAAGATAGTAGCCCACATAATGGTGTGTCCAGAGGATTCATGACCTGCATTAAGATACATCAACAAAACATCGATAATTTCCTCGTCCTCTAAAGTTCTTCCGTTCTCGTCTTTAGCATCTATTAGATTATCCAGCATATCTTTCTTATTGGATGATAGATTCTGCATCCTTCGGTTAGTCACTATGGACTGAAAGGCAGCTACAAGTTGTTTCCTTGCCTGTATAAATGGAAAACACTAAGCCTCAGAGATATGCACAAGAGAGGTCACAAAGTGAACAAAATAAAAATGTTGTGTACCTTGAGTGCTTTATGATAAGCAAAGCCAGGAATATTAATAGCCATTGCTCGAACTCCATAGTTAAGGTTGGTATATTCCCTTTCCAATGCATCCATGACATCCTCACTCACACTGCTCAGAAATATGTACATGATGATCCTAAATGTAAGCTTACGCACATGAGTCAAGAACTCGATTTCTCCCATTTTGGACCACTTTTCTAGAGCAGTAACAACAGTTTCTTCAATGTACGGTATGTATAGAGAGAGAGCTTCATGGCCATTAACAGGAGCAGAGGTCAAACGCCTGAGCCGCTTGTGTTCTTCATAGGAGATACCGATAAAGGACTTCCTACCAATGAGTTTCATGGTAGATTTTGGCCAGCCTGAGTGGAAGCAGTCATCATCTGTTAGAACTCTCCGACAAGTCTCCGGTGTTGTTACTATTACACTTGGGTTCCCAAACATGTGTACTTTATAAACACCGTTACGCCCATACCTACATTAGAGGTAACAGAGAATATGAAGAAGCAAGAGAGAAAACAAAAACTCAACTTTATCTAACAATCAATTCTTTTCTCAATCTAAGCAAACAGTAGGCAAGAAAGATGTACCTTGTGATGTAGGATCGGACGAAGGAATCAGGATCAGATGTTTTGAAAGCTCTAAGAAAGGACAACATGTTGCCTATGAAAGGCCATCCCAAATCTCCTGGTGGAAGATGGTGTTTTTTCTCCCCAAGCTTGGACTCATAAATCCAAACATTGACTCTCTTCAACACCCATTTCAGAACAAACAATCCCAATACTACCAAAGGCAACCATATCACGATCGAAACCACTTCCGTCATAGCTTCAGTTGTAAACTCCCCTTGTCAAAATTCACTCTTTTTCACCTGAGCCCCTTGTAGCCTCTGGATGTTATATCATTACCCTGCAGATAGATAGAGAGTAAGCAGATATTTATCTCTAAAAAAAGAGTATCTTTCTGTTTACAAAGGAAGTAAACGGACAAAGACATCAATTAGAACAGTGTTGTTGAGTCTATCAAGGAATGATACTTATCTAAAGAAAGCCGACCGCTTGTTTCTATCTACTTGTTTTGTTGCTGTTCACATGTAGTGCGAAATGACCTTTCCTATTTTAGCTCTATATAGCCAACTCTAAGCATATTCTTTTTTGAGAAAGCAACTTATTTACCAAAACCATACTAGTTATACATAGTGTTGATCACAAGAATTACACAGAAACTTATATAAATCTGAACAACATACCTCGCAAATCGCAGTAACTCACAGATACAGAGCCACTGAATTCAAACGCAAACTAAAACTTTGGAGAGAAGGAAAGGTGATTAAAAGGAAAACTGAAACCGACGAAAAAGAAGAGAGACTGTACAATATACTAATGTTAAGAAGAATACAAAGGCAGTAAATGGTGGTGAAGAAACCAAAGAGCACAGATTCCCAACACACTATATCAAAAGAAAACAAACTTAACAGAAGAATCCAAAATGGAACAAAGACGCAAGAACTCCACTGAATATCTCGTGAATCATAAAAAGACAGAAACTTTATTTCTTGTTGGTTCAGTTTTGCTCTCAAGCGTTACTATTTTTGTTACTCTGAACAAAACCTAGAAACACATTTGACTTCGATGATGTTACATCACTTTTATTAATCACTAAAAGATGACCCTTTTAAGTGAGTAGAAACCAGACCCTTGTTTCGCCGAGAGCCTTCTCCGGCATCTCCGCCTCAACTAATTCCAAATTCTCTAATTCCTTCGGCAAACCCTAACCATCGAACCAGATACTGTGTGGCACAGTGTATAAAGGAGCATTACTGAATGCCTAAACAGTCTTCTCCTTTCAACTCTTCATGTTTATTTCTTTGTAACAAAGACATATAATTAAATATTCGTTTCTTGAAAATAAAATATAAAGTACTTTCAAACTTGAAATCTCTTTTTATTATCCAAAATCCAAACCTTTAGTCAAATCAATAATAGTTTGTAAATTGTACTCAAAGTAACCGATAAGCTACTTCACTCCCAAACAGCCAAAAACACATAAAGAAGCAGGCGCGTTTGTGGCTGCGGCTGCGGCTGGTTTCCTTCTACTAAAACGGAAACGCTTATCCCAAACCGTTCTTAAACGCAAAACGCGCTAAACTTTCAAGAGGTTCATATACTTCTCTCTTTCTATAGTCCTCTCCTATGTAAGTAACTATGATATACAATATCATTACAAAAGTATATATCTCTTGGTGCCTCAAAGAATATGCAGAAGAAGAACTGTTTTCTGCTGTGACCATCATTTGATGATGACCACTGGGTTTGAGAAACAACCAATTCTTTTATATGGTCTCTTTATATATCGTGGAAAGGCCTCAAAATGTAGCTTTCCAAATAGCGTTTTCCGGTTCACCACATCGCTTATGAACCTCCTTAATGCGATCAGCTGATCTGCAGATACCACTACATGTCCAGTCGAATGAAGCTACACATATGTTGCCTGCTTGTGCTTTCCACTCACAATCTGCAATTCCCCCCAAGAATCAGATTCAAATGTTTAGTGTCACTACATATTTTAATAGTCTTTTGTTCCAACTTTTTAGCATTTGCTTCAAAGGAAACATTCTAGTTAGGTGCATAGAACTATCAAAGTTAATTTTTCACCACACCACAATCATCTAGAACGTATTGAATTGAGTGTAGAATTAGAAACCGAGAAGTTACCAGGAGGAGTGCCACAACATAGCCTTCTGTCATCGATATGTGTAACATCAAGACCGATAAACCAAGCACCCAATGTAACATCCTCATTTGCATATTTGTGCAGAACATGCCTGAAAGCATTCATTATATTAACACAGAGAAATTAGAATGGAGAGTGAGGTCTGAATATAAAATATACAAAAAGGAGTTCAAATCTTACTGGTTAATAGAAATATAAGAAGCCAGGTCTCTTGAAATGGCGTATAACTGTCCAGTAGCGTGACGGAAATACTTGTTCCCGTTCTCACCAAACTTCCAATACTCGGGCTCGTGGTATCTAACTCCTCTGTGCTCCATAGACAAGAAAGGAAGCCTTCAGTTAAACCAAAACTGAAATAAACTGATTCAAGAAGGAGCCAAAGAGAAACTGGATCCTTACTTTTGAGATAGGACTGGACCAGATTTCATACAGCCGATATACACTCGAGGTTTTTTCCTGTGTCTAACCAGAGTTTCCCCAAGAGTTGCTGCGGATATTTTCAACCCCGTAAGTGATATTACCAAAATACAAAATGGGGAAAATGTTGATTGAAACCGATATTTTTGCTAGAAAGATTGTATAACTTACCGATATTGACATGAACATCATCATCAACTTTGACATAGAAATCTGCATCCCACATTGAAACCGCTGTTGAAAAATATGTTTTTGTTTTGCCTGACAACTCTAGGTAACCTTCAACATGGTCCTGTTAAAAGCATCAGGGAGAATCACAAATAAATGCATTATATAAAAGCTTTGGACATCAAAAGGGCTAGTCAAAGTAATAAAATACCAATCTCATGATATCTCCATGCTTCTTGTCCTCTGCTTCAATGGATCGGTCTAGTATTCCCCCAGCTGTGGCACTAAAGAACCAATAACAAACAACATCAAATATCTACAAAAACTAGGTAAGAACATATACTGAAAGGATTAAACTCTTTACCTATGACCGATCACAAACCGGATAACGATTCCCTTTTCTTCCTCCAACTTCTTTCTTTTTTCACCTACAAGTAGTATTTTCGACAGAAACAATCATCAAGAAACGTACTGATATCATCAGCAACTTGGAAGATGAATGAAGGTAGAAACCTTGAGGCATCCAAGTTGTTCGAATAGAATCTCTTCTCTTTCGGCTACTAAAAGCAGTATTAATCCCTACAACCATCAAATATCTTCTTTTTCCACCAGGTAATTGCTTCTTCTCCATATCATTCGTTGTCGGAGCACCGTTCATTAAAGACTCTTGTGCTGATCTTGCTGCGGCTAACTCCATCTCTAAGCTTGAAATGGTCTTATCCAATGTCCTGTAGTTAAAGAAGAATGTTTTTAAAAACACGGAGAGAAATGTTAGAAGATTCTGTAATTTGGTTCTTACTGTATAGCGTTATGAGTCTTGGAAACTTCTCCAAACAAAGCCTGGGGATCGCGTTTTACTTCTTTCTGGTAAAGCTAATAAATACAAACAATCAGAAATCTTGTAAGAACTCAACCAAAAGTATTGTAAAATGGATCCAACAAATCATGAGACTCACGGTTTTGGGATCACAGCCTTCCGAGATTAACTTCAACCTTTCAACTTCTGTTACGGATGGTCTAGCCATGTCGTTAGACTCCGGAATATTCCACATCCTGAGAAAGAAAGAAAACAGTACAAAATTCAAACCAACATGTTTAAAGACAAGAGTTTCGGTAGCTTCGAAATCATGTCTCTTAGCTTTATTCCAGAGGTGTGATAGTGAAACCATCGATCAAATTTTGAATCTTTTTCCATTTATTTATCAAGAAAATACAAAATCGGAAGACCAAAGTAATAATTAAAACCTATCGGTGAAGAATATTCCGAAGCAGAAACTCGAAAAGCAGAGTAGAAATGTCCATTTCTTCGATACAGAGCTTCTATTATAAAGATGCTCTCCTTTGATCTTGGTCGGAATCATTTTACACTCAAGAAACCAGAAGAAGAACAAGAAAATAAATTCCCAGAAACAAGAAAGTAGCTATTCCATAAGAGAATCAAAATCCTAAACCACTCTAAAATCAGACTCAACAAAAGGAGCAACTCAATCTTCAGATTCTGAGATTTCACATAATCGAAAGAGAATTGGTGCTCTGTAAGAGATGGTGTTAAAGAGATTTTAGCTCCCTCTTTCTCTCTCTTACATCTTACTGTGGCTCTTTAAATTCGCAGGGACGTGAAGTGGAAGAGAAGAAGAAACAATATAACAACAAACCTCTTAACCGTCCGGTTTACTTATACTCTCACTCGGGCTGCGAATTTTGGAATTTACCCAACTATCCCTATCATACCGTTTTTAATTCCCAATAAATTAATTGTTTTTTTTTGAAGAAAATATAAATGAATTAAATCCAAACTGCTATTTATTTTAGAAAATTACAAATATAAAAAGAATCTGGTGATAAAGTATTAAAAGACTTTAAATCAACATTTTGACCCGCATCATGCGTATGAGATTGATATAGTTGTTGATTAGTTATTGTATGTATAACATAAAAATATGCTATTGTATATAAAAAATATTTTATGTAATATAGAATTAACAAATTGGTGTTAGGACACCAAATATGATCACCACTATAGATAGTGATGTATATGGTCATTCGTGCTTTAAATCTATAATATTTCCAAATTTTGTCTTTCGCATTTCGTGTGTGTTTATTTTATATTATATTTAAAAAATATTCTAATATTAGATATATATATATATATATATTCTTGAATTAAAATATTTCACATTCGTACAAAATTTTTTGGACAATATATAAAAAATGTTACAATCCTAAACTTTTGAGTTGAGTTAAACCACATTTATAACATAGTATCAGAACCATGTTAAACTTTTATATAAATGGCTCGGCAATCATCGACTCTTGAACTAGCTTTGGGTTGAGTTATGCCACATTTTAAATATTTTGATTATCATATTTTAAATGTAAAATTGAGTATATATATAATTCAATCTTTTAGAATATTTTTTTTTCTTCATTTCCGTGTAACTTCGAGGTTGAAAGAATATAGGGCAAGGATGAAAATAAGCGGTTGATGAAAAAGGTAAGGTGGTCCTCAGCTTTTTTTCGGCAAATAACACATGATCGATCTTTCAAGACAAACACATTAATAGGATTCGTTACTTAACTACCATTTTTATTAATTGAAATATTATCTACACCATGAATATCAGCCATGTAATCTCTGGGTCGGAGCGATATACCTAATTCGATCCAATAGTAAAAAAAAGAAAAAAAAAAAAAGAGAGATTATTTTGGTGTAACATCGAAATTGAAAGAATAAAGGGCAAGGATGAAAGGAAGCGGTTGATAAAAAAAGGTATGGTGGTCCTCAGCTTTTTCAGCATACAACACATGATCGATCTTACAAGGCAACACACATTGATAGGATTCGTTATTTAACTAACCTTTTTAATTATTGATGATATTATTTACATCATGAATATCATTTTTTCATTTACAGCCATGAAGTCTCTGGATTGGAGCGATATACCTAATTCCAATATTAAAGAAAAAGTAAGGGACCATATTCAAAAATTGGTTATCCTAATGTAATAATCATTTGACTTTTGCAAGCTTCTACGGGACTAAAATAAATCTACTTGCTCTATCGTTGTGTTGACAAAATAAATGACGTGAAACGACTGGCTTGCCTTGTCTTGTTGCTTTATATAGGACTTTGCACGTCGGCAGAATACGTTAAATTGATTGTAGTTAGTAACTTAATACTATTTTGGTCCAAACTTGAAAAGCTTGCAACTCTGTAAAAGGGATTTGAAAGCCAAATTAATGACAAAAGATGGAAATAAAAGGAAGATGCCGAAATAAAAAGTATTGTGTATAATTATGTTCTATTTATAATTTTCTAACTTTTTTTTATATACTGCCAACATAATGTCTATACGTTTTGTTATATGAATCATTTTCTAATACTTTGAAAAACTGTTAAAATGGTAATAAAACATAATTATACATATTATTTTTTATAAAAGTATTTTCTAACCGATCTGATGATAAATCTCATTGGTGACACAAAACAGTGAGATTTGTTTTTACCAAGACGAATAAAAAGCTCTAAGCGATACTGTAATAGCTATAAGAAATTAAAAATAACAATAAGAGATAGTGGTTTTCGGAGGAAATATTCCTTAGTTTATTTTAGTTTTTAAAGTTTCAGATTTCCATATTTTATTTGGACTTTGTAATTTTATTTATCTTTTGTTGTTTCCAGTATCTTGTTAAATAGTGGATTTTTTTTTTTGTAATCTAGTTTTAAGTTTTAACTAAAAAAAATATGTGATAAAAGATAATAATATAAAAGGCTGAACTATATTTTAAATATTTTTTGATTGTCAATAATCTTAATAATATTATAGGTCATGTTTTAACATTTTAAATTTAAACCATATGCCGTCCAAAAATGTAGATCTTATTTGTACAGTATGTCAAATAGTTTTAACCAAAAGTTGAATAACTTTGCTTTTTGTTATTTTAATGTGGATTTTGTACAATTAACAAACAGCATATGCCAAAACAAACATCTCGTGTTCGATGAACATGTAAACACAACAATTGATATATTTTTTTTTTAACGCTTGATATTATTATTATTTTTTTTTTTTGTCAACAATGATAGATTCATGGATCGGGCCTTTAACACAAATGGACCGGGTACAATACAACGAACTTAAAACAAAAACACGAACGAAGCCCAACAGCCGAAGATAAGGGAGCCACGTGGCAACCGTTGCGGCATCGGTGGACATGCACGGACACGCGTCTTTGTGCGAAAGAACCGCCGGAAAACGATGGAAATCACGGAGGAGAGCGACACCAGTCGTCGCCGGACCACTTCCTTGCATCAATCCTGAACCATTTGATGATCTAACTTCCTAAAGCCACCGCCGAGAGCACCTGCAGAGAGAGAAGAACAGTCACTACCTCGGAGTTGAGAGCCACCACAGTCGAGAAGACGCCGTCGCCGTAGACTTAAAAAGCCTAGCAGATACCACCATACGCTTGTCCTCTAAAGCGGTGGACGCGACAACGATATTAATTTCCGACGAACGGGAAGATCAGAACCGACGAGGAGGAAGAAACAGAGATCGACGGCGAAGAGAAAGAGGGGAAGTAGATCAAGGGCGCCGTAGCGCAAAAGACCGGTAAAAACCGGTGAGTTCCGAGAAATCGGAAATAGATCAGCCCTCCAAGACATCTATCTTGGACTTATTCCGACGAATCGGACCGAGATCCGAAGATTATTCAGCCAAAACAAACACCGATCGAGGAGAAATAGATCACCAGCGATCGGCAAGGTACACCGAGAAGGGGAAAAAAGATCGGCTTTCTGAAAGATAAGGATCTGTGAAGAAAGCTCGATCAGAAAAAAACCCCGGCGAGAATCCGGTAAGGATCCGGCGAAGGGCTTGAGAGAAAACCTCTCTCTAGGATAGAGAGAGAAAGCCCCACTAACGCTTGATATTATTTGAAAGGCCCAAAAAGCCTGGTGATTACAGACTACAAAGCTGTAAAAGAGACAAAATGAAGCAAATAACAAACGTGGCAAAAGGTGCCGTAAACAACAAAAGTGACACGCGTCCCCTGCTTAAGACCACCGGCATGCAGACCTCAGTGAACGTCAGAGGAATTGTTCGCCGACAGTTGCTATACCCAAATCTCTATCACTCATCTATGCTTGTCTGCCGATCATTGACACTGTAGAAAGGATGCTCGAGCCTCAGCTTCACCGTGAATAGTCAAAATCGTGGAAGCTCCGAGTCGGTCAAACACCACACATTGATTTGACCATGACCCACCGATGTGCTCCTCTTCTTGAAGCTAGTGGACACGAGGAGAAAGTACTACACAAATAGTAAACACCACCAATGAAACTTAGAGAAAATAAGCTCCAGCTAGTGAAAGCATGATGGAGGTAGAAGATCGTAAAAAGATCGGAGCTAAAGCCAAATTTATTAAGAACAAAACAAACCGAAAGAAACAAAAAAACAGGAAACCAAAAGAAAATTGGAGTTTATTCAAACCCATATAAACAAAAGAAACTCTAAAAGCATAGATCTCTACCTTACTCTTCTGAAAGATGAAGTTGAAAGAAGAAGAGCAAGGGAGAAGTTACAAAATCTCTCTAGAAGAGAGAAACTGACAATCTCTTTTTCTTGATATATATATTCTACTAGAGATATATATATATTCTATGCGCATAGAGATAAAATATATATATTCTACTAGAGATAAAATATACGCGCAAAAAATTGGACCGGTAAATTCTACTCATATTTATTTTATCTCATTATATCGGATGTTTTAGTTAAAAAAAAATATATATATATATATATATATATATATATATTAATTGCATGTCATTGATTTTATACATTAAAAATACTATTTGATCATAAACAATACTGAAAAAAATAGTTAGAAAGATCAAATAAATTTAGTTTGCATACAAAGTTGTAAGGCATCTTATAAATTCAGACAAAAAAGCTTCTTAAGCATCACAATAATATGTTATGTGACATAGGGAATAATCAGGCCGGCCCTAGGCACAACAAAATGAAACACTGGTCTCGATCCCTAAAACTTATTAAGTTAATATATATAAGTTTTTTGGTCCTTAAATTACCAAAAAAATTTCTAATAAATTTTACACTAAAATATTTATAGTCCACACACATATTAAGTTAATATGTATAAGTTATACGATTTCTGTCTATCAGTTAAGCTGCACACATATATCATATGCAGTGCAACTTGGTTACATTCGAAGCCGTAAATAGAAACAATCATTGAGGTAGCATGAAATGATTTATCCCATCTATCTTCTGACTAAAACAATTAATTTCTTACTCAGAAAAATAATTGTATAAACATGTGACACATGCCTTAAAGCGTCAAAGCCAATGAAATTGATTAGTGATTAGCAACTACTCCCACATGCATTCCCAAGTCGTTTGCATTGCTTTTGGTTGGTTAATTAACGACAGTGTGCATTTATATATCACCATTTCACGACTATGGATCATAATTAAATTTAAAATGGTATAATCTTCACTTGATTTTGAAGGTTTCAAATTTTGATCAATAAATTTGTTATTTTATCCAAAAAATTATTAATTAATCACCATAATTTTATGGAAAAATATTTAAATAGTATTGATGGAATCATCGCGATCATCAGTTGAAAAAAAAAAGTGAACTAATATTTAACCACAAAACATGATATAAAGACAAAATCATATCGATATAAAAATACATGATTTTATTTTTTGTATTATTTATGAATATATAAAATGTTCACCATCACTAATAAAAAAATTTCTTTCCAGCTTTTGTTCAATGAATTGACGTAGAATTTCCAGTTCATATATACGGCTGTAATTTAATTAAGTTTTTACGGAAATAGCACTTTATCTAGCAATGTTTGTTTAAATATATGGTTTTCAAGTATGATGTCATCTGACTATTTTTATCTGGCTAGTTGAAAATATAGTATCATGTTTAAAATTCACTAAAAATTAAGGAATTTTTAAAAAAAAAAAAACACTAAAAACATGGTATCATGTTGAATGTTCAAAAGTTCTGATCACTTCTTAATTATCAAAAGAAAAAGAAAAAATGAAGTTATCAAAAATATCGCACAATAACCAAAAAAAAAAGTACTCGTAATAAAAAAAAAGATTACAAACCTTTTTGTCAAGAAAAAAAAACTAATATTTTTAAGGATATATTCCTTGCAATACAAGCCACCGCACAAGTCCGCAGGTCTCCTAAGAGCATGTTTATCAATGGTTCTTAAGGGGTTCTTAAGGATGGGGTTCTTAACTATTCACGTGGATCCCACGTGAATAGTTAAGAACCCGGGTTCTAAAAATCCTTATTTAAGAACCGGTTCTTACACTGTTCATGACACGTAGCAGTCTGTTATTCGTCTATTTTTTTCGATTTTTTTTTTTTACACTTTTTCCAAAAAAAAAAAAAAAAAAAAAATTTAAGAACCCCATGAGGAATTCACCACTAATCATGCTCTAAAGAGATGGTTTGAGGTTTCTGGTGCATAAGTTAAAGAAGGATTTCTTAGTTTTGGTTTCTTGCTTTTGACCAATTATATTTTTAAATAAACCTTTTTTTTCAACAGTCATCATCAAATTTGATATTTCATCAACAAAAAATAAACTAATATTTTTTTCTTAAAATGGTAGAAGAAAAAAGGCGCTACTGACGAAGTGACGGGAGGGGCACTTGCGAGAGCCAGAGACGGTCGGAATAAAGTACCCGTGATAAGGTCTGTCATTTGACATGTGTTGTTATCTGATTGGATAATCAGTTCATTAGATCTTGCTCAATCATGTGATGATTTTTCGTTTTCTATCACGTGTCACTGCATAAAGTAAGAGCATGTGGATCCAACGTCATGAGTTCACGCCACGTGTCATGATGATGTTAGAGCTATGATTTATGTTCACTTTGTGTACACTTGTATCCAAGAACAATACCACATGAACCTGACTGAGCTCATAAAAAAATAAAGAAAATCAAATAGTTCGGTTTGCGTACTTTTCGTGTTATATGTCAGTACCACGCTATCCATTTACTGTATTATTCATCTTTCAGTTTTATAGATTCCTTTTTTTACTTGTTATATTTTCTTGCTCGTTTGATTAGCTACTCCAAGTTACGGGTACTAGCTGCAGTAAAAGATAATCAACCTAACTTCAGTAAAATGTAAAAGCATTACTATTTTTACTAAATCTGAGATTAATTTTTTTTTTTTCTTTTTGTAAAAAGGACAATCCGAGATTCGTTTGCGACCTTCAAAAACTAGAAAAAGTAAGGTGACACCTCCTAGATTGATGGCACTTTGATATGGCAATCTTTTGGATCAGTTATATATGATTTCTCTATAGTCTATTTCCCACTTCATGGCCGGATCTTCACTTCATGGACGAAAACTCATCTATCTAAACGGTCGATTTTGTCCGGTGGTCGGTGTTGGTTAACTGTTTTCGATTCCCGATTTAATCGGATTGTAAGTTTTTTTATAAAATTAATATAACAAAAAAATTATATATGGGATACATGTCCTAGGGAACACATACGTTGTACGAGAGGATACATGACATGATAGTCATTAGATGTCACATTCATTAATTTCTGTATCTTTGTTTTAATAAATAATTCTTTGATCTTTAGAGACGATATATTAGGGGTGGAACTATTATCCGGAATCCGAGATCTGATCCGGGATCCGCTCCGATCTGCTCCGAAAATCCGGATATCTGGGGTGCCCGGATCCGGATAGTAAAATCTAGGATCCGTCCAAGCCAGATCCGGATCCGGATATCCTAATTTTTAGGTCCGGATATTCGGATCCAGGCTATTAAATATATTAAAATATTTAAAAAAATATTTATTTTATATATAATATATGATTTCTTATATAAAAATATATAAAAATAATTTTAATTATGTTTTATATTATATTATATTTTCTTTTTAAAGATTTTATATAAAATACTAATTTTATAATTAAATTTAGATTTTTAACATTTTATTCTTATTTTTAAAAATTATTTTTAATTATTTTTGCGGATCCGAATATCCGCAGATATCTTGATTTTAGTCGGATATCCGAAGTCCGGATATCTGGAAGCCACGGATCCGGATCCGGATAGTGTTTTCACGGATCCAGATATCTCAAAATTCCCGGATATCCGGATACGTCCCACCAATACTTTCATGGACATTTCTGAAATTAAAAAAAAGGTAAAAATATTACATAGATACTTGTGCCAATGAGTTAGAGCACTTCCAATGCATGGTTCTGAAAAAGTATCTAAGCAAAAAATATTAAAAAAAATTAGGAAAAAAAAAAGAAAAGCTTAGAACAGGTTTTTCTTTAAAAACTCTTGATCTCTTGTTAAGAAATCATCTCTCTAAACACTTGTCAACTTAGTATAGGTTTAATTTATAATGAAAAATCAAATAATTAATTTGTTGTAAAATCTATTTAATTGTTTATATGTTGGTAATTTAGATTTTAATTTTTTATAAATCCTAAAATAAAATTATCTATCTATTGAGTTCTATTTTTTCATATATTTAAGTTATACTAATAATATTTTAATTAATATTATCATATTCGTTAAAGTAATTACAAAAATAGTATTATTAATTTATAAAATTTAAATTCATTATGTTTCTTGTATTAATAATAATACTAATTTTCTTTTACATTATAATTTATTTTACTAAAATTTTTTATGATTTTTCTAATAACTAAAGAAAACATATTGAGAATAACAAATAGTAAATATATTATGAGATTTATATGTTAACCGTTTAAAAAAACAAACTGAGATTGTTTTATTTTTGTAATTTTGTTTAAAATTTTTTTAACAATAACGATTTGTTTCAAGAAGCAAATGGAGTCCACCGGAAGATATCGTTCTCATTAGTGGGTGGCTAAATACAAGTTAAGATCCAATTGTGGGTAATAATTAAAAGGCAGCTGCATTTTTAAAAAGAATTGCTAGTTATTATTCATCAAGTCTGGTGGTTTCAACTCTACCAAAGAGAGAAGCAAGTCATTGCAAGAAAAGATGGCAAAAGCTTAATGATAGTGTATGCAAGTTTGTTGGATGCTATGATCATGCTTCATGTCAAAGAACTAGTGGCCAATCCGAAGATGATGTTCTCCAAGTTGCCTACCAATTCTACTACAACGACTACAAGAGCAATTTCGCATTTGAGCATGCATGGATGGAGCTCTGACATGATCAAAAATGGTGTAGTTCATACATACCTCAAATGTCTAAGGGTAGTGGAAGTTCAAAAAGAATAAAATTAAATGAAGGTGGTACATATTCTTCAAGCTCTAATCCAGAGTCTCCAATAAATCTAAATGAAGAGGAGCAAACTATGGCTCGTCCGCTTGGTGTTAAGTTCTCAATATGATGTATCTGAGTTCCAGCTATTAGAAGGAAATGGGGGTATACAAGTGGATTCCACACTCTCTATAAATATACCTTCTAATATGAGTGTCATTCTCGGCAACCGAACTCATCTTCGTGATAAAGGTATACACCAACAATTAAAAGCTGATTTAGTTGAGTATATGACAAAATTTTGGCCCATCATCAAATGAAGAATAAAGCTATGTTACATCTTTGTTGGTTTTATATGCTATGTATGTTTTTTGCATTTTAAGTTTTATTTTCATAAGTTTATGCTATGTAATTTTGTCTTTAAGGTTGTTTGTAATAAATGTTAAATCTTGATTGTATTATTTAAACGGATGTATCTCTTTTTGCATTATTAATATTTCTAAGACTACTATAAAATATTATATAAATAGATTTAGTTATTTAAAAAATAAATATATTTAAGATGAATTTTGATATGTTTAATGATCCTATATTCTTAAACATAATTATAAATAAAGTTTTCAAGTTAAAATATATAATAAAACACTATATTTTTTTTATCTAACCATTGGAATTAAAAATTTACAAATTTTTTTTATATAAGAAACTCTAAAAATATTATTATTAAATTATTTAGATACTTATTGAGTATCTAACCAATAAGGATGCTCTTATGACATCTGTTCTCACGAGTCAGTTCAAATAAATTTACCAATTTGACGGAATTGACCAAAAATAAAGATAAATAAACTGACGGAAAAATGAATTTGATTGGATCAATGTTATCCAGATTTATTTTAGGGTTCATTTGTTTTATCCCACTTAGATCTCTCCTTGATAAGTGTTCTCCGGAGGCCATGGAACCTCCCAAATATTTTATGTTTTTTTTTTGTCTATCGTGCATGTACTGCTATAATTTATTTGTAGTTATCTGAAAATTTAAAATTACTAAATAATAATACAAAAAAATTTGGAGCCACCATAAACAGTCAGTTGGTATGTGTAGATATTATATATAATGTTTACGTATTATGAGTAAGTCAAACGAATCAAATTAAAATCACATACCAAAAAGTGAAGTAGCGAGCTACGTTACATACGCATAACATGTGCATGCTGCAAATAATACGTGTATTTTATAGGGAAAAATGTCAAAAAAAAAGAACGAACTTTTCCACAAACACTAAAAAAAGCTTGTCAAATGTTGTGGTATAATAAAAGCTCGAACTTTTGTTAACTTTTTAAAAAACTTGAAAGTTTGCGTTGATTATGCCATTTTGGACCCGCCGTTAAATCGACATTAACGGTGTTAGAGCACTTCTAACGGTTAAAACCCGAAGGGAGGTTCTTAAGTTTTAAAATATTATTATTTTAGTTTTAGTTTAATTATAACATTAAAATTTAATTTAAAAAATGACTAGACCAATTGAATGGTGACAAGTATGAAGTGGGTTTCTTATTTAGATCCCAAGGGTTCTTCCTTAAGAACCCCAAGCTCTTCCTTAAGAACCTCAAATCTTTCTCACTCATACTTTTTATTTTTTTATTACTATTTTTCTTTTAGATACCCCAAATTCTATTAGAATTTTTTTACGGATTTTAATTTTTATTAAAAATTGTATGAATTTTTAAATGTTTTATTAATAACCATAATAATTTTTTTTTTATAATTTTAAAAAATGAAAACAGAATAAAAAATATTTATATAAACGGTATTGTAAACCGTATGTGTTTTTTTTTTTTTCAATACACGTTGGACCGGAGCCACCAAGCTGGATTAGTGAGAAATAGGTTTCATTTGTTTTCGCTTGTTGACAAAAAAAAAAACCGTATGTTTTTTTACCATTTTGAAAGAAAAATATTGTATGTTTAGAAAACGGTATAGTATATATATTTATACAGTTTACAATACCATTAATATAAAAAAATTAATTTTGTTTTCATTTTTTATAATTATAAGAAATTTTAAATTATTATGGTTATTAATAATACATTTCAAAATTCATACAATTTTTAACAAAATATTTAAAACCGAAAAAAGTTATCAATCGAAAAAAGATTTTCCTAATAAAATTTTAATATAACAGTCTTTTAAAAATGTTTTTAATATATAAAACAATTTCTAGATTTATAAATATATTTTTAAGTCCGACGTTATAACATATCATTTTATATGTTTGTCATTATCCCAATAGGTCACGTGGCATAGTAGTAAAAGCTTTGTTGTTGTATTAGAGGTCATGGGTTCGAACCCCACATTTGTAATCTTTTTGATTTTTCAGAAATTTCAAAACGACGTCGTTTTGGGTTTAACAGAAAATTCAAACGGAATACTAACACCGTTAATGTCGATTTAACGGCGGGTCCAAAATGGCATAGTCAATGCAAACTTTCAAGTTTTTTAAAAAGTCAACAAAAGTTCGAGCTTTTATTATACCACAACATTTGACAAGCTTTTTTTAGTGTTTGTGGAAAAATTCGTTCTTTTTTTTTACATTTTTCTCGTATTTTATATAATACCCCATACACATGAATGCACCAATAATACAGATACATTAGAGTGTCATTTAAGTATGTACAACGTACATATGCACCAGACTGTCAATTTGGTAAAATCATTCATGAAAGGTTGTTCTTTTTATTTGTGTTTATTATTATTTTTATCCAGAATCCCTGCTAGCCCGACTAAGCCAAATTGATAATATTATGCAATGTACAATCACTAACCAATATTACTGTGTCAACCGGTTTGGTGAATCAATGTATCAATGTTCCCCGTCTACAACATAAACCATGGTAGAAAATTGAATTGGTTAGTGAATCCCAATATCGAGAAGAACAAAAATTTGGATCAAATTGGGATTTATTTAAGCCGGTCAAAATATATAGGTTACTTCGGTAGGTGAGAGCCTAAAAGGATTAGGTTAGGTGCTTTGCTTGTAAGAGAGGAGACTTTGTCCCTTTTTAAGCACACCTAATTTAAATGTTTGGTTTGGTCTCGACGATATCAAGCGAACCCCAAAGCTTCCATATCAAAATATAAAATGCATATAAGCTTCCATATCAAAATATAAATGCATATAACGCATGCAAGGTTCTTGTTGGTACTCGTATTGTTAGAACTTGAAATAGGCCTGGGCGTTCGGGTATCCGTTCGGGTTCGGTTCAGATTTTTCGGGTTTTTGAGTTTTTGGGTCTAGACATATAAAACCCATTCGGGTATTTTATAATTTCGGTTCGGGTTCGGTTCGGTTCCATTCGGGTTCGGTTCGGGTCCGGATACCCATAAAATCATAAAACAAAAATAAAAATTGGTTAATTTGAATAAAAAATTGTTAAAATGAGATAAATATAGCAGAAAATTTCGTATATTTCATTTATTTTGGGTATTTTAGCTATTTTGATATAAAACTAACCAATATATATGAGTTTGTAATTATAGTTGTAAATAATTATGTTATGTTAAGTCTAAATATAATTAATATTTTGGATATATAATTGTAGTTCGGATATTTCGGGTACCCATTCGGTTTTCGGTTCGGATCGGGTTCGGTTTCGGTTCTTCGGGTATAGAGGTTTAGGACCCATTCGGATATTTTGTCGGTTCGGGTTCGAGTTCGGTTCCTTTTTTTCGGTTCGGGTTCGGTTCGGTATTTCGGTTCCGGGTTTTTCGCCGAGCCCTAACTTGAAATATGAGCTTCTAACCGCATTTTGTTTGTGTGTTACAACAATATTGATCTTTGATCCATGCATGCTCAGACAGTCAGACACGTATTGGTCAATTTTACTCTTGGAATTAAATTTCATGAGTTGTCTACCGAAAAAACTATATAACGGGATAGAGATACACAACATAAAAGTATGTTAACATGGAATAAATTAAGAAAATTTTGGCAAAAATGAAAAAAAAAACACAACTATTGTTCCTATATACAATTCTAAAACTCTACCCAATTTTAACTTCATTATCCTTGTATATAATAATAAAGGCCAACAATTTCACTTTCTAAAATCTAAAAAAAAAAAAATAAGAAACAACAACAAAAACATGTTTGATTTTTTTTTTTTAACTGTAAAAATGGATGGTAAAAATCTTTTACATGTTTTACATATTAGGGAAGGTTGAAGCCCATACACCTTAATATGGTATCACAGCCCGATCCACACCAATCCAACCCGATCTGACCTAAAGTTGGTCATCGACAACCCATGCCCAAATTGGTACCGTCGATCCAAGCCCGAGAATTCCAAGATTAATGGTCAAAAGACCATTATCTCGAGGGGGCGTATTAGGGAATATTGTCCCACATCGGAAGTTGGAAGGGATCTCACACAATATATAAGTGATATGGGTCACTCCACTTGTCACCAATTAGTTTTAGGTTGGAAGCCCATAAATCTTAATATTACCAACAATAGAATTTACATTATATCATCTACGAGCCTGTTAAAATGTGTGTTTACGATTTTTTTTCTATATCTATTTTTGTAAAATATGAAATCTAATCCACTATGATATACCATCCGCAGAAAACATACAGCTTATGCGTTTATAACTATGCTATTCAATATTCATCTTAGGTATGGGCAAAAAACCCGGAACCGAAATACCGAACCGAATCCGAACCGAAAATGAGGAACCGACCCGAACCAGGAAAATATCCGAATAGATCCTAAACCTCTATACCCGAAGAACTGGAATCGAACCCGACCCGAACCGAAAACTGAATGGGTACCCGAAATATCCGAATTACAATTATATATCCAAAATATTAGTTATATTTAGACTTAATATAACAGAATTATACAAAATTATAATTACAAACTCAAATATATTGGTTAGTTTTGGACCAAAATAGCTAAAATATCCAAATAAATGAAATATATGGAATTTCTAGCTATATTTATCTAAATTTAACAAATTTTTGTTCAAATTAGCCAATTTTTTTTTTATGATATTCCGGATACCCGAACTCGAACCGAACCCGAATGGAGCCGAACCGAACCCGAATCGAAATTATAAAATACCCGAATGGGTCTTATATATCTAGACCCGAAAACCCGAAAACCCGAAAGATCCGAACCGAACCTGAACGGGTACCCGAACGCCCAAGCCTATTTCATCTTAAGGGTAGAAGGTTCAAAAAGTTAGCACGAATTTATATGGGTGTAGTTAGATCTCATGCATTAATTAATTTATATACCGAAAATTTCTGTTTTGGGTGTAGTACTTCCAAAGAAGGTCTTAGACTCTTAGTCAAAACTTGAATCCTGCTGCTGGGATCGATGTAGCAAATAATGGAAGATCTAATGGTGGAAAATAAATAAGGATAGTATTTCATCATGTGCTCGTTTTTATTAAAGTTGTAAGTACGAGAATAATCAAAGTTCAAAGCTATAAACTTGATATAGAAATTCAGGCAATGTTGTCCTTGATTTGCTCTACAACTGAAGTTAAGGTAGGCACTTTTAAAAATGGATCTTACATTGTCTTAATTTGAAACGTAAAGATGAAACAAAGTTGTTAAAAGATTTGATTCTCTTATTAGATGTGCCATGCTTTTAGAAAACCAAAAACGATCACGAAATAAACTCGATGCTTATATCGAGCTCCCTTTTATATTACATAAAACACTTTTTTAATATTTCGTAGATAGATTAATATATCGAAGACAGAAATATAAGATTTTTTTTTGATATATATTTTTGATCCGATTAGCTGTGGAAAAAATCATCGAAATGTTATAGAGTAGTTTTCTTCTGGAAAACCATCACATTATATATCCTGAACTTAGAATGCTTTTCGATTAATGCATGAATTAGCCGAATCACTTGTTACCACAGTACTAGCTTGAATTGTTTAGATCAAAACCTAAACTTAGACTTCCCATATAAATTTGAAAAATAGAGATTAATATCTCCATTGATTAGATCGTAAGATCATCTCAAATGTAAAACACTATATTTCATACTAAAATAGTGTGACACTAAAATAAAGTTAGATTTCTCTCCAATGTACAACTCTATTTTCACTCTAAAAATAAAATATTTTAAGTATATTTTTTATTTATTTACTACTAATACTTTTTATTTATAAAAATTACAATTCAACCCCACTTATTTTATTCTTTATAAAATGTTATAGAATTATAATATTATAATTTATACATTATAAAATTATTTAAATTAAACATTTATTAAATAAAAAACAACATTACATAATATAAAATAATAAATATAATAGATTTTGGTTTAAATATTACCATTACTATATTTTCCCCACAAATGATTGATTAACGCATTTCGAAGTAAAAAATGAGCTTCTCTATCTTTGATTTCTCTAAATCGATCAAGAAACTCTTGGAACTTAATATTATCCTCTTCTGCTACTTGAACTTGTGGAGGTGGAGCTTCTCTTCCAACTTCAATTGGTGCATCGGTGTATCGAGATCACGCTCATCCTTGATTATCATATTATGTAATATTATACATGTAGTTATTATGTCATGTGACACATCCTATCATTGATTTTCCTACGCAAACATCTCCATGTTTGTCTTCATTTACTCAAAACTTAGATATCAACGATGGGATTATTGGCTGGTCATCGTCTCCGCGACCAAGTGAAATTAAAAAATTCAAAATGAAAAGAAAACTTGTTGATCAAACAACCGCGGTTATCGATACCTTATAAGAAGGAAATATGAAATTTTTGGAGCAACTAAAGAATATAAGTGCACAAAGACAACATCATTTAGATATTCAAAATAAAGAGGGAAAACAAAATTTTATTTTGTGACTAGAATTCCATACAAGATCCAAATATTCATGCACATATTCAAGCTGAGCAAACACGGATTTCACAAAAGCGAGGTGATCAATGACGAGATCAACAAGTTTTTCCTCCATCTACTTCGTTCGGACAATACTTTAACGATTTTGGAGGATACGGAAGTGGCTTACCAGATTTTTGAGTTATAATCATTGGTGTGTTACATTTGTGTCTTGTTTATCTTAAATTTCAGTAATTTTTATGTTGTTGTTTTAAGTTTTGGTATTTTTGTATTTCAGAATATTTAATAATGTAATAAAGATTTTATAATAAATAATTAGTAAACTTATTATTTATTATAGATATAAATAAAAAACTAAAAGATTAAAAGACCATTTTATAAATACAAAAATTTAAGATAAAATAGAGTAAAAAATATGTTTACTCTAAAAATAGTGTAAGAAATAATTTTATACTATTTTAGATTGAGATATATTGTGGGGTTAAAAAAATTATTTTAAAATAGAGTTTAGTGTGAAAAATAGCGTGGGGTTGAAGATCTTCTAACATCATCAATTATCAAGAGATCATTAACATATATAAATGATAATTATATTGCTCCCCAAGCGACATTACATAAAATGCATAATCCAACTCCTATGAAATGAAAGGCATATATACAAACTATTACATTATATGCCCCCTCCCCCCCCCCCCCCCCCCCCCCCCAAAAAAAAACTATCAATGAAATAAGGAGATGATCATATTACATACTGCATTATTACGAATTTGGACATACATAAATAAAGAGATTTCTAATTTTCTGAGCAAGATAGTTGGTTGTTGATAAATACATCAGAGTAGTAGATCATTATTTATTATCTGCGATTTAATATTTATGATAATTTAATGTACAGTGTATTATTTTCTCTTGGATATCGTTTATATTGTGATCTGTCTCAAATAAATACTAAACTTAACTAGTATGGGGGTACTCTCCATTGTATTGTAATAAATAATAACAAATGAGACCCATAAACCATAAACATTCACCTCTCTCATTGTCAATGGCCCCATATCCCTTAAATTGTATTTGATGCTTGATTTGTCCACTACAAATTTGTCGTATGTACATATTTCCATATCTGCGTCAACATGTTGACAGTGTAAGATGATATCCATTTTCTAAATGGAACACTCACTGTTTTATAAACTCGTGACTGAACATATATATATATATATATATATATATATATATATATATAATGTGATTTGATTGGGTTTCTTCATTAAGTTTTTGTTTGTTTGTTGACAAACACTATGCATTAATGTCAAATAGACGGTTCCGAATCCGTTTGATTTGTTTTAGTTTTAGGGTTTTTGAGCCTAGAGATATAAACCCCGTCTGTTTTGTATTTGGAATTTTGGTTATGTTTGGTTTCATCCAAACTCAATTCGAGTAGAAAAAAGGCATAAAATAGCACAAAACATACCTTATCATAAATATAGCACCAAGAGAAATAATTCACATTTTTAGCATTATTTTAATTACAAAGACTTTTATAACATTATATAATTTAGGGTTTAGGGTTTATTATTTAGGGTTTAGGGTTTAGTATTTAGGGTTTAGGGTTTATTATTCAAGGTTAGGGTTTAGTATTTAGGATTTATGGTTTAGTATTTAAAGTTTAGGGTTAGGGCTAATTTAGTAACAAAACATGTTTTTGTGCTATTTTTATGATTTTTCTTCCTTGATGCTATATTTTTGACAAGTCATGTTTTTGTGCTATTTATGCGATTTTCCCATTAGAGTATCTCAAAATTTATAAAATAAAATTAAAATTTAATTACATTGAATAAAAAATTATTAAAATCTTAATAAATATAACAAGAACTTTTATAAAAATAAACAATTTATTTTGAATGTTTTAGATATTTCGATCTAAACAATAACAAATTTAGTTAGATTTATAATTATAATTTTGAATAACTATATTATATTAAATAAAAATATAATTAATATTTTAGGCATATATCTGTATTTCAAATATTCAATCGGTTTTAGTTTGGTTCATATTTAGTGTTGGTTCTTCAAATATAAAAATTTGGAATCTATTCAAATATTTTATTAGAAATTCAATTTTTTTTCCAGTTCTTCGGTTCTGAATATTTTATTCGTATTTAGTCAGATACATTAGATTAGATAAGTGCCGTCTTTTTATATTTTTCTTTCATTTGTTTCCTTTTTTTTGTAGTAGTAAAGCTGATATTTATTTATTCATTCATTTTGGACCCATCTGGATCGGATATTATTTCTAATTACTAATGGTGTTCCCATGATATGTCCATTTCATTCTGTAAAGAGAAGCTTAACACTAAACTTCAAAAATGTATGGTTGAAATTATAGATCGACTTCTTGTGGTAATATAAGTCCTATAGAGTCTATAGACAAAAGACCAATGAACCACACCATACAATTCTCTGCTATATAATACAACAAGTGGTGTCGTTGAATTTATAATTTTCTACTCCTAACTTCTAAGACCTTTAGAGGTTTTGGGCCAACCAAACATATGGGTTCAGTTTTAATGGGCCCATGCTCTGTTTATAAACTAAAACACGTGTCGGAATCCGTACGGGCCTATGACTGAAACTCGTGTCAAGATCTCCATGGGCACCTGCCGCCATTGACAATGAGAGATTGAGAGTGCAAAAATCTAAGACCGAAGTGCCGCAAGATTTGTTCGGAAAAACAGTCACGAACAGTTTGAGATTCCCAAAGTACTACTAATGGAGGTTAAAGAAAAGGTCAAAATCGTAATTACAGTAGCCTCTCTTGTGGCGGCTACTGTTCTGTTCGTGGCGGAGTATCGGCGGCGCCGCCACCAGAGGAAGCATACATCTTCTCAAAGCTCGTGTTACCTGCATTCGGAGACCAAGCCGCAGTTCGGTTTCAAACGGGTTCTTGCTGATAACTCTTACTCTGGATTCAAACATTTGAAGAAGCTCGACGATGTGTCTTCCTCTATAGGTTGTTTCGATTATCTCAAGTTTGAACTTCTGTTTCACCAAAATATGATTTTGAATTTTTATTATTATTGCATGTGTTTTTGATTTGCAATGTTTTGAATTGAAACCAATGCAGAGAAACCTTCCAACTGTCATCCTTACGAAACTGAGATCACTGTCTTGTTAGAGAATCCTCGTCTTGATGAATTTGATTTCCTGAGAGGAGAGTTTTCACTGGAGATGAGTGACTCATATGTGTGGGTTGAGACGGAGTCTGGGTTGAAGAAGCTTGCAGAAACATTGGCTAAAGAAAAAGTATTTGCAGTTGATACTGAGCAACATAGTTTGCGATCGTTTCTTGGTTTCACTGCTTTAATTCAGGTAACTATTAAATATTTTTAGATTTGATGTTAGAATGTTTGATATATTTCTCTTTGATTTTTCAGATTTCTACACAAGAGGAGGATTATTTGGTGGACACGATTGCATTACATGATGCAATGAGTATACTTCGTCCTGTTTTCTCCAATCCTGATATTTGCAAGGTACATTTTCATTATTAGAATCTATTCGCTTTAAATGTTTCAGATATTGTAATGTTTTGCATTAATCCGTGAATGTGTTTTTAGGTATTTCACGGGGCCGACAACGATGTCCTCTGGCTTCAAAGAGACTTCCATATATACGTTGTTAATATGTTTGATACTGCCAAGGTACACACCTTTCTTAAATCCTGCACTAATCCATATATATGTTGTTGTTTTGTGAAAGTAAAATGTTTTTTGTTAATGCAATAAACCAGGCATGTGAGGTATTATCAAAGCCTCAAAGGTCACTGGCATACTTACTTGAGACAGTCTGTGGAGTGGCTACCAATAAATTGCTTCAGGTGAGTCAAGGAATATATTTTGCTTTGTTACTCTTGTTTCTCAGTCTATTCGTATGCTAAGATTAAAACATGTCTTCAATGAAGCGTGAAGATTGGAGACAGCGTCCACTGTCCGAAGAGATGGTGCAATACGCCAGAACAGATGCACACTATCTACTCTATATTGCCGATTGTTTGACTGCTGAGCTCAAACACCGAGGCAATGGTAGGCATCTTTGACTATAAATTCAGGAAATACATGATTTTAAAGAACCAAGTTCTAAAAAAATTAATGTATCAGAAGATTCATCTAGCCCGGATGACAAATTCCATCTTCTTCTCGAGGCAAGTAGACGATCAAACATGATCTGTTTACAATTGTACACTAAAGAAACCGAAGCTTTTCCTGGGAATGCTGCTGCTTCCTCGTTAATTAATCGGCATATAAACGGCCATGGAGATAATTCTTCTGTCTCCTTGGATGCAAAGGTATGCCTTACTCTCACCCCCATTGTGTACACGTGATTATATATATCAAAGCATCGTGTTGATGTTCGCCTTTTCAGTTTCAGGAGCTTGTAAGGGAACTTTGTGCATGGAGAGACTTAATGGTAAGTTAAAGATGTTGTAGTTGCAACTTGCAAGACATTTTTTCTTGTTGTAATGCCGATCAACATGTGTTTTTCAGGCCAGGATTCATGATGAAAGCACGCGATATGTTCTGTCTGACCAGGCTATTATTGCTCTTGCCTGTAAGCAGCCAACTACATCTGATGAAATATATGATTCGATAGCTCAAGCTGATTTGGCTACAGAGTCTTCTCCGGGCTTGAGTTTCTCAATTCAGTCTCCATCTGCTGTTATTTGTAGTCATGTGGATGATGTCTATCAAATGACTCAGGACAAGTTAGCTAAGCTGGATGCTATTTTACCATTAGTTCTTGACAAATGTTTGGGTACAGATGGAACATGTCCAGTTACTGTCTTCAACTATTCACTTTTGTTAAACTTCAAGACAAAGCTCGGTGTCCAGTGCTCTGCTCCCAAGCAAAATGGACATAAGAAGAACTTCAAGCAATTCACTCGGAAGTCATCGAGAGATCTTTTTGTCAAGAAATTTTCTTGCAAGGCTCCTGTTTATCACAATTGTAGAATATATGCAAATGATGGACGGCTGCTATGTTATTGCGATAGAAGAAAACTTGAATGGTATTGTATTTTCACTCCAGTCTAATCTTTTGATTCAAGAATCTCTCCTCTAATTTACATCTTTGTACAGGTATATGAATCGTGGTCTTGCGAAACTAGTTGAAGAAGATCCACCTGCAATAATGCTTTTGTTCGAACCTAAAGGACGTCCAGAAGATGAAGGGAATGATTTTTATATTCAGACAAAGAAAAATATATGTGTTGGATGTGGGGAAGGGAATCATTATCTGCGTTACCGGATAATACCATCGTGCTATAGAGTTCATTTTCCGGAGCACTTAAAAAGTCACAGATCTCATGATATAGTTCTACTTTGTGTGGACTGCCATGAAGTTGCGCATGCTGCTGCAGAGAGGTACAAGAAACAAATAGCTACAGAATTTGGAATCCCTCTTTTTGTTCGTAGAGTACTTGATTCAAAAGAAGCATCATCTTCTTTGGAGTATGATGAATCAACAACGGGTAACGTTGAGGATGTAGGTGTCTCTCCATTACATCTTAGAACAGCTGCAATGGCGCTCTTGCGACATGGGAACAGAATGCCATCTAGTCGTCGTGAGGAACTGTTGCAGGTAATAATAATAAATGGATTATCATCTTATCATTCCAAGCAATTGATATGAACCAAGTGTTCTGATATGATTGTGAATATAGACTGTGAAGATGTATTACGGTGGACGGGACATATCTGAAGAAGATTTGGAGAGAGCTTTACTCATTGGGTTGAGCCCTCACGAGAGAAGAAAACTTGAAAGAAAGAAAGGTGTCTCTCTCAAATATTCTACAGATATGGACAAACAAGAAAACACTAGCAATGGTAATCATATGTTTCTTTGAAAGCTGCTGTTTGATAAAGGCTAATGCATAATGATCTATTGTTGTATTGCCACAGATACTTTTGTATCTTCAGTTGAAGAACATGGTGAGGAAGCTCCTGGAGATTCTGAAAATGATATGAATGAAGAAAGTAGGATAGTTGGTGATGATGGAGCTCCAGAGCTAAATGATACTCAATGTAATGGAAACACATTGCACCAACAGAACTCAAAACTCTCCTTGCTAGGACATGGACCGCACGGGAAACAGGTTGTGGAGTATCTCTTAAAGGAACATGGAGAGGATGGTGTACGGGATTTCTGTCAAAGATGGAGAAAAGTGTTTGTTGAAACTGTTCATCCTCGCCATTTGCCTGGTGGCTGGAATGTTAGTCACAGGTAACCGCCTTTTTCTCTGGTTAACTTAAGACAGAGACATCTTTGGTGTCAAAAGCAAATTTGTTTGGACCTTATTCTTTACAAGTGTTTGATTGTTTTGTTGCCAGTGGCCGAAGAGATTTTGGCGAATTCAGCGTTTATAATACCTCAAAGAGACTCTCCGCCGGGTAACTCAACCTTGTAGCTTTGCATGTTTCTGTTATTTTGCCAGTTTTGGGATTGTCATCAATCAGGAAACGAGTTCGTCTATTGTTTGTTGTATTCTTTTATAGACATTTGTACCTTGTTTTAGTTGTTTTTTGACTTCATCTTGAAAACAATCGCAGGATTTTACCCTTACCAATCACAATCAGAAAGAAATATAAGAAATAAAGCTAGTAAAATAACAAGGGCATGATCCTTTAGGGTATGAACGTTTGGAAAGAGATGTAAACTGTTGGGGTTTACTTACATATAGATTAGGTATTTACGCTCATGGTGATGACATGTTATTTTTTGCAATCTAAAAGTTTAATGTTGGGTTTCTGATGTTTCTCTTCAATCTCCTATTTTTTCTCATCTATACTATTAAAACAGAAGTACAAAACAATAATAACCCACTGTTTTTATTTTATTTACGTCAAATGCCATTGAGAATCTATTGATACTTTCGATTTTCATTAAGGAGTTTTAGGTAATTTAAATTGTGATACGAAATTTATGGTTCTATACTAACCATCCGAATTATAGTAAACCAAGTCAATAACCTTACCATTCCTAATTTTTAAATAACCAGTCACAATTAAAACAAAACATCTATACATAAATTGATTGTGGTTTAAGAACAACACATACCACCACGTAATATTGGATTCAGCTTAAACTGATACCTATATTTTCAATAACATGTGAGACATGTCTCCCAATACATCAAATAATCTCATTTCGTTTTTGTATTTCTTGTGGCATGTTGATCTCTTAGTTGACACCTACACGAAAATAACAACATGGTTAAGCTTTAATACCGCAAAATTTAGAAATGGTTTAGCTTATAGTCTTCTAAACCGGTATATTCGACCTTTATAAAACCATTAATTGTCCAATTAATTTTGAATGATGTTCCAGTAAATTAAACTACCATATCGCCTAACTAATTTTCCATATCTAAGATAACAATAAACTTCATTCAAAACTTCAATGTATCAAGTCACTTTTATTGTTATAGATTCATAAGCTGTTGCACCAAAAAGATTTTCTAAACTAACTATCAAATTTATAGCTTACGATATTAAAACACGTTTACTTAACTAATTCGTAAATTCAAAACTTATAAAAATATCTTAACTTTACTTAAATAAATCGAGTTACTCATATTCCTATATTAAATATCTACACTATTAAAGCAACCAACCTAACAAGAAATATTCTCTAACTAAACAAGATATTTTTGCGTGAAATGTATCTAGCCATTAAATCTATGAAATCCATTTGCAGTTTTGCGAGATATCATAACTTGACACTTAAGGTACCCATATTCCTATATTAAAGATATAGTGTAGATATAGAAAAGATATCAAACCGAGTATATTCCTCCATAAATGAAACCCTATATCGTCCTAAACCCTATAAATAAACTTGCAAACGACATTTTTCATCATTCATCGCATTCAAACCATTCTTTTCATTCATATTTCTTGTTTTTTTCAAATAAAATGTCGACCAATACATTCAGAGAAGCTAGAACCAGTAAGAAAAACAAGGAACAACAGGTAAATAAAATCAGCAGCACTGACCTCCGTCCGTAGCTTGGACTCCTCCTGTATCTTGGACTGCGACTCTGGCTCCTGCTGCGACGCCTCCCTGTGCCACCACAGTTACGACAGATTAATGCAGTTTCAATCACCATTCATATATTGGTAATCAACAAAACTGTATGTATTATTGTATTTCATCAAATAATATATAAGTTTATGAACGGGTTTTATCAACAGCACTGACCTCCGTCCATAGCTTGGACTCCTCCTGTATCTTGGACTGCGACTCCGGCTCCTGCTGCGACGCCTCCCTGTGCCACCAAGGTTACCACAGATCTCCTCGGTTAAACCATCCAGCAACTTTACAAAATCCTCTATATCCAATGCATTTAACATTACCAGGTATGGAATCAAAGATACGTTGTGATGGGTTATATGCAAGGCCTGTCCTCACAAACTCAAAAGGTTTAAACTGCCTTTCCTCTAGCTTCTTCCTCACGTACTCCCAGCTCTCCTGTATATTCATCAGCAAAACAATACGTAAGTGAGTAGAAAGATGATGAGTTCAGAGAAGCTTGACTTTGCAGTGGAATCAACTCTTATTAGTGGTTTCTTAGGTAACATACATTTCAAAAATAGTTTTGTATTCTTAATCTATAAAAAACGATGGTTCTTAATATATATTTACTGATTTTGATTTTTTATTTTTTTAAGGAGTCTCTCCTTCTATCAGACAGTGAAGAATCATTGCAGCAACCATCAAAACAATAAAAACTACCAACAAGGAAATACATGATTGTTGTTCACAAAATTCAGAAGGCAACCATAATCAGAGATCAACCAGAAATAAAAAGAAAATATTGAGTCACCTGCAACTGTCGGACATACTCCCTGCTAAATTAACTGAACAAAATAAGTTGACTGAACATCAACTATTGGGCTAATCGAAGACCGAATCAGTAATTTATCTATACTATTAGTAATAAATCAATGAATATAGATGTGTACAGTGAAAAAATATATATTATACATATCGATTCTAAGACTTCCTGCATACAAGTTTTTTTTTGTTGTTGAAGATTTCCAGATCTGTACATGAATGAATGATCGAAATAAGCATTATAAAACCGAGTTTATGAATATATTTTGTTATAGCATATGAGATCGATCAACCTTGACTACATGCAAAGGGAGATTTCATCAGGAAACTAAATCGGCGAATCTGGGAATATCACACATACCCGAGGCAGATTTTGTCGGTGGATTCGAGTAGATCTTATGTACGGAATCGAAATAATCGAAAAAGACAGAGATTATCATGAAGGGAGTGTCGGAATAAATCGTTCGATCCGGAAATATGAAGATTGGAAAGGGAACTATTCTCACTTTCTCAGTATTCTGGGAGACAGAGGCGACAACTTTTGTTTAACGGTGAAAAGTTACCAAATAGTAATGGAAATCGCGTAAGGGGGTTTCACAAACTTACCCTGATTTGCTTTCTGATTTTTCAATATCCGAAATGGGCTACATTTTGGGCTTTATTAACAAAATTATAATTTGTTAGGGTAATATTAAGTGGGCTTAAATAGAAAAGTTTGGAAATTATTGTAGTGTAGATATAATATAATAATATGCTACATACTAATATATATAATACAAAAAGCATCCTCTTTAAAAATAAATAACACAGATTTTACAACTTTTAAAAGTTTTAAAATATATAATTTCAATACATAAGCACAATAATTTTTTTAATGATATTGAAACAAAAATTTTTTTTAAAAAAATTCAAATTCATATTATTTAAATAGTATGTTTTGTCCGCTAATCTATACTATTAAAATAGAATTACAAAACAAAAAATGCCTACTCTTTTTTGATTATTTACAAGCAATGTCATTGCCATTTATAATTAATTAATTACATCATTAAATGTATTTCCATAACTTAATCGTCTAATTGATCTTTTATTATAACATAGATAAAACCTATATTTTAGGAAACAAAAGATTAAAATTAGTCAATGTTTGAAAACAAAAAAGATTTACAATAATTTTATAGAAAATATAAAGGAATATCTCTCTAAGTTATAGATAAATTTATAGATCTTTGTATATGTCGGTACAGACATCTTTGTATTTTGATTAAAGTAGTGGTTTTTCTTATTATTCACAATCACATAAACGCAGATCTTATACTATGTGTTTGGAGGTGAGAATTTTTTATTTGACCACATCTTTTAATCGTTTTTGTATACCAGTCTTCTTCATTTGCATGTCTTTGCTTTGGATTTTGCAGATGTAAGAATGGCTGCGAGCCTGAGAGTAATATATATTATTAGTTTAAAGATTATTTATATTTATACAATTTCTTATGCGTGTTATATTAAGAATTATGTTATTGAAGTTAATAATGTGGCTAAAATTTCATTACGAATAATTTTCATATTTATTTTAGTTTTATCATTGTCTAATCTTAAACTTTATTTTGTTATAAAAATCTATTAAATACTTAATTTATAAATTTTATAACAAAATAATAGCAAAATGTGTTAAAATAAAAATACTTCTAATTTACATTTTTGCATTTATTACTACATTCAAATTTTGTATCTTAAAGATATCCAAGAAAACATTTTTTAAAGAAATAGGTTACAAAAGTTGTTATTTAGTATTTAATTAAAAATATTCTAACCAATAGTAGAAGACAATATAAAATATTAATAGTTTTAATGTATTAATTAGATATAAAGTTGCATAGAAATTGGAAAACATCAATAAAATGGAACAAATAAAAACTTCTAAAACATCAAAGATGAAATATATACTAGAATTTTGTTACTATTATAGATATTTTTATTTATTAATATAGCATTATTTTCACAATATTTGGATATAATATGGATTCATAAACAAAACCATCATATGTATTAGAGAAGATCAAAATGAAAAAAATATTAATTTTTCTTCTCTATTTTTATGTTTTTATAATTTTATATTGATTATAACAAGTTAATTTTATGTATATGTATTAAATTTTAAAGTAAAAATAAAAATTATAAATGGGTTTAAAAGTGTTTAAACAAGCAGGTTTAAACGAGTCATAAATAAAAACAGGTCTAAATGAGCTGGGTCTAAACGGGCCACGCTTATTCGTTTTTAAACCCTAATAAAACTTCAAAAAGCAAAACCCAAAATGTTTTTACCTAAAATAATTTTCGAAAAAAGAAAAATTAACCCTCTACGCAACTCAATTATTTTATTATTTTATGACTTTTATTAATGCATTACCAATGCAATTCTTTTATAACTTTATCACTTTATTCATAACATCGTATAAATATTTTATTTCCCTCTACATTTGATTAAGAAAAAAAAAACGTTATTAAACCTAAGTCTCATTATACTCCCCTTTTTACAATGGTCACTTCTTCTCTATTGTTTCTTTAAATTGTACGAGTCATCGTGTAAACTTAACGTTAAAGTTTTCAAACAATATGAAAGTTATCTAAACATAATTTTAAAAATTAAAGTAGTTGTCGATGATGATAAAGTAATAACAATAAACTTAGTTAATCTAACATCTATTTGAGATTAATATACCTAATCAGTTTTTTTAGTTACATTTTCATAATCATAACATCCACGTCACAATTAGAAAAATTGATCACCAAGTATCACTCTTAGGTCTGAGTAAAAGAATCGGAACAAAAGAATCGAACCGGAATCAATCAAAAAATTTGGTTCGGTTCCGGTTCCGATTCCGGCCAAAATACCTAATATTATATGTTCAACATATCTCAAACATCTAAATTCAGTAGTAATAATATGTATCATTTACAGTTATATAATTTATACACACAAAATATCAATAAACATCAAAACAAAATTATACCCGCCGATCGGCGGGTCAAAATCTAGTTAGGAATATAAAAACATTAGATTAGGTATTTGTGCTTATGGTGATGGTCCTTGCTTCTGCCATTTTTCTCATTAGAAACAAAAAACAAAGATGCATCTGATCTGACTACAGAAAATACCACATTCTTATTTGATATAAAAAGAAATTGAACAAAGTACCAGATAAAGATACAACAAAATGAGGAAATTCTTCAATACAAGACCACAACTACTTGACAGACAAGGAAATATCAAACTCAATCTGAAACAATTCTAGCGGTTTATGCGTTTATTCGGACCAATTATCTTGGTGAGCCACTTGGGTTTGAAAGAAGCAATCACTTGTGCTATTGCCAGTCCAAGCAACACTCCAGGTCCATACCCGATTGCCACTCCTTTCCAGTTGAGCACTTCTTCCTCTTCCTCTTCTTCCTTAGATTGTTGTGTTGATGGTGCGTTAGTCCCAAAGCAAGTTTCCTGGAGAGGAAGACCACAAAGCTCTGCATTCCCTTCAAATGAAGATTTAGGCTGTCCAGTAAATTGTGTTCCTTGTGGTATTTCACCTTTGAGTTGGTTGTGAGACACATTTACGTACGCCAAAAACGAGAGGCTCCCAAGTCCATTAGGAATAGTCCCTGAGAGTTGGTTTCTTGATAGGTCTAGTGACTCCAGCTCTGTGAGATTGGCCAAAGACAAAGGAATATGACCTGTGAAAGCGTTGTCGGATAAGTTGAGTGCAATCAGTGCCTTCAAGAGACCAATGGATTCAGGAATATTTCCTTCAAGTCTATTCCCCGAAAAATCAATGGCGGCGTAGAAAGTAAGGACCTGCTGTTGCTCCATAGATAGACCTTTGTATCGCAAATCTATAGAATCCAAATAATTATAGCCCATTATCCCGTAAGTACCTCCTCCGTATACCATATATAGATCAGCATCTTTGTTCTGCATGAGTGACGATGCTTTCCAATTCTCAAAGTAGCTTGATGGCAAACTTCCAGTAAAACTATTATCGGATATCTCAAATATCTGAAGCTCAGGAAACCCCAAAGGACCTTGATCAGGAGGAGATATAGGACCAAAGAATTTATTTGAACGGAGGGTAAGGATTTTCAAACTCGGTAAATCCTTGAGCCAAAAAGGAAATGTATCTTCGATTTTGTTGTTGTCAACGCTTAGAAACTGTAGAGAAGAGCAGTTTACAAGAGACCTTGGAAGCTTCCCGGTTAGTCGGTTGTATCCAACATCAAGTCTCTCAAGCGGCGCACCAGCATCGAACACGTCAGGAATACTTCCTTCCAAGTTGTTCTTCCGGAGTTTCACAATTGTCAAGTTACTCAAGCATTGAGGAATTGTACCCGTGAGGTTGTTGTAAGATAGATCCAAATCTGTGAGAGACCTACAATTGCAGATTGATAGAGGTATTCTCCCTTTGAATCCATTGTGTTCTGCAGCGAAGACGTTGATAGAGAGTGGTAGAATAGGAATTGCTCCTTCAAAATAGTTTCCACGCAGATCTAAAACCTTCACCGATGAATTTACCAAAACCTCCGCCGGACCTTCGAAACCATTAAACAAATTATCCGTAATCCACACTGAGTTTAGACGAGGAAGGCTCCATAACCACTCAGGGACTTTTCCTTTGATTCTATTATTGGATAGAAGTAGGTACTCCAAGTTTTGAAGGCTCTTTAAGATGTTTGGGAATTCGCTGATGCCGCAACCTGATAAGAACAAGCTCTCCAAGTTTGGTGGGATGTATGAATTTGAACCTAAACTGGCCGGAGATATACCATTACCGGAAAGATCGAGGTATGACAAAGATTTGAGGGAAGAAAAGAGGCTTAAGTCGATTGGGTAGCTTATGTTTAGGAAAGAAAGGTCAAGTTCCTTGAGGTTGATGAGCTTTGAGATAGGCTCTAATATTTGTCCCTCAAAACGATTCTTCCCAATGAGCATAGTTTCTAGCCTTGATGACGAAGAGGAGTTGGGAAATCCAATAGAACCGGAGAAATTGTTTCCACGCAAATCAAGATATAATAATAAAGGCATGGTGAGGAGAGAAGAAGGAATAGTTCCAGAGATGTAATTATCACGAAGTTCTATAATGGAGAGCTTTGTTAGATTTTGTACAAGTGGGAAACTACCAGTGAGCTTGTTTTGGTCAAGGTACAACCCGGTTAACGAGGTTAGGTTACTAATGGTGGGAGGGACTTGACCGAAAAAGTCATTAGAGGAAAGAGACAAGATCTCTACTTTGTAGAGATTTCCAAATTCAGAAGGGAGTGATGAAATAAAGTTGTTGAAAGCTAGATGAAGGTAACGGAGGTGGTGCAACTCAAAGAGGCTACTGTTGGGATTCAAAGTTCCTGAGAAATGATTATGAGAAAGGTCTAAAACTACGAGTTTGGTTAGATTCCGTATAAGTGGGAAACTACCGGTGAGCTTATTCTGGGAAAGGTCTAAATAGGAAAGCAGACTTAGGTTATTGAATGAGGAAGGAAATTGGCCCACGAAGCCATTATCGGAAAGAGATAAGACCTCTAACCTGTTGAGACTGCCAATTATAGAAGGAAGTGAAGAGGAGATGAAGTTGTTTTGACTGAGGTCAAGAACACGAAGATGATGTAATTTGAAGAGGCTACTGTTCGTCTTTAGAGATCCACTGAGGCAGGACCGGAGTCGTAGCAATGTGATCGAACCGGTGTAGTTATCGCACCAGACTCCATTAAAGGGGTCACTGTGGTTGCAATGGCTGGTATCAAACTCGTTCTTGAACTCAGTGAGAGCTTGAATCTGGTGGGGACGACAAGCAACAAGACCAACAACAGGACTATCAAAATCGAAGGTTATAATTTGGAGGTTTGAAGGGGAGACACAACAGAGAAAGATTAGCAAGAGAAAATGCAAAGGCAAAAGGGATTCAGACATGGTCTTCATGATAAGTTTTTTAAGAAGAACAATTTTAGTTTATGGAAAGCGAGAGAGAAGGTTGTTGGTATAAATAAAGATATGAGGTTTTCTGATGGATCTATGTCTGTCACCCACACAACTTGATTTAGAAAAAGTTTGAGACAAGTCAAGTCTTTGTATTTGTCCATACTAGGAGAATAGTATGGCTAAGTGCCACTCATATCCTGAAGTGATATTCACGTTAGTTAATTTTCCTAGCGTATAACTTGGGATTGGAATATCTTAAGAAAAAAACAAAACTTGGATTGGAAAGACATCAGTTCGAAATTTCTCACATATGTTCAAAACTACATAAATCAATTTAGCATAAGGACAGACACATTGGCTCTGTTCTGTGAAGTGTCAGCTTTCCGACCTGGTAACGTGACGTGAGGGCCGGTCAGAGACAGAGTGGTCACGTTATGGTTAAGCTAACCGAAGCGCATCATCAGCTAACGGAATCGGAATCGAAATCTTCATTTGGTCTGTGTAATGTCAAATGTGGAGAGATTTGTAAATTATATATCTGTGATTCTTAATTCCCATGTCGACATTGTGACGTCTGAGTTACTTCGGTAGCTCATCTAAAATCTAATAACTTTTAATAAATATTTTTCAATTATTTTTAAAATACAAAATACTTATTAAGAAAATACGTTGGCAAAAAAAAATACAAAATACAAAGTTCAGTAAAACAAACATTCCCACAAATATCACCTTAAATTAATACTCTACAAATTGTCTATCACTGAAAGAGCTGAAGTAAAGGGGAGGGGGGTGAATAACATGTTATCATCGAGGATGCTATCTACCGAACTCAAATACTCTAAAAGCAATAGGAACTCAAACACACTAAACCAAAAATAAATAATACTTCACCCAACATAATTACTAATAATCATGAGGAAATAATTATTTAATTCCTTAACTATTTGCAATAACATTTTAAACCAAAAATAAACAATACTTCACTAACTTAATTACTAATAATCATGAGGAAATGATTATTTAATTCCTTAACTATTTGCAATAATACTTTTTATTCTCTAACTATAGATTTTTTTAACGTTGTTTTATTAATATTGATTTGATACAAATTACATCATTGAAGAAGCTCAATGTATGAAATATCATCAAGAGCTATTGCATATTTCTCACCCGCATATGGGTGAAGACAACAAAACCATAATACAATAGCAATACCATACATAAAGGATTTTTGAGACGAAGTAAAATTAGGATATTCCCAATCTTGCACTAGCAGGCGACCTTCCAATATTTTAACTTCCAATACCTTTTATCAACGAGAATACTCGCAAATGAGATAAGTCTTTTTCTTCAAATGTCTTTATCAACTTTAGCTTATGTAGAACTACCGTCGGAGACCTTGAACGACGATTACAAACCAGAGACGTAGGATTGACATCACTCCCATTAAAATGCAAACCACAAAGCAAGATAAAAAAACCCAAACACAATGAACATCAACTCAAGTCGAACATTGGACTATCAAAACCAGGAAACCGAAGATCAACATGATCCGGATTTTCCAGTGGTTTAATCCAAATTAAGGATCGACAATAAGCTTAAACACAGAGAGATAATTATCTCTTCAAGATAATCAAAACACAAAATACCCAACAATACCGGAAGGATTGTGAACTAGTCACACCAAAGATCAAAAAGATCCGGATCTTTCAGCAAGAATTTAAGTGTGAAGAAGACAAGATAGCCCGTAACAAAAGCCGAAGAGAATCTTGTTGATAGCAACCAAAATCTGAAAATACAAGTAATTAAAAAACCCCAAAATACCAAAATCAACACCTTAAAAACGACCTCAACATCCAACCACCAATCGACGAGCAACCTCAGACCGGTAAGTATTAGATGGGGGACGAGCCAGCGAGACGACTAAGTGAGTGAGCGAGCTGACTTTACTATCCAGACCGAAAGAGATCCAGAGCATAACCACCGACGATAGCGACCATAGCCGTGAAATCACGCTGGAGAAGCCTCATCTAAGGAGCACGACAATCCGCATGGGCTACCTTCCAGATCTGGAGCAGAGACAGTCCACCAAGAAGGAGAAGATGTCGGACACTGAAATTCCGGCAGATCCACGCCTGACCGGAGTTGCGCCGCACCATAGCCAACCGGCAACGATAGGCACCGTCAGAGATCTTCGACGACGACTTGAGGAGGGAGGATGGAAAGGACCGCCGAAAAGTAGGAAGCAAAACTACTCGACCACTCCCCGACGCTGGCGATGAGCACCGGTCACCGGAGAGGCAACGACAACAAAGGGAAGGCGAGGAAGGCTTAGGGAGAGAGAGAAAACTGATGGTATGTATTTTTCGAAAGGAAACGTTTTGGCCATTCTCTAACTATAGACTGTGCAATTAAAATCTTGGAAGTGTTTGTTGACTATAAATTTTTTTTTTTAACGCTGATACAGATTATATGTGAACTATTACAAGGACAATTTTACAGATAATACTACCTCCGTTCTACGAGAATCCATCAACGTTACGATCAATGGCTCCACCTGCTTCTGAAAACTTCCTTATAAGCTTGCCTCCATTAATCTTGTAAAACTGCGCCTTTGGGATTCAAACCCAGTACCTGCCGGTATAAAGCTTTAACCACTTGACCACTAGGCCACGGTTGCTTCACATTGACTATAAAATTAGGCATCAAAAAGGTCCACATCCAAAAGTTAACGGTGAACGTTATATTTTTTAATCTCTTTCATCGTTATGTTCTTCTCCAAATCGAAAACTCAGAATTGAGTAACATCTTCTAGAATTTTTTATTGTATTAAAGTTTTTGGCTTTTGACTCAAAGGATTTGAGATCTCAAAATTGAGGTTGTATATTTCCAGAAGAAGATTCATGTTCTTCCTGACAATGTTCATCAACTGATTCCAACAATAATCAAGAAATTTCCCCAATTTTTTTTTTTTGTTAAAGGTTTCTTCTCAACTTCCATCTCGAAAATTCAGTTTGGTTCGGCTAGAGCGCAATACAGTGATTGTGTTGTAAATTAGTTTCCAGCAACCTTCGATTTTTTTGGCTCTCCGATCGGTGGCTCTGACGTTGGATTCATTCCGACATTCCAAAAGCTTCAACAGACACTCGATGTCTGTTTTTTTTTATTCGATTTAACTCTGAAATCTCTCTATTGATCCCTTAAATCCCAAACAAATTGTTCAATGATAAAAAATAAAGCATTGAAATCAAATCTAACCTATTGAACCTTTATGAATCGAGATTCATTGAGCTCTTCCACAATTTGGGAAACTGCAATATATTCTTATTATTTTTGTGCATTTGGACTGTGACACTTCCGATGTCTTGCGATTGAAATTGCTTCTTCTGATGCTATTGAAATTAAACTTGATTTTGGATCAAGCTTAATAATGGATTCGTATCCAATCAATACTATTAAAAAAGAGTACCATCCACAAATGCCACTAACTCCTAAAAAAAATCACTAATGTCACTCTCTGGTAAAATTACAATTTTACCCTTAATGAATTTTAGGTGATGGTTTGTCAAGGTTAAATAGCAGTGAATCGGTATAGGTTTCAGTAATACACGGTAGTTCAGTGGTTGTGCGCGTTCCTGAACGTGCGTCGCGCCCAGGGTTCGAATCCTCCTATGCGCGGTACATCTGGTACAACTGGAGGATTATTTTGACAGTTGTACCAGTACATCTGAGGGGCAGTTGTACCACGAGGATGGTGAGTTTTCACTTAAAAATATTCAGGGGTAGTTTCGTCAGTTCACTTAAAGGGAGTGACATGTTGATCATGGAGTGGCATGTTAGATTATTATTTGGAAGATAGTGGCATTTGTGACATTAATCCTAAAATTAGAGTCAAAACAAAAGTAACCTTAACTTCATGTGTGATTTACAGATTATGCCATTGGAATTATAAGAGTATTTTAAATTTTCATTAAGGGTAAAATAGGAAATAAAGAAAATAGACACATGTTGATAAATTTCGGATTCGGGTCTGTTATATGGATAACACGCGGGTTTTACATTTTTAAATCATGACCGTACGTTTTTATAATCTAATCTTAAATGTCCTCTTCGAAAGTTATATTACAAAGTTCAAACAATTTTAATTGGTATCATCCAAGCCCGGCCTGCATTTAACGTACTGATATCATCCAAGCTCAGTTTACACGAGTCCATAGACTCACACATGATTTTCACAGTATCGTTCTACGTACAATTAATAGGTCATCTTCATACTTCACATTGTTTTGCTGTTTTTACAATTACATATCAATGAAAATATAACATGCACAAATAAGCAAATCTATTATACTTATTGTATTATAAAGTTATCTAATATACATACTAAATATTTAAATCATAGTTTTTTATATATCTTATGGGTCTACATTCTTTAGTGGTTATACAAATGCTTATATTAGGTAACCATAATGCTACAAACACCCAATTAAAAACAACCTATAAATATTATATATGCATTGCTAACTAAAATCTAGATTGCTTTATTTGAAATTCCGAAAATCTACATACAGTTAACCTTTAATTAGAAAATCTCTTAACTAGGAAACAAACATGACTATTCCATTTAAATTTATAGAAACATAATAACTTTTAAGTTATATTCTTTCAATATATTATCCTAAATGAAAATATCTTCATTAACCAACATCTATATTTTAGGTATCAATATTTCGGTATCATATTTTAATCCATAAAGTTTTTTAAAAATATCATTCGATTTTCTTTTAAAAGAAAAAATAAACCTGCGCTTCTTTAGCGCGGGTCAAAATCCAGTTACCCTTATTGGACTAAACCCAAAGTTAAAGCTCAAATTCTAGTTTTTTTTCTAAAAACATCACCTCTTCTAAATGTTTTAGAGAATTTCAAAAAAATAACTATATAAGATATTTATATAAAAAATCTAGATATTATATGATAAAAATCTAGATATAATTTTAGAAGTTTCTTGAGAGTAATAAAAAATCTAGGAAGTAAGGAGGTTAGTAGAATAATCTAGATCTTTTGTAACATATATGTTTTGGGAGGCTATATGTTATACCTCTTCAGCCCTTCATGTGTTCATTTTCAAGAAGTTGAATAAGTGAATAGAATACAAATTTAAAGAAAGAGTGTTCTTCATAAGTTCTTTTATTCTTTCTAAATAGTGAAAACTCCAAACAATGAATCCTTTATTCTCGTTCCCCAAAAAGAAGTTATTTTTCCAACTCGAACTGAGGATAAATATATGCAAAATGGAGTTCTCTGTAGTAGCCACCAGTGTCTCTAAGTATCCTCTATTATAACGTCAAAGACAGAGAATTGTGATCAGCACATTTATGAGTGTCAAGTGTGCGGTGTGTGATAGTTGATAATGTACCCTTAGAGAAGGATCCCAGCTGCACTTGTTTCGAGCGATAGATGTTTCAGGAAAAAGAGCCAACTGGACCGGCCAAATCTAATCAACAACCAACAGATTCTCGAGAACATTACATAAACTGAATAAACCTCAGGTTCTGTTCTCACAAAACTAGTAAAGAAAAGACATCTAAGTTGCAAAAACTGAATGAAACTACAAGACAAATTGTGTTTTCACAAAGCTAGTAAAGAAAAGACATCTAAAACGGAATAAACCTACAACACAAGTGTTGTTCTCACAAAGCTGTTCCCACCAAAAGAAGATTCAGTTTCCTTCTTCCTCTGCCCTCACTCCTGTAACCTCAAGAAGATTCATTTTCCTTCTTCCTCTGCATTCATTCATGTTCGGTTCATATTTCCGTTTCCATCCTTCCCTTTTCTTGTGTCCTCTAAAGTGGGTGTAGCACCCCTCTTCTTCTTCCTTTTGTATTCAAAACCTTTCCCCAAAGCTAGCTCTGGAAGGCTTGCTATCATGCAATAGAGGGAGAAATCAGAGTGTGCAGAGAGTTAAATGATCCACGACTATGCTTTCTTCTTAGCTCATTTCTTCTCAGCTTGTGTCTTTTCCTTTGACATTGACTCCTAGACTATGTGTGGTTGTGGAGATTTGATATCCATGGCCGGTCTTGGCTAAAACCTATGAAACAAGGGCTTTAGACGCCAAATAATATATATATTTTAGGGATATCATTTCCAATTAAGTTCTTTTAGTATAGTGGTTAACTTCTTGCATGTGCTTTTTCTCGATAACAAATTCGAATCTGACATTTTCACAATTTATTTTTTTAACAACATAAGTTTTCATTTTATTGTATTAGTATATTAAATTATATAAAAGATAAACAATAATTAAAGAACAAATCTAGTTTTTTTTTTCTCTCTCTACAATCATTAATTACGATTCATCTTATTTAGTCTTACACTCTCACTAGTCAATTTTCACTAATTTTCACTACTATTGCCGCCAATGTCCATTATTGATTGCACTTTTTGTATTCTTTCTTGTATAATTTTTTTCTACTTTCATATTTTTCTTCTTTTTCTCTTAGAAAAAAAATTCTGTATTTTCTTAAAATTTTATAACAAACATACACGAAATTTATCGTAAGTTGGTGTTTAGTACTTTTTCAGACTATCACCTATTTGAAAATTTGAAGGATTCAATAAACTTTTATAAACTAAACTTGATTCAAAGTGAATTACTAATCATTGTTTTGCTTTTTATGTATTATTTTGTAACCTATTTTTTTTTTCTCATTAGGAGTCTTGATTTCATGTGTTTTAACTTTTTTATGTTGTACAAATGTTGCCCAAAAATAAAATAAAAAATTAGCAATAATATTTTGCATGATTCTGATTATACATTTTTAATAAAAAATGCAATAATTTTTTTTTTAATATTTAATGAGCATCAGTCTGCTGCTTTCTTGTCAGATTCTTCTTTGTTGTCAGCTTCAGCTTTTTTCTTGCCTTTCACAATAGCCCTTAGGCTATATGTGGTAGTGTAAATCTCATATCGATCAATCTTCACACTTCTCCTTGGACCACCAATCCAGTCTCTTGTATCTGCAACCATTGTTTTGTATTTTGTAGGCTGCTTGTGGAAGAAGAGTCAGTCTCTTGGGCATCCAGCTTGGAAATTGAACACATCTGGTTAATTCCAAGGCAGAGTTGAGAACATGCATGTTGAACAGAACCTTTCACGTTGATAGTCTTTCCTGCTCGGATGTTCATATCCATCAAACACATGGAATGGCTTTGATGTGCTAGACAATTGCTTGGCCATTTCTTCGTAGCCTAAGCAACAGTAAGCGAGAGGAGGAGGGCCACGGCTCAAAGAATGGCCAAACAGGGCACATGCTCGGTTGTATGACATGGCTGAATGATGGAGACTGGGGATCGTTGGGTATGGGTTTGTTTTCAAAAACAGTAGATTTTCTGCACATTCCTGCAACCATAACGATCATTATTCAGATAACTTAAAAACAAAAACGTAGAAGAAAGCCCTAGCCAAAAGAATTATTATTACGAGCCTATCTACATTCTACAGTCTAGTCCAAAACCATTTGTCTAGCGAATCTTCGGTCGGGCCGAAATCAAAATCAAACCCTAATGATACGACAAGACAGGAGAGAAGCAAACCAAAATCAAACCCTAATTTTTCTAACCGAAAACCTAACCAGAGTATATTACGACAAGACAAACGGAATTGTACAAGATCGGCTTCTGTAAGTTCGTCAGAGAAGCAAACCAAAATCAAACCCTAATTTTTCCAACCGAAAACCTAACTAGAGTGTATTACAACAAGACAGACGGAATTGTACCAGATCGGCTTCTGTAAGTTCGTTAGAGAAGCCAAGATTCGTCGCTGGTTCCATGTTCGCTGCTTCCATGTTCGCTGGTTCCATGTTAGAGAAGGAAGATTCGATGGTTCCTGCGGCGATTTAAACTCTGAAACCCTCAGGAGGGAGAGAGAGAGAAAGAGAGAGAGAGAGAGAGAGAGAGAGAGAGAGAGAGAGAGAGAGAGAGAGAGAGAGGAGAGAGAGAGAGAGAGAGAGGAGAGAGAGAGATGAGAGCAGAGAGAGAGAGAGAGAGAGAGGAGAGAGAGAGAGAGAGAGAGAGAGAGAGATAGAGAAGAGAGAGAGAGAGAGAGAGAGAGAGAGAGAGGAGAGAGAGAGGAGAGGAGAGAGAGGGAGGAGAGTGAGAGAGAGAGAGAGAGAGACGAAGAGAGAGAGAGAGAGAGAGGAGAGAGGAGGAGAGAGAGAGAGAGAGAGAGAGAGGCATCGCTGAGAAACGAACCTGTTTGTGAGAGGGGAGAGGAGACGAGAGGAGAAATTTATATGTTTAGAGGACAGTGCCTCAAGGTTCTGTTTTTTTCTTCCAAGATGCTTAATTTGTTTCAAGATGATTTTTTTTAATCGAGTTTCTACGTTGCATTTGCTTAGCTAAGGGCTTGTTTGGCTACCTCTGTGGTGCTGTTAATCCTGCTATACTAGTATATAGCTTGTGAAGCTTTAGTTTTTCAGCCCCAATAATGTCTGTGTAGTTCACTAAAATAGCAATTCTGTTTTTGTCTTCTCCACTGATTTTGTAGCGGCATCAGTCTGTTAACTAATCCCTATGAAGTAATAATTGGATATAAAGAGTATGCAATATCATGATTTGGTGATATTATAGCATCAAAGGGAATTATAGATCATTGGTTTATAGTGGTGATCATGATTTGGTGGTACCTTTTGTTGGAACTCAAGCTTTGATTACATCTCTCAACTATGCAATTATTGATCAATAGAGGCCATGGTTTGCTAATAATCAAGTTATTGGATACACCAAGACTTACGCCAACAATATGACATTTGCTACTATCAAAGCAAGTCCTATTTTTTTTCTTTTGTGTGTGTTTCTTGTCCCAATTTTTTCTTAATATGTTTTTGCGAGTACATTTTATAATGAAAAAGATTTTTATTGGTACAATTTTGCAGGGAGGAGGGCACACTGCAGAGTATAAACCGGAGGAAAGCTTCATGATGTTTCAAAAATGGATAAGTGGCCAACCTCTTTAACATCAAACCGGAGAGAAGCTAGTGATGAATATATATGGTATATTGTGTAACATACCCATACCGGTCCGTCAAAAATTTTGTTTAAAAAGAAAGAAAAGCCCAAAAGCCCATCCCAAATCCACCTTCATTTTCTATTATTCCCTCATTAATGAGTTTCCTTTTTCTGTTATAAGGCCAAAGCCCATTAGCAAAGCCCAAAGACCTGGCTCCTCCCTATAAATAGCTGGTCAAGAGATATCGGGTGGGCCGGTTGCGTGAGCCTTCGGACTAGAGAGGGGTTCATGAGTGCGAAAGCGCGAGTGGATGTAGTTTGCGTGGTGAAAGCCTTCGGGCCTGTTTGCAAGGTGATATTAGCTTAGGACTTGTGAACCGTAGTTGTGTGGTGTAAGCGGGATAGCGGACTCCCTAAGTCCGTCCTCACTGAGTGATTGTGTTTGAAACAATTACTCAGGCCTCTTTCCCCTTTTCTGTCCCCGTTTTCTTGCAGGTCCGGATGCGGGATCGATACAGTCGAGTGACGTCATTGGTGGTTTTCAATAAGAAGGAAGCGCCGGGTCCTGGGACAAGTTGAGTTGGCATCCCGGTTGGACCATGTTCGGTTCAACGGGCGCCCTAATGCCGCGTCTCCGGTTATGCCGGGAGACGGGTGTTACAATTTGGTATCAGAGCCTAGGTTAAGGTCTCCCAGTCCTGCTATGGGAGATCAGCTTTCGTTGTTTACCCCAAAACCCAGTTTTCAATCTTTTTCAAAACCGTTTGCGAAATTTTTATAAAACAGATACTTTGCGAAATTTTCAAACACCAATATATCACTGATTATCTCCTGTTGTGACCTCTCATAGTTTCATTTTATGCAGGATGTCCACCGATTCACACTCTGATTCCGGGTCCGACTGGACACCAAACCCTACTAGTGTTCTGCGCACACGTGTTGCGCCCCGCAGGAACGAACCGAGGAGACAGAGGAGACGTCTTACGATTGGAGCATCAGTTGAGATTCCTGGCGCCACCCAGTCATCCGCCCGGCACCCAGTGGATAGATCAGTGTCTGCATCGGTTCCAGTTGAGACAGTTGTGAGACCAGCGAGGGGTAGAGGCCGACCCCGGAAGACGCCCGTAGTGGCCCCACCGGCGACAGTGGATGCACCCCGAGCCCAGAGGTCGGGGAAGGAGCACGTAGTGGCGGAGGATCATTCCGACCCACTGGGCCGTGTGTGCTTCATGACTGTGAGACCATCAGACGGGATACCAGGGGCGTCGACATCGAGACCCCATGCGCAGGAGATTCCCCGGGACGTTCCCCGACCCTTCCAGATGGCAGGCATGAGCGTGCAGGAGTACATGGACGCGTTCATTTTCCGAGATGGCTGCACCCACCCCAGATCCCCGATCCATTTGATGACCATGTTTATGGGTGGGCTAGCGCCAGAGATCCGAGAGGGGATGACAGATGGGAGTGAGTACGGAGAGTACAGTCTGGTTGCGATGGCTGCCAGGTACGCAGAGGCTGTGGACAGGAACCAGAGGGATCCAGTGTTTCGGCAGCAGATGAGGGAGAGGCGTCGTAGTGATGAGGAAACTCGACGACAGGGCATGGCCGAGCAGCAATCCACATGGGATGAGGAGCTGCGTCTGAGGCGAGAGCAGGAGATTGCCGACCGGGCTCAGCTGAGGGAGCAGAGGGACGCCTTGGAGCGTATCCGAGAGAGGTTTGAGCAGCAGAGGGCAGAGTGGGCCGAGCAGCAGGCTGACTTGGACCGAAGGCGGGAGCGGAGGATGCAGAGGGACCGAGAGTATGCCTGGTTGGATGAGCAGCTGAACATTCCTGAGGAGGGACCGGATGGATTTGATCAGCAGTGGGCTACACCGAGTCAGGAGCAGGGAGCAGCACCTCCGGTGATCATTATCTCAGATTCAGAGGCGGAGCCGGAGTCAGATCCGGAGGAGTATGACAGCGAGGAAGGCCAGCTGTACCGAGGAGACATGGACCTTGAGCTACGGACCTCGGGATCATCGAGTGGCTAGAGTCGGGGGGCTTTGTGGATTTGCTAGGAGTAGGGCATAGTTATTCTTATTAGTGTTTGGGGTTTTATTTTCGTTGGTTTTCTTTCCGCGATTTTCGCGTAGCTGGTTTTCTCCTTCTGATTCGAACCTCGTGTAGCCCTATTCCTTATTCTATTGATTCTTTATTAAATCGTGCCTTCCGAACGGATTTCCGTTACGATTAGTCCCGCGCTTGAATAGAGCGGAGCCCTTGAGTTCAGAGGTGGACGGGAAACCGCACATCGCCGAATTCGGGATGAATTCTTTTTAAGGGGGGAGAATTGTAACATACCCATACCAGCCCGTCAAAAATTTTGTTTAAAAAGAAAGAAAAGCCCAAAAGCCCAGCCCAAATCCACCTTCCTTTTCTATTATTCCCTCATTAATGAGTTTCTTTTTCCTGTTATAAGGCCAAAGCCCATTAGCCAAGCCCAAAGGCCTGGTTTCCTTTTCTGAAACCCTAGGATTTCTGCAGAGCTCCTCCCTATAAATAGCTGCCTCCTTTTCCAGAAACTTCATTCTCTTTCTTTCGGCGAAGCTCTGTCGGGATCTGGAGACACTCGAAGCTTCCAGAGGCACTATTCACGTTTTTCCCTTCTCCCAATCTCACCAGGTAACTCCGGGAACCAGATCTGAGCCCTTCTTAATCTAAAACGTTTTCAACTTTTCATACCTTTTGAAATACCCCAAATCCCGAGAAACCGAGCACACCACCGTGACCGTCGCGACGAGAAAAAGCCGGAGCCGCCGAGCCGACCGCCACGCGCCGGAGGAGTCACGGGCTCGTGAGATCCACGCGCGCCGGAGGAGCCACGCGCTGGAGCCCACGTGCCGACCGCCAGAGCCGTCCGCCGCCGCCACGTGTCGCCACCGCCGCCGTCACGCGCCGCCGCCGCCGATCGGAGCCGCCGCCCGTTGCCGGAGATTCGCCGGAGCACCGCCGTCGCCGCCGCCGTTGCCGCCGTTGACCGCCGCCGTTGCCGCCGTTGACCGTTGACCGGACCCGTTGACCGGTTCGGGTCGGGTCGGATCGGGTCGGGTCAGGTCGGACCCGTTCGGGTCGGGTCGTGTCGGACCCGTTCGGGTCAGATCCTTGACCGGGTCTGGTTTAGGTTGACCGGCTGGTTTAATCCGGTCTAGTCAATTTCTAATTTCGAATTCCAGTTTCAATTTCAATTCCCGGTTTAGATCGGTTTAGCTGGTTTGAGTGGGATATTTTCAATCGATCATATCTAGCTCATCCTAAGCCCGATTTAAGCGATTCAAAAGCCTATCTCACTTGAATTTTCGTCCTCTTTTCAGAACCGATGTACGTTCGGGTCAATGGGGCTGCTAAATTACCGTTTTGCCCTCTTATTTGGCTAAGGTGAGGACCAAACGTGATCTCCCTTACTTCATTCGATTCCGGGCGATAGTCCCTTGTTAATGTTATCTTTCCTAGGTAGTCTAGGGTAGTAGAGATCTCAATGTGATTGTTTGCAGAACGTAGAACCGCTAGGTTATCGCTGAGCCTGAAAACGTTGTTTGTGTGTGATGGATATGGTTGATAGTATTAGGACATAATGTCCCATATCGGTAGTTGGAAGGATCTTACTTAATATATAAGGGATATGTGCCACTCCACTTATCACCAATTGGTTTTAGGTTGGAAGCCCATAGATCTTAATATGGTATCAGAGCCCGATCCATGCAATCCAACCCGATCCGACCCAAAGTTGGTCCAATCATCGACAAGCCAGGCCCAAATTGGTGCCGTCGATCCAAGCCCGAGCATTCCGAGATTAATGGCCAAACGACCATTATCTCGAGGGGGCGTATTAGGACATAATGTCCCACATCGGTAGTTGGAAGGATCTTACTTAATATATAAGGGATATGTGCCACTCCACTTATCACCAATTGGTTTTAGGTTGGAAGCCCATAGAACTTAATAGATAGTTGTTAGGGCTGGGCATAATATCCGGACCCGAAATACCGAACCGAACCCGAACCGAAAAAGTAGAACCGATGTTTTCACATGAGTCTGCTATTATTTACCTTTTGTTTGTAAAGTGGAACTTCTTTTTTTTTGTTCTTTATAATAAACCTCTTGCTTTTCGATAGCCGACCTTGTTGTCTCTAGTTTGGCTGCTCGCCTCTCCCGCCCGCCTGTTTATTTTTGAAAGAAAAATGATTAACACACGTCAACTAAAATTTATACGGTAATCTTAACAATATGGGCCGTTAAATGTGGGCCAACAAAAATGGGCCCCACGACTTACAAACGGCTGCTTTGACTTTACACTACGGATAGGACTCCATAGCTCAATTTCTATTCGAGAAGAAGAAGAAGAAGAAAGAACAAGATGACTTTCTGGGTCTCAAAGTTTATGTTTTTGTCCCTTTAGGAATCTGAATCTCCTGTCAAATCATGGCTTTTTGTTTTTTTTTTCCTTGACTATTCCTGTTAAATAATTCGTTGCTTTGTCGTAAAATTTCCCTTTTGTAGTTTATGCCTTTAACTTGTTTGCATATATTCCACAGAGAACCTGAAGTTTGCTGAAAGAAAGAAGATAACGTCTCACTGTTGACTGATTCTTGTCGGGTAAAGCTTTGTCTTTTGTTCTTACTCTTGCCGGCTCTGTTTCGCTTGCTTTGTTATCTTTGATGAATTCATGAATTAAGTTTTCATATCCACATTGTTGCCTTTTCTTAGTTAATTTCTCATTTTGATTCTATCGTTTGATTGCTCGTCCTCGCTTAGATCTTGATTCAATTCTCTCCTACTCAGGAATCTTACCTTGATTCATTTTCTGCGGTTCTTGCATTGGAAGGTGGATTGGTCTCTATTCTTCTCATCCTTAATGCTAAAAAGCCACTAAATCTGTAGAGATTGTTGTAGTTTAACTTTTAGCACAAAACTAGACTGTTCCTTAGTTTGATTGCATTGTCGTATCCATGGGGCTGGGCATTGACCCATCTCTGGGTATAACGGTACTGATTGTGGCCGTTCTGGTGGTTCCAATGGGTTGCCAAAGGCCTCAAGTGGTGAACATAGGTGCTCTTTTTACTTTTGATTCGATTATCGGAAGAGCTGCAAAAGTAGCTCTCGAGGCAGCTGTCTCCGATGTGAACGCTGACACAAGCGTTCTAAAAGATACGGAGCTACGTCTGCTCATGAAAGACTCTTCCTGCAATGTCTTTCGTGGGTCCTTCGGAGGTACCATGACTGTTCTTCTAGTTTTTGTTTGATAATCTCACATAAAGAAATATTACAATTTGGGGTTTCAAATGCTACTAATACATAGAACATAGTAAACCTCAGACCCAATACATGCTGTTCCTTACTAGAACATGTGTTTCATGCATGTAATTGGAAGCATAATTTTGGCTTTACCACTAACGGCCTGGTCTAAGTTCGAGTGGTTGTTGTTTGCAGCTTTTGAAGTGCTTGAGAAAGAAGTGGTAGCTATGATCGGTCCAATTTCGTCCTCCATCGCTCATACAATGTCAGATATTGCCAAAGGGCTCCAGTTTCCTCTCATCTCATTTGCAGCAACTGATCCAACTCTCTCCGCCCTCCAATTTCCCTTCTTTCTCCGGACTACACCTAATGATGCCCACCAAATGTCTGCCCTTGTGGATCTTATCAATTTTCATGGATGGAAAGAGGTGATATCAGTTTACTCAGATGATGAGCTTGGAAGAAATGGAGTTTCTGCACTAGATGATATACTGTACAAGAAAAGATCCAGAATCTCCTATAAAGTGCCTCTCTCAGTGCATTCTGATGAAAAATCTGTTACTGATGCTTTGAAAAAATCCAAGTCCCTCGGTCCTCGAGTCTATATTCTTCATTTTGGTCCTGACCCTTCGCTCAGAATTTTTGGTATAGCGCAAAAGCTGCAGATGATGACCCATGAATATGTGTGGCTCGCCACAGACTGGCTCGCAGTTACTTTAGATTCTTCTTTGAGTGACAAAAGTACTTTAAAATGTCTTGAAGGAGTGGTGGGGCTTCGTCAACACATCCCAAAATCTGTAAAGATGCACCAATTCAGACATAAACTGAAGAGCAATACATCGATGAATGCCTACGCGTTCCATGCCTATGATACAGTGTGGATGATTGCATACGGCATTGAGAAAATGCTGAATGAGGGAAACAATATAACATTCTCTTACTCGGACAAGTTAATTCATCAAGAAGGGACTAAACTGCACTTGGAGAGAGTCAGAATTTTCAACAGCGGGAAGGTACTACTTGAGAAACTTCTGCAGGTGAACTTCACTGGTATAGCCGGTCAAGTTCAGTTTGGTTCTGGTCGAAATGTCATTGGCTGTGACTACGAAATCATCAATGTTGACAAAACCGGTGTTCATACTGTTGGTTTCTGGTCGAAAAATGGAGGCTTTTCGATTGTAGCACCAGAAACCGGACATACACGAAAGAAGTCTGTCTTTGTTTCTGAAGGAAAACTTGGAAACATAACCTGGCCTGGTGGTGGCCTTGAAAAGCCACGTGGTTGGGTCATTGCAGATTCTGAAGATCCATTGAAGATTGTTGTCCCAAAAAAAGTGAGCTTTGTCGAGTTTGTGACCGAGGGAAAGAACAGTAGCCATCAGATCACAGGATTATGCATCGACGTCTTCACTGAAGCATTGAAGTTCGTCCCTTACAGTGTTCCTTACATATTTGAGTCATTCGGGGATGGCCATTCAAGTCCTAACTACAACCAAATGCTTAGAATGGTTGCAGATGGTGTAAGTGACAACTTAAAAAGTGTACAAAACTGATTCCAGAAACCTCAGAGATTACTGAACATTCTGAGAACAACTTTTACTGAGATTATGGTTGGGCATTTCAGGTATATGATGCAGCTGTTGGGGATATTGCAATAGTCCCAGCGCGGTCTAAATTAGTAGATTTCTCGCAGCCATATGCTTCCACCGGCCTTGTGGTAGTGATTCCGAGTAATGACTACAACGTGACTTGGATCTTTCTGAGGCCATTCACCATCCAATTATGGTGCGTTCTTCTAGCTTCATTCCTCTGTATTGCCGGAGTCATCTGGATCCTCGAACATCGCTTCAATGACGATTTCAGAGGGCCACCCCGAAGACAACTAATCACAATGATCTTGTAAGTTCAGCTCGTAACATTCAACGAGCTTGATAATTCATTTTGGAGTTTTCTCTGACATTTTCTAGTCTGTTTTGTCCTTGCAGGTTTAGCTTCTCAACTCTTTTCAAGAGAAATCGTGAGTAGCCTCAGTCTCCATCTTTCTTTAGCACCATCAAGCAAAGTTTGATAGAGTTACATTTCCGAATCTGTCTGAAACATATTTGACTCTAGATTTCTTTTCTCTATCAACTCATATTTGCTATCCTGTTTTGTCAACAGAGGAAAATACGATAAGTAATCTAGCGAGACTAGTGATGATTGTATGGCTCTTTCTATTGATGGTTCTAACTGCGAGCTACACAGCGAACCTCACCTCAATCCTCACAGTTCAAAAGCTTCCCTCTGCCATTACCGGCATCGACAGCTTGCGGGCAAGTGATGTGCCTATAGGTTACCAGTCTGGGACGTTCACTCTAGAGTACTTAACCTACAGTCTTGGCATGGCTCGGTCTCGGCTGGTTGCATTTGACTCGACTGAGGATTATGAAAGGGCTCTTAAGCTAGGACCAACTGCTTTGGGAGGCGTCGCTGCCATTGTTGACGAGCTCCCTTTTATGGAACTGTTTCTAGCGGAACGGACAGGTTTCAAGATTGTCGGAGAGCCCTTTATGCACCGTGGTTGGGGATTTGTAAGTACACTTCCTTACGTTTCCCTTAATCAAAAGAGCTAAAATAATCACAAAAAAGATTTGAGAGCTTTTCTTGTTAAACAGGCGTTTAAGAGAGATTCTCCACTGGCTATAGACATGTCAACAGCGATTTTGAAACTCTCTGAGACGAGAAAACTGCAAGAGATTCGGAAGAAATGGTTATGCAAGAAGAGTTGCGCAGAGAAATCAGATTGGAACCCAGAGCCAAACCAGCTTCATCTCAAAAGCTTCAAAGGGTTGTATCTTGTCTGCATTGGAATCACGGTCTCTGCGTTTTTGGTGTCTGTTTACAGGATGGTACGCCAGTTCGTGCGGTACAGACGGATGGAGAGGGCAAGCTTGACGCCCCGAGTTTCTTGGTCGTCTTCTCCTTCTATGCGGTTAAGGGAATTGGTGTTTGATTTCGTGGAGTTTGTGGATGAGAAAGAAGAAGCTATCAAGAGAATGTTCAGAAGGAGTGATGACTCTAACAACCCATCTCATGTTGTGCATGTTCAAGCTGGTTCTGAGGTACGACAAAATTGATGAGTAGATTCTACTGTATAGGAAGAAAATTGTAATGTAATTAGAACTGAGCTAACATGCAAGTCAATCAATATTCAATTCTTTGTTCATTAAGATTTGATTGTAATTAAGCAACATAAAAAGCTGGTAAGAGCCAATGATTATTATTATAAGAGCTTGGAGTTAGCCTGTAGATATCTAATTTACAAAAGAAATCTTCCGTATCAAAGGAGTTTTGAATTTGTCATATAAAACAACCAACCCTTTATGTTATTAGTACCACACCTATGTTATAATCTCATATACTCGGATGACAAAATCTATGGTTAGTTTTGTGGGTTTATCTGGCAGGGTTTGGTACGAAAACACCCAAATGTTTTAAAAAGTCACCATTTCACATCTGGATACATGTTTTTTATATAAAAAGTTTGGGTCTTTATGTGCGTATGGACGTATATGTACACATTAATTTCTATAATAATTGCCCACGTTCTGTGAAGTATGAACTCATGAACTTTTTCTTTTATCCAACTTGGAGCTTTATCTTATTATATTTTTTTTTTCCTGACCAACTATTTGCTATTTTATTGATTTATTTATTGTTTCTGTTAATTTATTCCCATCATCCATGGAGTTATGCTCATTGAACTGAATTATTAATTTCTACTTCCATTTTTATTTCTCTGAACCACCATCCCTGACATGGTTTCAGTTTTGTTTCTTATGTGGGCACTGACCGATTCGTTACAGAATCCTAGATACATATATGTAAAATCTAAGTCTTTGATTCTTGGTTCGATCCAAAGTTCGGCAAAATTTGACGACCCTTTTGTCTTTTTCTTTGACTAATATTTTTCTCTGGAGGTTGATGTTGATGTTAATGGTTGTCATTAATGCTCATACGATCGGACTTTCTTTTCTCATTTATTTTGGGTATATCATGAGCCCGTAAAAATCATTCCTTTTGGTCCGAAAAGATGGGATTTTTCGTAATGATTAGAGGTGTTTCCATGGGACTTATGCTCCTATATGTTTCTGGTTTGTGGGTTTTGCCGACAGAAGGTGCTGGAAGAGAAAGTTTCTTAAGAAACTCTTCTTCTTCTCGGCCAAGCTCTGTCAACGTCGGTGCTCTGTTTACTTATGATTCTTTCATTGGAAGAGCAGCCAAACCTGCGTTTATGGCGGCCATTGATGATGTTAATGCTGATCAGAGTATTCTCAGGAGAACCAAGCTTAATATTGTCTTCCAGGACGCAAATTGCAGTGGATTTGTTGGCACCATGGGAGGTAAGTGGCCAAAAGGAACAGCTTCTTAAATATGTCTGAAAGTTGCTTGTCAAAATGCCCCAGTGAAGCTGTGGGTTTAGAAGTAGATTGGTGATTCTGTTCCAATTGTGGTGCTTGTCTTGTTCATGAACCTATTGTTATGGATTGCTTTTTCTCTTCTTGTGATTTGCGGTATTTAGATATGAGGAAGGAGATTGGTGATATGTTTTCTTGTGGTGTAGCTTTGCAGGTAATGGAGAACAAGGTGGTTGCAGCCATTGGTCCACAATCTTCAGGAATTGGTCATTTAATCTCCCATGTAGCTAATGAGCTCCATGTACCTCTCTTGTCATTTGCAGCAACTGACCCGACTCTTTCTTCGCTACAATACCCTTATTTCCTTCGAACCACACAGAACGACTACTTCCAGATGAATGCAATCGCGGATTTTGTATCCTATTGCCGCTGGAGAGAAGTTGTTGCGATCTTTGTTGATGATGAGTATGGTAGGAACGGGATATCTGTATTAGGCGATGCTTTAGCCAAGAAACGTGCCAAGATCTCTTACAAGGCTGCATTTACACCTGGTGCAGATAATAGCTCTATCAATGACTTATTGGTTTCTGTTAATCTGATGGAATCTCGTATCTTTGTTGTTCATGTGAATCCTGATTCCGGTTTAAACATTTTCTCTGTGGCCAAGTCACTTGGAATGATTGGCAGTGGCTATGTTTGGATTGCCACTGATTGGCTTCTTACAGCTTTGGATTCTGTGGAAACCGTGGATCCCAAAACTATGGATCTCTTGCAAGGAGTGGTTGCTTTTCGCCATTACTCACCTGAGAGTGACAAGAAGAGACGGTTTAAAGAAAGATGGAAAGACTTTAGATTCAAAGAGAGTTCAGGAGGAGATGATGGCTTCAATTCTTATGCCATGTATGCTTATGATACTGTTTGGTTGGTAGCTCGTGCTCTCGATGTTTTCTTCAGCGAAGGCAATACAGTGACTTTCTCCAATGATCCGAATCTGAGGAAAACTAACGGTAGCAACATCAAGTTATCAGCACTTAACGTTTTCAATGAAGGGGAGAGATTCCTGCAGGTCATTCTTGAGATGAATTATACAGGTGTGACCGGACAAATCGAGTTTGATTCAGAGAAAAACCGGAAAAATCCAGCATACGACATCCTAAACATAAATAGAAGAGGTCCACAAAGAGTGGGGTACTGGTCGAATCATACAGGCTTCTCAGTTGAGCCTCCGGAGACATTATACTCCAAGCCTCCAAACACATCTGCAGATCATCAACGTCTTAATGAGATCATATGGCCAGGGGAAGTAACAAAGCCACCTCGGGGTTGGGTTTTCCCTGACAATGGAGAGCCACTCAAGATCGGGGTGCCTAACCGCGTGAGCTACAAAAACTATGCGTCTAAGGACAATAACTCGCTTGGTGTTAAAGGCTATTGCATTGACATCTTTGAAGCTGCGGTTCAATTGCTTCCATATCCCGTCCCACGAACTTATATACTATATGGGGACGGGAAGAGAAATCCTTCATATGAAAATCTCATAAGTGAAGTTGCTGCGAATGTGAGTCTTAGCTCCTTCTTTCATTTGCTCGTCAAGCACAAATATACTCTACTAAACTGTCTTTCGTGTCCTTTATGTTTTATGTCTCTAGAATTTCGATGTAGCTGTTGGGGATGTAACTATCGTTACAAACAGAACCAAGTTTGTAGATTTTACGCAGCCATTTATGGAATCAGGGCTTGTGGTGGTAGCTCCAGTGAAGGGGGACAAGTCTAGTCCTTGGTCGTTCTTGAAGCCATTCACTGTAGAGATGTGGGCTGTAACCGGAGCCCTTTTTCTCCTTGTGGGAGCCATCATTTGGATTCTTGAACACCGCTTTAATGAAGAATTTCGCGGACCTCCTAGGCGTCAAATCATCACCGTTTTCTGGTTAGTTCCCTAATTCATAACCTCCCTCACATAAGATATGACAAAAACTTGTTTTTATAAGTTAAAACTGAGGCACTAAGGCTTTGCCACTTCCTTTATGGTCTTCAACGTTGCAGGTTTAGCTTCTCAACGATGTTCTTCTCTCAGAGTATGTACTTAAATACAAATTGGAGCCTACAAAACTTCAAAATTTTCTCCCTTTTAATGTTATTTCAAGCTCTCCTTTCTTGATCTGCAGGGGAGAACACGGTTAGCACGCTGGGGAGGTTTGTGCTACTCATATGGTTATTTGTGGTTCTGATCATCAACTCGAGCTACACAGCCAGTCTAACTTCGATCCTCACCGTTCAACAGCTAACATCTCGGATAGAAGGAATGGACAGTCTAATAGCAAGCAACGAACCCATTGGAGTCCAAGACGGTACCTTTGCTTACAAATATCTGGTCAATGAACTTAACATAGCTCCATCAAGAATCATTCCGTTGAAAGACGAAGAAGAATATCTCTCTGCTCTTCAACTTGGTCCCAGAGGCGGTGGTGTGGCAGCCATAGTCGACGAGCTTCCTTACATCAAAGCTCTGTTGTCAAACAGCAACTGCAAGTTCCGCACTGTTGGACAGGAGTTCACACGGACAGGCTGGGGATTTGTATGTAAAGACCGGTTTTTCAAGAGTTAAAAAAGCTTAAATTCTTTTTCATCGGTTCTCTTGCTTAACCGGATCTCTCTATTGTTGCAGGCTTTCCAGAGAGACTCTCCTCTAGCTGTGGACATGTCAACAGCGATCCTGCAGCTGTCAGAAGAAGGAAAACTGGAGAAAATCCGCAGGAAATGGCTTACCTACAGCCACGAATGCTCAATGCAGATTGCAGACATAGAGAACTATCAGATTTCGATACAGAGTTTCTGGGGGCTGTTCCTAATCTGTGGCATCGTTTGGTTCATTGCACTCACCCTCTTCTGCTGGAAAGTTTTCAGGCAATGCCAACGGTTAAGAACAGAAGAAGAGAGTGATGAAGTAAGACCAAACGAAGAAGCCAGTTCTTCGAGATCAGGGAGAAGTTTGAGGGCTGCGAGTTTCAAGGATTTGATCAAAGTTGTTGATAAGAGAGAAGCAGAAATCAAGGAGATGCTTCAACAGAAGAGCAGTAAGAAACTCAAAGCTACCCAAAGCTCAGCTGAAACTCCATAGAGATGAGTTCAACCCAACTTGTTTAAATGACTACGGATTTAACATTACTTACAAAGGTAAGTAGAATATGCAGACAACAAAAGAGATTAAAAGCTACCAGAATAGTAAACAACCAAATTTGAAACACAAATAGATTAAAAAAGAGTACTCATTATCCTGATAAACCAAACTTGAAACACAAATAGAGAGAATGAGTTGAGAAGGTTCCAACAATCGCAATGAAACAAAATACTTAAAACTGAAGTTCTTCAAAAAGTCACAAGGAAGTCAATTCCCGAACCCCATAATAAAAAACCATTCAAAAACTGAAGAATGGTTTCTTCTCAGGTTCGTTCTTGACTCCTCGACTTTTGAAGCTTTCCAAATTCTCAGAAAACTAAAAAAAAAAAGTCTCTCTCTTTATTCCTTGATTCACTACTCTGCATCCCCTTAAAACTTACTTTTCTGTAAAACAAAAAGAAAAGTATTAGCACATCAACAAGTATAGATGGTTTCAAGTTTCTTTGCTGAAATGGGTTCAGTGATGTATACCGTTTAAGCAACCTGAGAAGGAAAGTAAGCTTTGATCTTATTAGCGGCTGATAAAATCATATTCTCAATGGTTGCAACAGAGCTAAAAGTCAGCATAGCCATAGGATCTTTTTCAACCAGCATTTGAAAGGCAACGTTCACAAGTGACCCTCCTCCTTCTTCAGGATGAGTCCTACCATCTGGAAGAATAGCAAAACCTGAAGGAAGTATTGGCACATAGACAGAGTCACCTCCACTGAGAACTTTCTCCATTGATGGGACATCAACAGGTGCATAGATCACAAATGAAGCTGTTGGGTCAGTAGAGCTCTCCTCAATCACCATCATCTTGCTCTGGCAAGTGTTCGGGTTCTAGTAACCAAAAACAAAAACACCGGTCACATGTTAAAGATCGAAAAGAATCATTCAAATACAATAACCTCATGTTATACCCGGAGTAAAGATACACAGTTCACTTCATTGCTCCCATTTTTAATCTCTGACAGCTTCTGCGGAGTCCCTCCTTTGAAGAGAACATCCCACTGCAGATGACATTTCAAAACATGTAATCTATATCAAGAAAGAAAGCAAAACAAAGAGAAGCTATAAGTACGAACATTGACTCGGTTGTTCTCATCTCTGAGGTAGTTAAAGACAGTGAGATGAGGAACCGGGACCCAAAACGAATGGGAAGCACAGAGAATGAGCCCAGTAGGCCTTCCTGGATCATTCAAGCTCTTCCTAGTCATCACTTTGACAGTATCTCCTGAATAACCAGACAAGGTACACCACATATCTGCAGTCGAAGCGGTTACTCCAGCAAAGAAATCTCTCGACATCCGCTCAGCTAATTTCAGCATGCTTTGCTTCGCATCATTTGTTACCACTGCATCATTCCACAAAACTCTCAAAATGGTTGAGAAAAAAAAAACAGAGTTTAAGAACATAAGGAGTAGTAGTAGTAAATACTTATTTGTCCACCGGGTTCTTTGGATGGAATGTTTGTAGCCATCATGACGGCTAACCGCTCGCACTGGCGTTCCAATGTAGCAACCCAACGGTTAGCAGCTAAAGCTTGACCAGAAGTGAGTAAGTCCTTATACATGTCATGAAGTGTACCTCTGTCATCCACCTCCACATGCTCAATCCAAGTAACCTTTTCCAAAAAAAAAACAAAGATAAATATTTTAACTATCATTTCTAAATGGACAAAACCATAGCAAGACAATTAAACATAAAAAAATAATTAGTTTAAACCTTGGAGTATCCATCTGGCATTTGTTGAATCAGACATCCAGATGGTCTTCGCCGACATTTAAGTTCAAGGTTTGGAACGAGATGGTCGATGGAAATATCGACCACCGCCCATAAACCTTCATTGTGCTGCTTACAGTAGCGGACGAAGTAGCATTCACGGGTTGAGACTAGCGGCGACAGAACTTGGTATTCAGCACTCATCTAATGATGTAAGCAATATAAATTGGTTATAAAAATCAAAAAGATTTCATTCTTGTTTTGTTATAAACTCCTCTTGTATATATATCATATAGAAAAGCAAATTGGAAGATTTACCAGATTCAAAGTTCCATCCCAGTTTCCGTGGACTTCACTCAAGATAGTGTCATGAGTCATGGCTCGAGCAACAATTCTAGCAAACATGGTTGACCATCGATTCTGCGAATACCATGTTAGTTAATTACAAAACATTGTAGACACTAATGGATGTGACAAAAGGGTTTAGTGTCATAAATTAGAATGGTTAAATTAATTTACCACATCCATTAGCCTGTTAACAATGTCCAGATGGTGCATGTACACTATCACGGTTTCTTTTGATGCCTCGGTTCTAAACCCGATCGGTCTAGGCCCGAGTCTGTTTTGAAATGTTCTCATGTAGTCATCCGAGTTCAAAGCTAATATCGTCCCATGAACTCCTCCCTTCCACAGCGGTTCATCCATTTGAGTCAACGCCATAAACTCCGCCATGGCTCCACCTGCTAACTCTAGGACCAACGGCTTGTCGGCATCATTCACTCCACTGTTTGCCACCACCAGGCTTCCGACATTTCCATTAGTTACCATCCCCGGCTCGAAACGTGGAGCTTGATTAGGAGGAGGCATAAGAGTATGGGTCATCACAGTGTTGCTTGTATACTTAGCCGCCATAGCAGTTAACTGATGGATCTAGAACCCCAAAAGAAAAAGAAAATCAAATTAATAGTTATTTGTAATAGTGTCCTTAACTTTCAAATCCATATAATATATATATGAGGTTCACCATGTTAATTAAAGTGGTCATCACTCATCAATGTGTTATTGAAATGGTTATGAGACCAATCATATATATGTGTATATATATCTAACATTTTACATTAAAAGAACCATTATATGGTTCACTTATTCATCATGTAGTACACACATATAGCTAGTACGTACCTCTTCTGTTAACTTAGCATTCTCGAGGCGAAGATGATGTTCCTCGTAAGACATTTCGCCAACTGCGGTTTGACCTCCACATTTAGGACATAAGGCTTTAGCGAGATGTTGTCGATAGCGCTGGTTATCGGCTTTAAGTTTATTGTTCTCCGCCTGAAGTTGTGCGTTCTCATGGCGTTCTTGAAGATTCTGCAAGAGAATAAAAATGAAAAACAACTCGGTGGTTATTGGTTTCTTTGGATATTATATGATGTTGTATACAACACTCAGACTTTGTGTGTGTTTATACCATGGTCAAAACCAAATAATGTTTATCATAAAATTAAATAGATATATTTATACCATGATCAAAACGAACTAATGTTTGTCATAAAATTAAATATATGTGTAGATAAATTTATGATATTTATACCTTGTTCTGGGTGCGTTTGTTTTGGAACCAGAATTTGATCTGAAGCTGGTCTAATCCCAATTGACGGCTTAGTTCCTTCCTCTGCTTGTCATCTGGATGAGGACACTCTTTGAAGAAACTATTCAGCAAACAAACAAAAAAAATAATTCAAGATGTTAAAGTATACCATATATTTTTACTGATCTATATATACATATAATAAAAATGAAAAGTTAAGAAAGAATTCATTACTTTTCCATCTCCTGTACTTGATATTGAGTGTGACGATGATATCGTTTTCTCTTACCAAGAAGAGTATTTTGAGTGTTTCCATCTTCTTGATTCTCACTTGTATTCAGATTGAAGAATTGATCATCATCTCCAAAACTAGTACCACCAATCATGTTGTTGTTGTTTTCGTTTTGGTTGTTACCTGCGTCTCCGTTGTTGTTGTTGTTGTTCACATCCACTGGTTCCATGTTTGACAGAGACAATTGTGCTATTCTGGGAGATCTTAAGAATTGAGAAACTAAAGTGAGTTACTACAAATTGAATTCAAACAAGAAAAATGATCATTCTTACTCATAATATCTAGAAATTAGGGTTTGTGAGAATGGATTTTATTCTTTTCTAGTTTCCCTAAGTGTCTAGACAAGACTCTCTCTCTCTCTCTCTCTCTCTCTCTCTCTCTCTCTCTCTCTCTCTCTATCTACACACGGAATTCACTACAACAAAAGTTAGCTTTTCCAAGTCAACTACTTTTTCTTTTCTTTTATATCTTTTTCTTGAAGATTTTAAAAGAAAAAAGAAACGGACAACAATGAGCTCAAAGGACCCACCAGTTGAGACTAAAGACCCCTATAACATCACAATCAGCATATCAACAAACAATCAATACATATTGAATTTCATATAGACGCAGAAACAAATTAACCCAAAAATATATTTTTTTTTTTAAAAAAACGAACTAAGATTATAAAAAAACCTTCTCAGGGACGACTGATTGAAGGCCATGGTATCAAGAGACCTTTAGTATCAATCGAAACAACAAAAAGTGAACAGCTTTTATCTTGACTGTTTTTTTGGGTGTCTTAATTAATAGAAATGAGGACCTTCAGTTTACAGAAGAAAGATGCTCTACCACTGAGATAAGATTTTGTTCATGTAAATTGTGAACCACCAATTTGTTATCCGAATCGTTTTAATATTATTATTGATAAAAATTTAAACTAAACAAAAAACACCCAAAAAGGAAGGAAATACGAGAAAGAATTAGTAGATTTTATGTTAATAAAAAATATAATAACCATAAGTAAATCAAGTACAATGCAAGGTTTAAGAAAATGTTCTAAAATTTGGCTATATGTATTGCCAAATCAATAAAAATATGGTCTAGACATCCGATTAAGTGATTTAGATGTTTATATAACCTTTTAATTATTATGTTATTTAATTTTCAATAAAAGTTTATAAAAGTAAAAATAAAACATCTATATATATAATTTCATATTTATTTATATTAACTACATATATAAAATATATTTAAATAAGATAAATATTTACCTATTAATTACCCATTAATCTACATATTAGGTCACACTATATTAAGACTGGAAAAATGTTTTGGATCCATGGTAGATCATAAGAATATATATGTTAGATCTTGATAAAGAATCCGATCTTGCTCGGTCAAAAAAGTAGAATATCTAAAGTTCTGAGATCTGGACTATGATAACTAGAGTCAACGATTTAGACACTTGGATTATATCGTGATCTGTTCTCATATATATATTTTAAAATAAAAATTATAATAAATAAAAAATACTTAAAATATTATCAAAACTAAAATTTATTTATAAAAGTTGGAGTATATTTTTGAATATCTATTACAAATATATTATAAAATTTTCAGGATTTAAAAAACAAATTCTATACAATATTTTGTATAGTTTCATTTTAGTTAAAATTAAAATAACTTTGACATTATTAATAACTATATAATAATTTTTGAGAACTACTAGGCCCGGCCCAATCTTTCTGGAAATCGTGTGGCCTTATCCACATCAAAAAAAAATTTCAATATTAATAAAATTTCCTAAAATTAATGTTTAAAATTTTTAGGCCATATAACAATTAATGGGTAATGGTTTTAAAAAAAAAACAATTAATGGGTAATGCACAAAATTTAATTTTTTTTGTTAGTTAATTTAAATTTAATCCAATCACTGTTCAGCACGGAAAGATTGGAACATTGAAAATTAACGATTTTGTTTAATCGTTACATCGATCTTAGTTTTTTTTACTAAAGTATATAGATCTTAGCTAGTTAAAATAAAGTACCTATACTGAAAATTGATCTTTTATCCTTCATAAGAATTATCAAATTTTGTACTGGGGAAAGAGAAGAGAAAAACATGATATCATATGTGTATATGGACTACCAACATCAAAGATATATATATATATATATATACACACAAAACTGTGTGATGTATAAAATTTCCCCCAGTATGTTTAGCATTTGTTACACATATACAAGTGCAACGCAGAATGAAAGAGGGTAAGAATCCAGCGATACCTTTTCTAGGTCTGTCTGTGTGAACACAGAAGAATCAGACCTCACTCTCTTTCTATAAAACGAGAAGAAAAAGAAAAAAAAACGTAATTCTGTTAACAAATTATAATAAGGTCCCAAATAATAATTAAATTACGGTCCCAGTAGCAAAATACAAAGAATCATTTCATTGATGTGTGTATATGAGCATGATCGATGAACAAATAGGTCACTGATAATTCGTCATATTTACCATAAAATGGAATGCAGGGGTTCAATAAATCCAATCAAACATAAAGATAATAAAATCTAAGATATATTTGTGATTAGTGAGAAAAAATAATGAATGTTACAGATCTACTATGAAAATAGGACAAACCACTTGTATTCAATCGGTAGCCAATGAGTTACGTAGGAAGACCACTGGTGGTTTTAGAAGCGGTTTTGAGGCGTATTAATCTTCAAAGGAGAGAGTTTGTGAAAGTGTTGAATAGAGACAATGACACTGAGGATGAGTTTGCTAATGAATTAATGGTGATATATATATATATATATATATATGTATATAGTGTGTAAGACAGTAAGAGAGACATACACACACTTTAATTTGTCCTACACGCTTGAAGAAAACAAATGAGAGAGAGAGAGAGTTAAGGATTTTCTTTCATAATTTTTTATCTATTTGTCCACTTGGCATAATATAATTGGTTTCCATTTACGGTTATGTATTGTTCTAAGAAATTAATTGAATATCACTAAATTTAGTTTTTCATTAAAATAATAAATATAATTAACTTTTTTCCTCTTTTACATTTGAATATCTTTTCATATTAAGTAATAAATTTCTATAAATTATTATATGGTAAGAGTTTAGGAGTATGCTTACATTTGTTGAAATATGTAAAACTAATTAAAATTTTAAGATCTAGATTTTATTCTAAAAATACACTGTCAAATTTTATTCAAAAATACTAAGAGAAATTTATTATCACAGTAAATTTTCAAGTACAATAATACATATTTTATGAGCATTTTAGATTATTAATTTTTATGACTATTTTTCTCATATAAATTTTATTTTTGATGTTAAAAATGTATAATACAATATGCAACTTATTTTGTAAAAAATAATATTTAATTTTATCAATCATTTAAGTTACTAACCAAAATATAATTAAACCTTGTTCCACGGTCAACATTTTCTTACCAATTTAACTTGATCAATCATTTAATTTATAATAAAAAACCAATAGATAATATAAAATTTATCTGGGAACTCATTTATCAAAATATCATTAGACCTTATTCGCGAGTCAATAATTTATTACCAACTTAACTTGATCAATTGTTTAATTTATAAAAATTAATTTGAAAGTTAATAGTTAATATAAATTTTATTTTGAAAGATATTATATATTCAAAATATCATTAAACCTTGTTCACGGGTCAATACTTTGTTACCAAAATTACTACATAAAATCATTCATCTGACTAAAAATTTAATCCTAATTCACCAAAATATAAGTTCAAATAATTATGTCACTTTTAAAAATATATAAAATTTTAAGATTGGTGAATAGTGTTTAGATTGTTCAGCCAAAACTAAGTTTTTATCTGACATTTCTTTTTTAAATTCGTCTATTTAGAACTGAATAATCAATTACATATTTATTTATTTTTAATTAAAATGTATGGTTAGTAACAAAATTTTTAAAATACAAATATTTAAAAAAAAAAGTTTTAAAGCCTCTGAACAACTAAATAGCTAAATACTCATTTTTATTGTGAGAAAGTTTAAAAAGTCTCTTTGCTTTTAAAAATTCATTAGTGTAACTAATACTGTTGATAGAAAAAAAAAAAAGTGTAACTAATACCAACCAGAATTAGCAACATGGCATCATTTAGCTTGCCACTCCAATGTAACTGTTAAGTTTCAGTGGGGCCCTACGGTTTAAATATACTATGGGTTCGATTGGTGAACAAAAGCGGAACGGTAAAATTAGCGGTAAGCGAAAGCGGTAAGCGGTTAGAGAATAGTGCAAAGAGGTAAGAACAAGCGGTTGGAGAAAGCGGTAAGAAAAAGTAGAGAGAAGAAAAATTAATATTTTTTTTGCTAACGTTTTGATGATTGGTGACCGTCAAAGCGGTAAGCCCTCTTACCGCAGCGGTAAGAGGTTACCAATCGCACCCATATATGTTTTGTTAAATGTTTTGTTAAAGCTATACCATTTATAGAGAAAAATGACAGCATGTGATTTGTTTTCCTTTGGTCGTAGTCTGATTTGTATTATCAATGCAAAACAGTGTTTTTTTTTTTTTTTTTAATAACCCAACATGTCGGCCTACAACATAAGTGAAATAAACCACCCATTACAGTATTTAATTCTGAGAAAAAAATAAATCATTAATATATATATATTAATATATATATATTAATATATATATATAAATCATTAATATATACATATATATATATATTTTTGAATAAAATTTATAAAGACATTTTAAATTTATTTTTATATTGTAAAATTTTCATCATAATATCTTTTTATACTTTAATAATAGATTTTATACCGATATTTCTCTATTTTTCTCTAAAATTATTATTATATTTTTCTATATTTTTCTTTTATTTTTACTTTATTTTTATCTTAGTTTCATCTTATTAAAATGTAAATTTTGAACCACCAATTTGTTATCCGAATTGTTTTAATATTATTATTGATAAAAAATTAAATTAAACAAAGGCACCCAAAAAGGACGGAAATACGAGAAAGAATTAGTAGAATTTTTGTCAATAGAAAATATAATAACCATAAGTAAATCAAATACAATGCAAGGTTCAAGAAAATGTTCTAAAATTCGGCTATATATATTGCCACAATAAGAATATGGTCTAGACATCCGATTAAGTAATTTAGATGTTTATTTAACCTTTTAATTATTATTTTATTTAATTTTTAATAAAGGTTTATAAAAGTAAATAAAACATCTATATATATGTATATATGATGTCATATTTATATTAATTACATATAAAATATATTTATATAAGACAAATATTTATCTATTAATTACCATTAATCTACATGTTAGGTCACACTATATTAAGACTGGACAAATGTTTTGGATCCATGGTAGATCATGAGAATATATATGTTAGATCCCGATATAGAATCCGATATGGCATCGGTCCAAAAACTAGATCTAAAGTTCCGAGATATGGACTATGATAACTAGAGTCAACGATTTAGACACTTGGATCATATCGGGATCCGTTTTCATATATATATATATATATTAAAAATAAAATAAATTATAATAAATAGAAAATTACTTTAAAATATTATCAAAACTAACATTTATTTATAAAAGTTGGAGTATTTTTTGAATATCTATTACAAATATATTATAAAATATTCATGATTTAAAAAAAATTATATACAATATTTTGTATAGTTTCATTTTAGTTAAAATTAAAATAACTTTAATGTTATTAATACTTTATAAGATTATTTTAACCGTTTCAGTTATTTTAGTGGATGTGAATCAAATTCCAATATCTGCGGGTATTTGTGTATCTAGATCTATATAATAATCCTTGAGAACTACCAGGTACAGCCTAATGTTTAAAAAGTTTATGCCCTATATCAATTAATGGGTAATGCACAAATTTTTTATTTTTTTTTATTAGTTAATTTAAATTTTATCCAATCAGTGTTCATCGCGGCGGAAAGATTGGAACATTGAAAAATAACGATTTTATTTAATCGTTATATAGATCTTCGTTTTTTTACTAATGTATATAGATCTTAGTTAAAATAAAGTACCAATATTGAAAATTTATCTTTTATCCTTCCTAAGAATTATCAAATTTTGTATGGGGGAAACAGAAGAAAAAACATGATATCATATGTGTATATGCATGGACTACCAACATCAAAGATATATGTACACAAAACTGTGTGATGTATAAAATTTCCCCCAATATGTTTAGCATTTGATACACATATATATACAAGTGCAACGCAGAATGAAAGAGGGTAAGAAATAGAATCCAGCGATACCTTTTCTAGGTCTGTCTGTGTGAACTCAAAAGAATCAAATGTTTTATTGTTCCTACGCGAGCTGCGTCTCTCCCTTCATCTAAGTTGCCTCACTCCCTTTCTACAAAACGAGAAGAAAATAAAAAATAAATACAATTTTGTTTACAAATTAAAATAAGATCCCAAATAATTATTAAAATACGGTCCCAATAGAAAAATAAAAAGAATCATTTCATTGACGTATGTATATGAGCATGATAGATGAACAAGTAGGCCACTTAATTCGTCATATTTACCATAAAATGGAATGCATGGTCCAATAAATCTAACCAAACATAAAGATAATAAAATCTAAGATATATTTGTGATTAATGAGAAAAAATTAATGAATGTTACAGATCTACTATGAAAAATAGGACAAACCATGTTTCAAAAAAAAAAAAAAATAGGACAAACCCTTGTGTTCAATCGGTAGCCAGTGAGTTATGTCGGAAGACCACTGATGGTTTTAGAAGCGGTTTTGAGGCGTATTAATGTTCAAAGGAGAGAGTTAGTGAAAGTGTTGAAGAGAGATAATGGCACTGAGGATGAGTTTGCTAATGAATTAATGGTGATTTATATAGTGTGTAAGAGAGACACACACACACACTTTAATTTATCCTACACGCTTGAAGAAAACAAATGAGAGAGAGAGTTATTGATTTTCTTTCATAATTTTTATCTATTTATCCATGTGGCATAATATAATTGGCTTCCATTGACGTTATATTGTTCTAAGAAATTAATTGAATAAGACTAATTTTAGTTCTTCATTAAAAGAAGAACAAAAATAATTAACTTTTGTCCTCTTTTACATTTGAATATTTTTTATATTAAGAAATAATTTTTTAAAAATTCTTATGTAGTAAGAGTTTAAGAGTATTCTTATATTTGTTAAAAATATGTAAAAAATATTTAATATTTTAATATCTAGATTTTATTCTAAAAATACAGTACAAAATTTATTCAAAAATACTAAGAGAAATTTATTATCACATCAAATTTTCAAGTACAATTATATGTGTTTTATGGCATTTAAGATTATTATTTTTTATGACTATTGGTTCTCATATAAATTTTGTATATTTGATATCGATTAATTTTTTATGTTAAAAATGTATAATACAATATGCAACTGCTTTGTAAAAAATAATATTTAATTTGATCAATCATTTAAGTTATTTACCAAAATATAATTAAACCTTGTTCCACGGTCAACATTTTCTTACCAATTTAACTCGATCAATTGTTTGATTTATAATAAAATGTCAATAGATAATATAAAATTTATTTGGGAACTTATTTATCAAAATATCTTTAAATCTTATTCCCCGGTCAATAATTTATTACCAACTTAACTTGATCAATCGTTTAATTTATAAAAAGTAATTCGAAAGTCAATAGTTGATATACATTTTATTTTGGAAGTTATTATATATTCAAAATACCACTAAACCTTGTTCACCAGTCAATATTTTGTTACCAATTTACTACATAAAATCATTTGTCTAACTAAAAGTTTAATCATAATTTACTAAAATATAAGTTAAGATAATTATGTCACTTTTAAAAATATATAAAAATTTAAGGGTGAATATTGTTTACTTTGTTCAGTCAAAACTAAGTTTGTATCTACCATATTTCTAAATTTGTCTCTTTAGAACTGGAAAATCAATTACATATTTATTTATTTCTAATTAAAATAATGTATGGTTGATAACAAAAATTATAAAATACAAATATGTTTAAAGCCACTGAACAACTAAATAGCTAAATACTTTTTTAATTGTCAAAAGGTTTTAAAAGTGTCTTTACTTTTAAAAATTCATTAGTCTAACTAGTACCAGCCAGAATTAGCAACGTGACATCATTTTCGCAAGACACTCCAATGTAACTGAAAGCTTTAGTAACCGTTAAGTTTCGGTGGGGCCCTAGAGGTTACTGTCAGAAGGTTTAAAAAGTCTCTTTGTTTTGTTAAAGGTATACCATTTATAGAGAAAATGACAGACTGTAATTTGTGGTAATTTCCTTTGGTCGATTATGACATCTAATTCTAAAAAAATAAAATATTAATATATATTTTTTAAAAATTACAAAACATTTTAATTATATCTTTATATTTTAATTTTTTATCATAATATTTTTTGTAGCTTAATAATAAATTTCATACCGATTTTTCTTTATTTTCTTTTAAAATTATTACTATATTTTTTGATTTTTTTCTTTATTTTTACTTTATTTTTCCTCTTGATTTCATCTTGCTTAAATAGATTACTCTATTTTTCTTTAAAATGAATATTCTCTTTATGATTCTATTTTCATTTTAGTATTAGCATATATTATGTACAAAAGTTGGAGAATATTTTACTCTAAAATAGAGTTTATAGGTAAAAACAGAATGAATTGAAGATGTCTTTATAAAACCTAATATATTGACGTGTTTTTTTTCCAAATGGATCATTGTTATCATAACACATAAATTGATTATCGTATATTGTTGATCATTTCAATATCGGTTTTCCTACTTAAAGACTTTTTTGAAGTTGAAACTGATAAATAACTATTTGTAATCTATCATTTTCACATTAATGATTGAAAAAATTGTTTTGTTATCAGTTGAAACATATATGTTTGAAAACCCCTAACTACTTGAGTTTAGTGAACGGTTTTGCAGATAAAAGTGTCAAGAGAGCCACCAACATGGATTACAAAAAACTATGTTCTTTTAGTGTATCTTGTTGACAAAAAGTGTCAAGAAAATCATATTTCATTTTTTTTTTAATTTTCTTACTATTTTTTTATAATTTGTATTGTTTTTAAAAATTTTAATCTTATCTTTACTATTATTTTTGAATTTGGAAAGAAATTATAAAATTACATATATTTAGTGCTGATTTCTTAAAACATAGGAATTAATAAATTACTAGTACAGATGGCCCCATCTGATCTTCGGTTGCTAGCTGACTACTTCACCTAGATTGCAATCTAGGAGAGGAGAGAACTAGACCTCCGATGATGCCGATAAGACAAGGGCTGAGGAGGCCAAAAAGCGCTCATCCAAGCTGAGGTCTAGGAATGCGGCTGATGGTGCTGATGCTTCAAAGAAGAAGGGTGGTGCTTCTCTCGTTAAGGACGAGCTAGAGGAATCCTCTGCCTCATTGATTCAGAAGATTTTGAAGTCAACCGATCCTGTTGGGGCGGCCCCTTCATCTAATAAAGGGATTCCTTCTCCCTCTTCTCCCTATCCGGTTTCGACCTCAGGACCTCCATGGACATCGGCTTCGCCTGCTGGGGCGAGAAAAAGGCCTTCTGAGGTTGCAAATAGCTCCGAGAGCTCGGGTGTGAGCAAGCGCTTGAGGGTTGGTGAGTCCTCAGAGAATTGGAAGAATAGATCCTTTACTCTTCGACGAGATAAATTGAAGAATCCGGATGAGTATTACTGCGCGAGATGTTTCAGAATATCTCCTATGATGCCATTCCGCCTTGCCCCGTCGATCAGATGTACAAGCTGGAAGTGTACCGCAACGTCTCCAAGTTTTTTGTCGACGTGAGTGTTCGCATTTGTTTAACGACCATCTGATTTTAAGGTTGATGTTTTTCCTTTATCTTGACGTTCTTTGTTTTGTAGGGGGCTTCACTGTTGAATTCATATATCTTTGATATGTATCGACAGCTGTTGGTGCGAAGAGCCGAGGTTGGCAAGTATCTTGCTCGGAAGACGAATGAGTTGGAAAAGATTCAACTCACTGCCGAGTTCCTTCGGATAAGCGAGGCAAATTTGAAGAGTCGGATTGCTACTTCTTATGAGCATGTTAAGTTGCTTGAAACCCGCAACCAGGAGCTCGTAGGAGAAGCTTCGTCGCGCCGAGGAGGTAACTGAGGAGAGGAAAATTGCTGCGTCGGAGGTTGGCGATCTCATAAACGGTCGCAAAGCCGTAACTCAGAAGTGCGAGTTCCGTCTTAAGGAGTTAAAGGAGGCATTCACTTTAAAAGATGTTGAGAGTGACACGTATATGAACCTCAGCCAGTACTCTGGACTTCGGAATACCTTGGATTGCTTCGAGTCGAGAGGGGGATAGATGTTCCTGATGAGTTCTTTGAGGAGCTCGCGGCGGAGAAGGAAAAGTGGAATAGAAAAATTGACAAAATCGGCGCTCCCGAAATCGTCGACGAATATTTCACGATTTCCCCAGTTCCGATGAGGATGCGAGACTGCAATCCTCCTTATCCTCTCCTCTTTCAGCCACCGTCTGACGATCTTCAGGTCGCAGATGTCGCTTTGCTCGATGAATTCGACACCAACATGGGCGTGATGTCGACGGAAGTGGTCGAGACTCTGAAGAGTCATGAGGGTGTGCAGCTCGCGATGACGAAAGTTCCTTCATCGTTACACGCGGTATTACCTGCCTCGACCCCGGCTTCTCCTCTGGTCGAGCCAACTCAAGATCTCCCTCCGCCGGTATAGATTTTTTGTTTTGTTGTCATCTCTTTTTGGGGTGGCTTTGATCCTCCCTTTTTGTAAAACTTTGATGGGGTGACGATGTCCCCTTTTTGAATGGAATTACATTTTCGTGAAGTCTCCTTCTTTTGGTGATTGTGTTGAGGCGGAGATTTTCTTGCCTTTTGGGATTGATAATCCTTTTTAGTTTGTTTGTTATTTTTGGTGAGGAGTTGCTTTTGCTTTAGGGTATTATACGTGTATGACGATGAGTTCATCTCGTTGTTCGTCGACGTAGTCTGAAGAAAATATGAACAAGGTAGTAAAGAAAAGGGGGCTTATTCGGCCGAGTTGGCATCTTTTCACTGCGAAATCCTTTTAAGGATTTGAAGGAAATGAATTTTTTTATTCTGATGTACTAATTTGGAGCTCGGGTCCTTTCGAGTGCTTTTCTCTAGGAAAGTGCAACTTGTGTTTGTACCTTGAATAAGGGGTTTGTTTGATTGCGCAAGTGAGAACTCGGTTTTGATTCATCGAGCGAAGCTCGGTATTTAGATTTTGATCCCTAACTCGGGATCGGCTATGCGAGGTAGCTCAGCTTACTTAGTCCGTCTGAGCTAGGGTGCGGGTGAGATTCCCAGCTTTTCCTTGTGCCAGTACGACTTAGATCATAGTATTTATCGTATGGGGAAGGCAAGTACTCTTGCACGTTTGTTGTGCGGACAAGATTAAGTCGAGCATCCGGTTAGGACGTCGGTGTTGTTTGAGACAAGATTTTGTTTTGACAAAAGTTTTCTATTGATTTACAGTTGTACTCTGGGTAAAGTTGCCTACATACCTCGAAGACGAGGATCAAGCCGTTCGTAGTTCATATTACACAAGGTAATAGTCTTTTTTTAGCGCAAAAAAAATGAAAATAACTCGGCCGACTTCGTCGTTCTTTGGGCCTAAGCCTGGTCCTGCCGAGGTACATTTCCTTCGGATGCCCTTCTTCCAGTGGGCGGTCCTGGTATGATATTCCTTCTTCCTTTTGGTTCAGAGAGGTGGCGAAGCTTTCGTTCACTTATGAAACATAACCTCGAGGTGGTCTGATCTCCTATTAGCGATTCCGTTCGGAGTCAGAAATTTGACGCTGATTGTACGTCGAGGCGACTGCTTTCATTGCATCTAGCGAAGGTGTTTCCAAGATAGCGTTGTAGATAGATGGTCTGTCCAAGATGACTTGCCACTCCGCCGACATAGATTGGGAGTTTAACCGTGTCTATTGTCATAGTTTGGTAACCATCAAATCCAGTCAATGGCTGGATTTTTGGTTTAACATGTAAGTTCTTGAACTCTGCTTTCTCCAGTGCTTCTTTGAAGATTACGTCAATCGAACTTCCTGTATCGACCAATACGCGAGAGATCTCGCATTCTTTGATAAGGATATCGACCACCAGAGGGTCGTTATGTGGTACATCTACTCCGATTGCGTCAGTTTCGGTGAATGATAGCGGTATGCCTTCTTCGATAATGTAGTCCGCTTTCATCGTCTTCATCCCGAGGGCGCCTGTTGGGCTCTGGGATTTGGAATATTGTTAAATATATATTACAAATATATTTTAATATATTTAGATTTTAAAAAATATATATACAATTTTTAGTTAAAATTAAATTAATTTTAACATTATTAATACTTTTATAATATTGTTTTAACCGTTTTAGTTATTTTGGCGGATATGGATCAAATTCCAATATCGGTGGGTATTTATGGATCTTGATCTACATAATAGTTTTCTCGAACTGCATACAGTGAAACTCTAAAGTATCTATACCAATTAATGTGTCGTGAATTTAAACAAGTTTTAGACATTTAACCAAAGTTTCTTTTTTTTTCTTTAAAAAAACACTTCAGTACTATTTTATTACATATATTATTAGAATTATTACATCGAGGATAGTATTAACGGATAATTTTTATCGTCTTATGAAGATTCACGTTTGACGGTTCTATATGTCTTATGCTTTCCTCACACTGAATCGTCTTATACAGATCTATGTTTGACGGTTGCATCTGCACCACGCTGAAGACCTCATGTAACCTTATCTACACTAATCTGCATTAATAGATGATAAATTGTACTGTTTGAGATTCGAACCCCATATTGTATGATATAGAAGCATTAATGAACCATTGGTCAAACCACTGAACCAAGAGGGCTTCGTGATCTAGTTTATGATCTAGAAACCTGTAAACTTAGTTTCGTGAAATTTCAATATTTCTATCAATGTAAAGAAGACTTCTCAATCACTGATCTCTAATGTTTATTGTTCTTATGTTTGTCTTTTATCTTTGATTTCTAATTTGTTTTTCACCATGTGTGAGTAGTCACTTGTTGGATTATGAGTTTGGTATATTGGGATGAGTTGATGATTGATTTATCATGTTTAGGACCAGACTATTCTATCATCGTTCTAACAAACATGCTCTCAGTTCTAGTTTTAATTTGACCATTCAAAACTAAAACTTGAGTGAATAAGAAACTAAAATGGACTTATTGTTCATGTTCATTCATTTTCTAATTTACAAGCGAAAGTTTAATATAATTAGATGGTTATTGAAGTGATTAGTATATTGCCACAATTGTGAGTTCTATGTCTAAGATTGAGCTAATTGGTTGCCCTTGCATCATAATTTCATTTGTGGTTTGCTCAAATCAATTGCTTTGCCAATGATCCAATGTTTTTTCATACTTGCAAATCTTGTTAGCCTGTTTAGTTTCTTTGATGTTTTTTTTTTTGTTAACTAGCATGGGGTTTAGGCCTAGGCTTTAATTCACATTGGCCCAGAAGCAGCTTTTGCTAATATCTTATAAGAATCCAACTAGGAACAAAACAAGAACAACCATAAACCTTAAGAGGATTTTTTTGTTGTTGCCAAAAAAAAAAGAGGATTATTTTTGGAATAATTAAGTTTGTTATAAATATTAGCCCATTTCATATGGTAGTTAGTTTATTTGATTGTTGAGCCTTATTGTTAATCTTTTTTCACTGCGTATCTTAATGTCATGCTTTGTTAATGCTTAGCTATATAATTCAAGTCGTAAAATCATAACGACTTTGTTAATGTGAAGAATGCAACAGTGGAGTAATGAACTAGATAAATACTAGTAAATACGATCCTTGGCTGTTCGACAATAATTAAAGAGGATTTTTTGGGGATAATTTAAGTTTGTTATAAATATTAATTGCAAAAAATAGGGAGATTACCTCTTTTCGTAAAATATTTAGACATAATTTAAAGTACGTAGAACCTACAAATCTGTGGATTTGACCATCATGTAGTTACCCAAATCTTATGTTTTTTTTAATTATGTTGTTACTTAGTTCCCTAAACTTGAGGGGGAGAGTTTATGGAAGAATCTTATACCTAGTCAAAATATATTAAAATATCTTTACAAAATATCCGCAATTAAATTTAAATTAAACAAGATACTAATTACCATAAAATCAAACAATATTAGATATTGAACTATAAACGAAAATCGCATGCGTTTGTGTTTGGTTAGTTCCTGTTTTCTCATTCAAAACAAAATCTTGAAACAAGAAATAAATCTTTCTTAACGATAAAAAATCGCAAGATTTGGTGGAGAGAGTTGGAGCAATGAAGGTAAATGTGGAGATAATAACGGGGACATTTGTAGATACGGAGGTGAGTGAGAATGCGACGGTGAAGGAATTAAAGGAGAAGATTGCGACGGAGGTGAAATTATCGGCGAAGCGTTTAATACTTGTGGTCGGAGATGAAGATGCTAGAAGAATGGTGACGGATGAAGAAGATGAAATGAAGCTGAAAGATTTAGGAGTGAGAGAGGATTCTCATATGTATCTATTCTTTAAGCATCCTGATTTGGTTTACAAGGGAGAGAGATCTCAAGGAAGAGGAGATCATGCTTCTATGGAGGAGGTTTCGTCGGAGGCAGAGAGTAAAAGAGGCGACGGAGAAGAGGAGGAAGAGACAGCAAAGATGAAAACAGACGGTGGTCAAGAGGAAGATAAAGCGATGAAGAATGAAGAAGTCAATAGAGAAGAAGCGAAGGATGATGATGATGTTGAAGAAGATGGTAAAGATAAAGCAAGAGAGGCTGCAGAGGATGAAAATAAAATGGTTTAATTGGTTTCTTGATTTTCTTGCCTTTGTGATTATCTTGTCATAATGAAATCTTTCTTCTTCTTGATTATGAACCTTGATTATGAAAATATTAGTAACCTCCACGAGTAATAGACCCTTTAAACACAAAAAGAATGTCACCATTTTCAACACCATGCCACCGAAGACTACAATTCTCTCGCATAATCCGTTGCTTGTGTACGAATATATACTCGTCTCTTGGCAACGTTTTGTTAGCTTGTAACCCTTCACTCATCTCTGAGATGGTACACGAGTCTTTAATCTCCACAGGGATTCTTGCACCGTTGAATAAACTCGATGACGTCTGCACCAAGAAACAGAGTTTCCTCACCGGAGCAACATCTTTGGCTCGGTTGATTGACTTGAGAAACACGACAATCTCTGAAAATTCTCCGATTCCATATTCGTTTAGGTTTCGAAAATCATCAGCTAGTTCGATTCCAGAGAAGTATAACTGCATTCGCTTTATGGGTGTATTCTCCACAATATGAATCTTGTCTTTCAAGCTACTTACCTACAAAAAACTTAAACTTGTTAATTAATCAGGAAACTGTAATATGATGTGAGATGAAACGTTAAAGTTACCGTTTCGGTTCTGTCTACTTCGATGGCGAACTGTTTTGACGGGAACTTGACGGTGACGTGGATTTTTTTAACTGCGGGGTTAGTAAAAGAAGAAGGTGTGGTGAAAAGGGGAGTTACGGTGAGGTCGATTCTGGTACCGTGTGAGATGATTGGGTAATCATCGATGTCGAGACCGTCGAGGAGTTCCCAACAAGAGACAAAGAGGGTTAAAGATGATATTGGGATCTGAAGAAACTGTCCTAAACGTTTCTTGATGTCCAACACAGAGTCTTGTTCGCTGATTTCCATGGTGAATTCTTGGGTGTATGAGACAATTGTAACTATCATATTTACAAATAAAAATTTTGTTTTTTGTTGTTTATGGGAAGAAAAAAGTATAGTGATTTCACAATGCGTAAATGTATATATATATACAACGAAGAGTGCAAGTTGCTTAAATGCATGTAAAAAAGACTTTGGGTAAATAAGAAATTCATGATGATAACTTGATGTGCAGTTGGGTCTTGTTTGTTTGTGTCATTGTGTGTGTGTGTCTGTCTGTTATAACACTATGGCATGATATTCGATTAGGTAGTTAAGTGGAATAATGGAGGAATGTGAATATTATATATATTTATATACATGTATATATATATAATTTGTAAATTAAACTAATGTTTTAGACATGGGAGGGGAAAGATATTTTTATTTGCATAACTGTTGCAACAGTTACTGAAAATTATTCAGTTGATAAACCAAAAATAAGTAAAATCATGACCAAGTAGCTGAAAATCTATGTGATCAATTTGTTATTAAGCCTAGCTGTTATTGTCCTCATGCGACTCTCTCTGCCTTGAAGATTGTTTAACTTCTGCTTGCAAGATATATGCGGGAAACTATGGCTGTCCCGACGACTATAATCACCAGAGATTTCAGAACCTTCTTCACAGTAAAAATTGATTTATTTGTTGGTATCTCCAACAGATCCTTCATCTGGCAATACCATTAGCATAAATAATGATTAGCTCAGCTCTGTTATGTAATAATGAATTCGAGATTGGAAAGATTGTGTCTAAACCTTTATAGGTTGGTTCCAGTTCTTCTTGATCCCTTGAAGATGCCCTCTACCAACAACTGCCACGACTGAGCTATGCTCACTTGCAACTCTTAGCAACATACGTGACATGTACCTAATGCAACATTTTACAAAAAAGGATCAGGAAACTATTGTTCACCTGTCTCGATGTTTTAAGATTGATAATTAGAAAAACTTAAGCTAATGAGAGAAACATTGAAATCTCCGATGACCATTATGGTGTTTAGGACTTTAAGAGAGACCTTTTGGGTTTCAAGAAAGCAGCATATAAGATACACATTCAACAGAACTACTCATGGTATGTCCATGACCGGTCCATATGCATTGGACACGGACAGGACAGTCCATAGCCCTCCCATTTTGACAACTCTCGTTTTAGAGGGAGCGGTCAATTATTCTGATGAACAATAACAAAGAGAGAGAGGAATACAATACTAACTTATCTCGCTCATGCACAAGTGTATCCATGAGAGATGGGAATTCCTTGCTCATTTCTTGAATCACCAATGTCAGCATATCCACATCGTTCATAGCTTTCAGCTAAAAGCCATACAATTGAATCACCACTCGTTATTTACATTTGAGTGAATCACATAAGCTAAACGGAAAAAAGAGGAAGGAAAGATGTTTTACCATCTTGTCAAGTTCCTCAGGGCTCGGTAGAAAGACAGCTTGGAACACTAAGCTGTACAAGAACTTTACTTTGTGCCATAGAGGCATTTTAGCCCAAGTTCTCTTCAACGTGATCTGCTTCAACAAATCCGGAAGGAAAATGAATACTCAAGTGGAAAACTGATTGAAAACTGAAATACCAATGCATACGATTCTAAGAGAAAGGTTTAAGATTATGAACACATATTCTTGAATCACCAAAATCACCTGTACTGGACGATCACCTAGAATCACCTTGCCACCATATTTTACTGCTTCTTCGTATGCCACACGAAACTCAGCACCAGGTAAAACATCCAGCTTGCTGGCGATCTAACATAAGAAAAAAGATGTAAATTAATGGTACGAAAATTAAAGCTACCATCAAAGAAGATATAAACCGAGGAAGCATGCCGTTGCAAGAAACCATCCGTAGGCTATTCCGAAAATGTTGTGCTTCTTCTTCCACATGTCTATCATTTCCCATACGGTTGGAACCTGGAAAGCCAAAAACCTCGTAACTTTCCAGAGTAAAGAACATGGATACTGGATAGAAGAAGAAGAAAAAATATGTATATCTAACAGATATCTACGTGTGATATATCATCGCATATACAACAAGTGAAGTACATTCTCTAGACAAAATTTTCCAATCGGCAAGATCATATATTAGTAATTCTAATAGATAATTTGGCTATCGTCTAGCAAAAGAAGGAAAGATGATGCACAGTCTAGTCCAGGATATCACATTGTTAAACTGAAATCAGAGAGTATTATGAAGAGCAAAACCTTCACAGCCTGAGGTGTGAGAATAGACAATCGGCTTGAACACAACTCCACGAAGACGACCTGCAATACATCAACCAGGTACTTAGAGAGAGAGAAAGATATATAAAAAGAGTTTACTGTAATGGAGAAGAACCTCTGGTTTCATGTAGCTGACTATAGCTTCAACTTCTTGACATGATTCCTAAAAACAAAAAACGCAAAGATTAAAACAACTGTGAACTGTTGAGTTCTGAATTTCAAGATTATAAACCATATATTTCTCAGTTTCACAATGTTCCTGCTAAATTTCTTACGTAAAGCGTAAAACTTGCTGCAATGGCATTTTCAGCAACACAATTTGACACAACCAACAAACATTATTACTTAAACCTTTAATAAAATTCATCATTTCTTTTCAGATCATTCATCATTATCAACAAAATCAGTCACCACGTTTCAATTTTCAAGAAGATACCTCTGATACATGAGCAGTCCCAATCAAATACACATCACAAGATCCACCCTCCGTTTTGGAATCGCACGTTAGAACCATAACGCTTTTCACATATTCCTCAGGCAGCTCCAATTTCACCGTCCCCGCAGCGACATCACCGTCATCCGCTCGATGGAAGATATTATCGTCACCAGAATCAACGATCGAATCGACGCCGGTTATCACAGAACTGGAATCGCTATGTTCTTCCTCCACCTCCTCCGCTTTTTCCTCTCCGAGCAGCTCCTCATTCTCCACATTCACTATGCTATCGCTTAACGAGATGTCTCCGTGAGGCCTTGGTTCATCGACGTGAACGAATTCCTCTCCGAGTTGAGCCTCTGTCTCTAACGGCATTACTGTCGGTTCCATTCACGGCGGAAGGAATGGCGGAATCGGTTATACACTTTCTCTTCTCCAGAGTGCGAGTGCCTTCAATTTTTGTTTTTAATGAATTTAATTTTAAAATATTGTCAACAAAAAATTTATTTATTTTTAATTATGAAAGAGGGAACAAAAGGGAAACATATCTTGGCTTCTTGACCTATAGTTGAAGTAAAATCTTATTCCAAAGTTTTTTCCTACATTTTTAATAATTTTATAAAGTAGTTTATAAACTTTTCTTTAATGAATGGAGAATCAAATCTTATTTTATTTTACTTTCGACATATTTTTATCGATTATTTAAAATTTTAATAAGAAAAATAGTACAAATTTTTCTACACATCATTACTCTTTTCATTAACATTTGAGTCAAAACAAATCTATCAATATCCATGAACTTGGTATGCCAAAATATGCAAAATCATGAACTTACCTTAATCGAACATTTTGGTCAATATTTTTAGAAGAGATATATTTCATTGACTACTCCTATCATTTTAGTTAAGTTATTTTCCGAATCTTATTTTACTAAAAGAGCAATAACATTTCTTCACCTGTCAGTCAAAGAAAAACTTAATGCTACTTTTATTTAATGCATATAGATTTTTTATAAGTTAATTAAACATCATGAGATCAAGTAACGTCATAATGGATGAGAAAGGGTAAAGTTGAATTGAATCTAAGGTGTATTCATGAATCAAAAACTAAATCACCTTTATTTAATCTTGGGCTTTGAGTTTTTTTTTTATATTTTAAACTTAACAAGCATCCATACACATGTACTATACTTAGGGATGTTGTGGTGGGTAAAAATACCCTACCCTAATTTCAAGGGTACCTTACCCTTTAAAAACCTTATTTTGAAAACTCTATATATACTTTATATCCTTTAGGGTAATCCAAACAAAATCCTATATCTTTAGGGTTATCCACGGATACCCTAACTTTTATTTATACAATATAATAACTTATAACTATTATTTTCTAGACTAATGTCTGGTTAAATATATGAATTAATTTGGCAAACAGAATTTTGTATTTTCTGGTGGGAAAACAAAATCTTACGTTTTTGGCGAGAAATCAAAATTTAAAGCTTTTTGCGAGAAAGTAGAATTTTTCGTTTTTGGCGGGAAAACGAAATTTTTCGTTTTTGGCGGGAAATGAAATTTCACGTTTTTGGCGGGAAAACAAAATTTCAGGTTTTTTGACGGGAAAACAGTAGTCTATACTGATTATATAATGTGGGCCGGCAAGACAGAATAAAAATGGCTGAGCAGGAGCACCCAACTATTTGATATCAAGGACGTTTTATCTCACAAAGACAAAACTACTCACTCATTTATCTGAGGCAATACGCACAGTCAACTTATCTCCAGGCTAGATAAACTAGGAGAATCTCTAATGTTGGATAGCATGATACAGCTAGTACATCGAATGAATGAAAGATATACAATGTCATCAGCTTATTATCTTACTAGCAACATTGAAACTTAAGGGCATGTGAATTTAGTTTGACATGGACTGCCTTTTATCCTGAACTCCTTAAGAACAGCCAGATTTCACTAATTTCAGTGTTTGATCAACATCTGGCTTCTCAAATTCATGAACTTCAGAAATCTATCAAAAATCCAAGCAAGCTAATGTATGAGTTCAAAGTTACAAGAGAACGCTAACAAATATGCAGGCGTTTGTTTGCCAAAGCCGTCAACTACTGTTCTTATAGTGATTATGTTCTTATAGGGCTGTTTAGCCAGTCAAGCTATTTTCAGGCAAGAAATAGATATGTAAATATGATCCTTGCTGTTTAAGGCACACATAAATTGAGAGCAACATTCAGAATCAAGAAGGCCCAAAAGATTAATGAAGCAAGGCCCAAGCTATATGTCCAAAGAAGAGCCCAACCGCCAAAATCAAATACCTGAGATACAGACGGTCAATGCTGAAGAGAAGCATTGATCCTGTTACTTGTTTCAGCGATGTAACATTGGTCTAGATTTGATCTGAACAGTTGTTTAGTTGAACATGAATCAGCAGCAAATTTCATGTGAAGAACCAATAGGCTCGTTGGCTCCGAATTGGATAGACTGATGATACCTTTAAAAAAAAAAATATATATATATATATATATATATATATATATATATTATATTAGAATAAACCAACCCTAACCGGGGATAATCCGGGTACAAACCGAAAATAACCAGAAGTAAAAAAAAACCTAATTAACTAGGAAGAACCACAATTAACCGAACCACAAAACGCAGAAAATAGATTCGCCGTATTTTAAGTGCATCGCCGCCTCCACTCTGCACTGCCGGCGGTTACGATCCGGCAAAACTCGTGAGCACAACCAATCACCTTTCCGACAAGCAAGAGAACCGACCCTCACCGCCGTTCCGGATCTCGACGGCCCAACCCTTTCCCCTTCTTCCGGCGACCGAGCTCCGTTAGCGACCCCACGGAGTCAACCGGCGAAACCCGCCCCGTTAGCGACCCCACGGAGTCAACCGGCGAAACCCGCCGTGGCTAAGGTTCCATCGGCGACTCCACCTCCTAGATCTTGGGCTCGACTCTGCGGTCTATCTTCGCCAGTCGCCACGACTAACCTTTACTCCGGCAGAAGGAGGCAAATCCGGAGACGCCAACAAGCGCCTAGGCCACCTCACAGACACCACTGTCGAGCTCCTCCTTAGCCGCTTTGGAGTCGCGAACACCTCCATGACACTTCCCCTGCTCGCGACGCACACCCTCCTACCTCCCTCGCCGCCTTCCGCACAGATCTGCGAACAGATCTAAACTCGTCTTCCTTCTCCGCACTCTGCTCCTCCACCGTACGTCCTCTAACATATCCGTCGATTTGTCTCGATCTGCCCGCCATCCGCCTCAGCGAGGAAGAAAACCACACCACACGCCGCCGGAACAAAAACCGCCTGACATCTTCTAGCTCGTCTCGACCATCACAGAACTCTAATCAAACCAAACTACTGCCGTGAGGCCTCTCACGGACCGACGAGGACCGCCAGAACCGGGGAGACCTCGAAACCGCCGGAAATCGATGAAGAAACTCGAAGAAATTTTGGGAGAGAAAGAGGCGGTCGCGTGAATCTCACGCGCACGCCCTTAGAATAAACAAAAATTCGACTGATGATACTTTAAGCAGTGCCGGTTCAATATTTTCGGATGCCCTACTCAAAACTAAAATATTATTTAATATAATTTTTTATAAAAAAATTTATTTAAATATCTTAACAAAAATTTATATTTTAAAATGTCTATATTATGAAAAATATATTTAGAATGCCATTTTTTTTTAATATACACTAATGAAGAAAATATATAGAAAATGCCCTTTTTAGTCGGATGCCCTAATCCGTCGCTTATGTGGCTTATGCTCGAGGCTGGCTCTGACTTTAAGCCCGGAAAATCGATCGATCAAAGTTCTGTAAAGAATGTAAAAATCCCAATGTAACAACTTGTTTCTTCTTAGGAAGATGGAAACTTTCTTAGATGAACGAAACGTTTTAGAATTAAATAGGGACGGTGCAGGCTGAACAGCATTGATGTTACTTGTTTTAGCGATATAAGGTTGATTTAGGTTTGAGGTGGACAGTTTTTATTTGGATCAGCAACAATTTCTATCGAAGAACCAATGTTAGGCTTGTTGGATAGGCTGATCTTGTGTGTAAACTGATATGGATGATACTTTAATCCCATGAGTTTATCAAAGTTCGGTAAAACTCCTGCTACAAAGTTCTGTAAATCATGTTCAATGGATCCGTTGTTTCTGCAGCTTCTGATAATGATGGTGAATCGTTAAGAAAAAAATTGTGGAGGGATGATTTTTTATGTAATTAGATATGATATTAATATTACCTCTACTTATTCGAAACATTTCCGGAGAAATTCCTCCATATAATCATCCATGTTTACTTCCGTCCCAAGAAATCTGTTAATTCTCTCTCATTTTCCTCAGTTTTGGAAACGATAATGCAAGAACTGTGAGCAAATGAAAGTTACTTAAAGAGCGAGAGAGATAGATACTGAACAATGAACCTTGATACTAAATATTCACGTGATTTCTGAAACGTTAAACACACTATGTTTCTTAAGTTCCTCTCTTCTGCCTAGGCATGGGCGTTTATAACCAAACTCGATATCTGAACCTGGATCCGATCCAAAGTGGCTGGTTTAGATTGGGAATTCCTCTAGAATACTCGAATGCTATCTGCTATGGTGGTACTTTGGATATCAGGTTTAGGTTCGGATAAAACATGATATTCAAACATAGATCCTAGTTTATCCGATCATATATAAGTTGGTTAGATTTTCGAGTTTATATTGTTTTATAGATGAGTCTACACTATTTGGGATTGATCATATTATAGGTAAAATACCCGAACTTATCCGAATTATTTTGAGTTTTTATTAGATTATAAGTAAAAATACATGAATTTAGCAAGTTATTTCAAGTTTTGATCAGATTATGCAAAAAAAAAAAAAAGAAGAATTTAGACCTAAACCCGAAAACTTAAAAATTCTACGTGAACCTGATTAGGTACCCAAACACCGAACTTACTTCTGCGACTCCAAAAGATGATGTGGCTTAAGTGAGGGCTCATATAGGTTTTAGAACAGAGAGCATTTGTTGACCCTTTAGCCCTTTTTTTTTGTCAACGACCCTTGAGTCTTTGACTAGTCGAAATAACCACCTCCAATATAGAATCTTATGTTAATCGAGTCATGTGAATTTTGTACATCAAAAAAACAATATACATCAAAAAAACAATAATAAAGATGACTACATATTTTTCCGTGGAGCACCAAATTTGGGTGTTGGCGTGGACTTATCTGCATCTCTCTCTTTTTTTGTCTGAATGTTTCAAATTAGATTTGAATCTTTCATTAGGCAATTTTCATAATATATAAGTACACCCATTACCAAAAAGAAATATTTATCTAAAATATTTTATTTGGAGATTTTGCCTTACGTAAATGAATTGCTAAAAGTCAACCAAAATACGTAAACCCGTTGACCAGAACAAAGACATGGTTCTCTTTTTCTTATTTAACCAAAAACTCGTTCGATTTGTTTCTCTCTCTCTGGCTGTCACTAAGATTATTGTACTGTTTATTTTTGTTATAAATCATCGTAACGTGTCGGGAAAAGATCATTATAATCTCCGACTTCTTTTTTTTCCATTTAAAGTCGTGTTTCTCTCGAGAGGTAATCTAATAAGAACGGTTGATTTTAATTGGTTGTTCCTTTTCTGGGTTTGCCTTCGAAGTCTTGCTTAATTCTTAGAACGTAAATTTATCTTCAATCATCTCTTAAATTTTCATAGAAACTTGACGCAATGTTACATTTATCTTTTTCACATTCCGGGAAAAAAAGATAAAAGCTTTCTTAATCATTCTTTTTTGTGTGTGTGAAAAATTAGCTTTCTTAATCATGCGAGTCCCTATTATTATTTTTTCCGCTAAACTACAAAAAAGTTTTAATTCTCATCTCCGTTTTAGGGTCCAAGTATCTCAGCCGCTTTGAAGCCATGGACTTTTTTTTGTGATTCAGATTGAATCTTTTTCTTAGAATCTTCCCTGAAAATTGGGGGTTTAATTGATATGTTCCGATTGTGCCGATTGGGATTTAACATAATCTGGATGCAATTGTTCATCTTGATCAGTCTGGCTCCTTGTTCTTCAGAATAGCAAGCAATTGGTGGGAAACGTTACAATTTTGGAAAGGTTTGATTTGTCTTCTTCATCAACCGTGAGCATTCGGTGCAAGTTTCCTGTTTTGGAAGGTAACCATTTGTCTTCTTCTTCTTTGGAAAGTGGTTCACTTTCATGGTTATTATACAGTAGTATAGTAGAATATCTTCCAAAAGTTAGGTCTTTCTATGTCATTTGTTTCCGATTTGGTTATAAGTTTTGGTTTTTTTTTTTGTATATTGAAGGTTTTGCTTTTTGGCATCTATGTTTGGAGGTGTCTTGTCTGTGCCTGTGAATAATCCTCACTTGCGCAAATCTGGAAGTAAACTCATCATCACTAATCTTGGTAATCAGTTTCTCTTTTGTTTTATCTCTTGATTAGTGATTAGAGAGAGAGAACAAAACTGTTAGATGGTGTGTCTGAGAATTAAGTTTTGACAGGAGAAAATGACTCCAAGAGCGCAAGCATGCTAATTGCGAAACTGCGAAGTCCTGTACTCCTTAGAAGTCTCAAGGTTTTGTTCATTTACTCAAATTGGATTTTCTGCAGAGTTTGATTTTGTAGCATGCTTCATGATGCACTTACTTGGTTTCATAGATTCTTGCTGATTGTATCCTATCTTTCAAATCTTTTTCCTTTTCTATGTAATCTAATCGACTGATTTGAGATTCCAAATCTTGATTCTCCAGGTTGCTCTATACATCGGTGGTCTTTATGTTTGTGGAAAGGTTGGAGATTTTGAATTCATCTTTCGTGCAAACAATGATCTTAGCTTTTGATTTGCATCCATCGTTGACTCTTGACTATCTTGGATCATGTGCAGATTGGATGGGAATCTGTAATGAAAATGGGAATAGACACACGAGAACTATTCTTCTATGAGACATTTCTGTATTATAACCCTCTCCTTCTCATTGTAAGTTTTTGTCTAACCAGTAAGTCAAAACAAATTTCAACTTGTGTTTCCTAATGTATGCTATTACTTTCAGGCAATGATGGTTTGGCTCTGGGGTGTTAATTTGTGGGTTTTTTCTCGGTCTGGAGTCGACTATGCAGCCATCTTTTATCTAGGACCAGATCATCTTAGTCACAAAGAGATATGGAAGGTATACAATTCTTAGTTACACCATTTATATTATATTGTTAAATGCGTTTCTAAAATCTTGGGGTGTCACAGTGTGCTAGGTGGATGACGACAATAATATTGACTAGCATGACTGCATATCTGTATCTATACTCGCATGGAGATGTATCGTTGGCTGCTTCTCAACCAGTGTAATAGATGCATCTTCTCTTAAAGCTGTATCTATACTCGCATGGAAATGTATCGTTGGTTAACCTTTTCGATGTTTCCAGGTTGTTTTGTATTTCTCTGCTGTGATAATTCTGATCATCCCTTTCAATATCTTCTACATGTCGTCTCGCTACTACTTGCTATGGACTTTTTGGCGTATTCTCTTCCCTGTGCAAGTAAAGGAATACATTTTCTTCTTGTTAAAAGATTCAAAATTGTTTGCTAACATCATATAACTTTCATTTGGTATTATCACAAACAGACAGTGACGTTTTCGGACTTCTTTCTGGCTGATATCCTGACTTCTATGTCGAAGGTAACACAACTGTTTATCTTTCTTCTATATAATGTTGAATGCAACGGTTGACCAACAGAAAAGTTTTTGGGCAGGTTTTGTCGGATTTAGAACGTTCAGTATGTCGCATGGTACATCGACAGGTCAGTGTCCTTGGCACTAATTTATTCATTCAATGTTCAGTGAATCTGATAGAGTCATTGTAGGTAGCTACTGTTGCATGGTTTGAAGCCGATTCTGTTTGTGGGAGTCACTCCGCTGCAATTCCCTTGGTTCTTGTTCTACCTTATCTATTCCGGCTGTTTCAATGCATTCGTCAGTACAAAGATAGCAAGGACATTGCAAACATCTGGAATGGTAGTAATCCCAACTCCAAAGACATTTCCTTTTGTCATAAAAACAGATTCTTTTGGCTTTTGTCGGATTTCTAATATCTCTGCTTTGTCTTGTTTTTGTTTCAGCTGGGAAATATTTAACGGCCGTGCCTGTCATCTTTCTTTCAGCACTCAAGTACTTTATCGATGAGGATACATGGACTTACTCCATTCAGCCGGCTTGGATCCTCGCTGGTCTAGCTAACACGTTCTTCTCCTTCTTTTGGGATATTTTAAAGGATTGGGATATAAGGTACACTGAATTCAAAACCAAAGCTCTCTAATCTTGGATTCACTTTGTCAGATTAAGATTTCTCAACCCTTTTTCTTTGGTTTTAGTGTCTTCACTCGGATTTTCAAATTCACCAGACCAAACCTTTGCTCTCATCTTCTTTATGGACGCCGTTGGGTAAACAAAGTTTCCTCTTTTCATTAAACCACACTGCATGATGTTATGTGTTTGAGTCATCTTGGAATGGGTGTGGAACTTTATAGGTATATGTTTGGGTAATCGGAAGTAATCTGGTACTAAGGTGGACATGGACGTACAAGCTATCAGCTCATCTTCGTAACAACTACATCACAGTCTTCATCATCACTGCCTTGGAGATCTACAGGCGATTTCAGTGGGCGTTTTTCCGTATAGAGAATGTGTGGAACAAAATCAACAATCCCAAGCGTACTTCTCATCAATCGAATCCGGTTTTACTCCAAGTCGATAACAGCAGTGAACAGGAGAAACTACTAGCTCATAGTCACATACTCGGTGTATAAAAATCTCACAACTTTCTTGACTTTGTGCTGAGGTTTTGGAACAAGTTTTGAACAACAAGCACATACAATGTACCCTTTTACTTTTACTGTAACTTGTAACTTCCATTACATAGAGAGAGATTGGCTCTTGTATACAGAAAGTTATGTAACTTTCATAGACTATACTTCTCTTGGAATAATGTAAACTTTACCTGTTTGTGTAAAGGAACTTGCTTTAGGTGCAACTAAACTGGACAAGTGTAGCACCAAGAAGACAAGAACGTTGTTTGGTTATTAATGGATTAGGTCAAATAAATAAATAAAGCTTTCTTGATCCATTATTTAGTTCTTTACTTGTTCCAACATAAGTACTAACTCTCAACAGACAATCACAAGTTAAATTACTTACCAACTCTGCTCACAGAAGATTCTTTTCAATAATTTTTTCTCCTTAAACCAACTGCTATATATACACACATTTTGACACCAAATGAGAAGCACCAAACATCTTCATCTCTTTCATCTATCTTTCAGTTCTCTTGTTGATTTTTCCTCCAAAGAAGAAAATGGCATCCAGAGAAATGCTAATCGTAGTCTCCGTCCTTGCGACTACACTTATCGGTCTAGCACTAGCTACAGACCACACCATTGGTGGCCCTAGTGGTTGGACCGTAGGTGCTAATCTTGGAACTTGGGCTGCCGGACAAACATTTGCTGTCGGAGATAATCTTGGTAATGAATCACACATCTTTATATTAAACCTTGTTTCAACATAAAAGACTAAAAAAGCAAACTCTGTTTTTTTTGTTTGCTCTAAAACAGTCTTCGCTTACCCTTCTGCATTCCACGACGTCGTTGAAGTCACAAAACCGGAATTCGATAGCTGTCAAGCGGTTAAACCGCTTATAACGTTTGCTAATGGAAACTCTATTGTTCCTCTCACTACTCCTGGAAAAAGGTTCATACTTTCACATAAAAATCAAGACCATATGATGATTTATATACTTAGCATTTTTTCTAATTCTTGAACAATTCTGTTTAGGTACTTCATTTGTGGAATGCCGGGACATTGTACCCAAGGGATGAAACTCGAAGTAAACGTTCTTCCAGCCGCTAATGCAGCACCAACCGCACCGCTTCCAAACGCTGTCCCATCACTAAACGCGCCTTCGCCTTCTTCTGTTTTACCTGTACAACCTCTGTTGCCTCTTAATCCCGTCCCTGTTCTCGCCCCTTCTTCTTCAACTCCTCTTCCTTCGTCCTCTCTGCCTCTTTTGCCAGCACAGGCACCGGCTCTTTCTCCGGCGGCTGCAGCGGGGACTTCTCTACCGTTGTTCCCAGGCTCACCTGCAGGTAGCTCAAGCAGCACCACCACCAAAACCGTTGGGAGCTTCCCTTCTAGCGCCACGGGCACGACGGATGATCTTTCCGGCACAGGAGCTCCTCCGGTTGACTCCTCCTCGGCGAAAAGCCTCGTTTTGGGATTCGGATTCATGGTCGCTATGATGCTTCATTTGTTCTAAGTGTTTAAGTCGAGAGAGTAGTAATACGTTTGCAGAAGCTAATGTGTTTGCGTTTACTTTCTTTTATTTCTATGAGAAAATGTGTTTTGTTGTATATGATTAAATATGATGTTTTTATTTGTGTTCTCTTATGTTTTTTTTTTGTTTATATCAAACTATGTGTTCTTTTATGTATTTTGAGTATTTTATCCATTTATCAGAATGATTGTTAAAAAAAAGAAGTAAAATTAGATTTTATATAACAAATTTTATCCATTTAATTATTTTTTTGTCGTCGATTCATCCATTTAATTTTATTAGAAACTATCATAAAAAATTTCCCCTTTTCCTTTTTTTGTTAAAAGAAACTAGTTTATTTCTTGTAAAACGATCTAATCATGTAATTATACGAATAAAATTGTAAAAATATAAGGTCGTAACAATATAAGTAAAAGAAAAATCTAGTATCATACATATTATATACGATCATTCATTCCTTTGTTTTTTTCCCGGATAATTACAAAAGCAAGAAAAGAAACGTGACTGAACAAACAAAAAACAAAAAATAATTGGGCAACAAAATCATGGCCACGTTTTGTTGATAACATACGTACGCGTCAGAAATTTTAGCAAATTTATGATAAAAATAAAAGAGGAATAAAAAAAGAGCAACAAAAACTGGTCTTTATGATCCACTAAAGCTTAACTTTTAGGAAGTTTCTTAAAGCACAAGGTACCATGACAAGCGTATTGGGGATGATGAACCCTAATCTGATCAACGGAAGATATCTCTACAAAGGATCTCCGATATTAGTTAGAGCTGAAGAAAGCAAAAGTCCAGTCCAATGGAGATTCTCAATCAAGGATGTATCTTTAAGAACGCCACAAGCCACTGCTTCTTCTGAAGTTTCTTCAACTACAACAGACCCAAAGGTTAGTGATGATAAGAATCTTTGAGATTTTCGAAGTGTGTCTGGTTTTGGGTATGAAGCTTAGACCATGTAAACGCAGGCGAGAGAGTTCAATACGACGACGTATGACGACAAAATGTTGGCCAACTATGTTCCTGTCTACGTCATGCTTCAGCTTGGAGTCATAACGAACGACAACGTTCTTGAAAACGCTGAGAAGCTCAAGAAACAGCTCAAGAAACTGAAACAAAGTCAAGTAGATGGAGTAATGGTTGATGTATGGTGGGGAATTGTGGAATCAAAAGGTCCAAAGCAATACCAATGGAGTGCTTATAGAAACTTGTTTGAGATCGTACAAAGCTGTGGACTCAAACTACAAGCTATAATGTCGTTTCATAGATGCGGAGGTAACATAGGAGACGATATTAATATCCCAATACCGAAATGGGTGCTCGAAATCGGGGATTCGAATCCTGATATCTTTTATACGAACAGGATTGGTAATAGAAACAAAGAGTGTTTGTCTCTTTCTGTAGATAACTTGTCTCTTTTTGAAGGAAGAACAGCTGTTGAGGTATGAAAAACTCTCCAACTGGACAATCTAAAAAAATTGCTTTCAGTCATATAAACTTGCTCTGTTTCTAGATGTATAGAGACTACATGAAGAGCTTTAAAGAGAACATGGAAGATTTCATCAGCTCTGGAGTTATAATAGACATTGAAGTAGGGCTTGGTCCTGCTGGAGAGCTTAGATATCCTTCTTACACTGAGACTCAAGGATGGGTTTTTCCAGGAATTGGAGAATTTCAAGTAAGAACAAAGAAATGGAACGTCTTAACTTCTTTAGGGTTTGACAAAAAAAGAAACCAAAGCTTTAACTTTTTGTTGTTGTTTGGTTTTTTTCTTTTCTTCATCTCACAGTGTTATGACAAGTATCTAAGATCAGATTATGAGACAGAAGTTAGAAGAATCGGACATCCGGAATGGAAACTTCCGGACAATGCTGGCGAATATAATGATACTCCAGAAGCAACAGGGTTCTTCGAGTACTCGAATGGGACTTACCTTAAGGAAGAAGGAAGGTTCTTCTTGTCATGGTACTCCAGAAAGTTAATTCTCCATGGTGATCAGATCCTTGATGAAGCTAATAAAGTGTTTCTTGGGTGTAAACTCAAGTTAGCAGCAAAAGTAAAGTTTAAATCTTGTTGAGTTTATATAACACACAAAAATGCATTAGAAATATGATAAAGATTTTTTTTCTAGGTCTCTGGAATCCATTGGTGGTACAAATCTGAAAGTCATGCAGCAGAACTTACGGCCGGTTATTACAATCTCAAAAACAGAGATGGGTACCGTGCGATTGCGAGAATGATGCGTAGACATCACGCTATAATGAATTTCACTTGTCTAGAGATGAGGAACACAGAGCAGCCAGCAGATGCTAAGAGTGGACCTCAAGAACTTGTGCAACAAGTAAGCAGATTGATTACCATAAGTAACAAACTTTTGTATATATGTTCTGATTATTGTGAATGATTGAAGGTTTTGAGCTGTGGATGGAGTGAAGGGATTGAAGTTGCGGGTGAAAACGCACTTGCAAGATTCGATAGAGATGGATATAACCAGATTATACTAAACGCAAGGCCTAATGGAATTAACCAAGATGGTAAACCGAGGATGTTCGGGTTCACATATCTCCGGTTATCTGATAGACTTCTCAGGGAACCAAATTTCACAACGTTTAAGACGTTCTTGAAACGAATGCACGCAAACCTAGTAAGCAACCAAAAAGCCTTTTAATTTGAGAACTGTCTTTGCTTCAAGATTCAGTTTAGCATTTTTTTTTAAGTTGTGTGTTTGCTTCATAATTTAGGAGTATTGTTCAGAGCCTGAAAGGTACAATCACGAGCTATTACCATTGGAAAGATCTAAAAACAATGAATCATTGGAGAAGCTAATGGAAGAATCAGAACCGGTTGATCCATTTCCATGGCTTGAAGAGACAGACATGAGTATTAGACCCTTTGAGAGTGTATTGTCTCTCTTGAGAACCACATTCTTGAGTAACAAGTCCTAGAATATGGACTTATAATATTACTGCCATCAACAAGTAAATAATTCATCCTAATGATGTAAATTCGAAGCACTAATTTCGAATAAACATGTTAGTTTTCAGATTAGTGTTCAAACTTCAAATAAACTGAATACTAAAACTAATAACTGGTTCAATTAAACAAAGATTTGCACGTAAAATTTGCTGGAGTTTTTTGGGTGGATTAGTCCGCGAGTAGTTAAAATTGTTTTGTGAACAACTAAATATGGCATGTTGTAGACAGTTATTCGTGATGGTTTAGTCTCTACCTAAATTAGTCCATTGTAATCACTACTGCCACTTTAACCTTATGTAAAACTGATTTCGATTTAAATGACCTCTTTACTGAAAATTAGGTAACAACGTCTGACTATTTCTCTACTGTAAAGTAGTACTCCCTCCGTTCCTTTATGATTGATGTTTTAGAAAAAAAATTTGTTTCAAAATGATTGATGTTGTAGGTTTTCTATGCAAGTTTTACTAATTAATATTTACAAATTGTGAATTCCAAAGATAATATTAAATTGTTATTGGTTAATAGTTATTGGAAAGTGTTTTAATAAATGAAAAACATGCATTTATAACTAAATATTAATTATTTCTTAATATGTGTGAAAATTTTAAAACATCAATCATTAAGGAACAGAGGGAGTATTAGTTTTACTAGAAATTCGGGTTTTAAGAAATTAAAAAAAAAAATTACAAAATTCTTGGTTCAAAAACAAGAAAATAATAATTCCCGTGACAAGGAACCTAATAGGAGAAAACAGAGTGAGAACACTGACTTATAATAATTTCAGGAACCAACGAAAAACAAGATTCCATTAAACGTCATTATCATTAGTGCATTTTAACCCCACATGCGACAACAGAGCGTGACATAAAAGGCAGAGCTTTCATTTCTTTTCTAAATGACACGAATATCCAAGTTACAAAATCGAAATAAGTGAGAAACCATTCAAGAAAAAGAAAAATATTATACTATGTTAATATATAAATTATTACACAATTACCATGGAAATACATAGTCAAGAACAAGGACCCACCCTGTTCCATCCATCACTTATCGCGACTCTCTTTGTCACTTAGCAGCTTCATCTTTGGCCGCAGTGGCAGAAACGTAATAAGCGACACAAAAGAGGGCATGAAGAAAACACAAGATCCCTCCAATGGATAGAAAATGGTGATGTGTGAATCCACAAGAGGATCTTGACTTGCTGTTAGACATCGTCCCAATTACCAAAGCTCCAAATCCAACGGCGAATACAATCCTGTGAACACCATATGACGTTCATTTCGGGCCAACAGTTATTAATGCCAAGGATATTGTATTAAATGTTTTAAACGAATGTACCAAGTGAGGACGAGACAAGCCATGGAGATTTGCTTAGTGGAAGAAGATCTTTGAAACTCGTCTTGAGAGCAAATACAAAGACAGCCTCCGACCAAATTGATGAGGACATGAGCCAACACCAATATCGCCGCTGCACCTAGACCTAGCCTGAACGCGTCCTGGCTCGGCTCTCTGCACTCAAATAGCCACAGCCTCATGTGCTTCACCTATATTCACACATATGCATGTACATTCGACTAGGAACTATCATCATCATTATGGAAAGAAGAAAAAAATAGAATACCTGATTTTGTGAGACTTCTGCTTGGATTCCGAGGATTGCAGCAGCTACATCTAAGCCCACGATGACTAAACAAACGAGAATACCTCCTATCTTCGTCATTTTTGACTAGGATTCAGTTTTGTTGGAGATAGTTTGAGAAGGTTAAAGTTCAAAATGTGAATCAAGAAGAGGAGAGAGGCTTCCTTTGAGGCAGAGAATGTTGCTTGAAAGAGGGAAATGGGAATGGATAGTGGAAAAGTGTAATGAGTAACTATCTTTTTATGACTAAACGGGTTAATATATAAAGAGTGGTAAGTAAAGTTATGAGTGTGTGTGAAAGAAACAGAGGTCGAAAATTAAATAAAACTAGATTTTGATCAGCCTTAAAAAACACACGGATATTTTTTTTATAAAATACTTTTTGTATCATTTTTTATAATTTAAACATGTTAATTATTCAACACAATATTTTTAAAATTTAATATTATGATGATTCAATGTTCAATGCATAAATACATTGAATAAAGTTCTTGTCTAAAAATAATTTTATAATATTTTTTTAATAAAATAATTATTATAACATTTATGTGATATAAATATAATATGTATTGTGATGATTTTCAAAAAAACTTTTTTTTTGAGAAAACATCATATATTCACATATGAAGTTATAGTTTTATGAAGTTGAAACATGATAATTTGTTCATTTAACATTTTTTATTGGTTTAAGTTTATTTTAATGTTTCTGTATTTAAAATTGGTCAATCTGTTTTTAACATCTATCCCAATGAAAAACTATTTAAATATTTTTATAGTTAAAAAATTAATCTATTTTTTCAACCGATATTTTAGTGGTCTAAATATTTTGAAAATTTGATAGAATAACATGTCAAAATTTACAATCGTAAAAACATCGATTGTAATCTAACCCAACATATATTCGAATAATATAAAATTTAAATAATTTTAATATTTTATCAAATTTAAATATATAACTGAATTTGGTTATTCCATCTTTTATGATAATTCGTTATTTAACATTTATATTGGCTTAAGTTTATTTTAATATTTGTATAACTAAAATTGATTTTTTTTTTTAATTCTTACAATGAATAGAAATATCTTAATTTTTATAATCGAAAAATTAATATAAATTTCAACACATCTTATAGTAGTCTGGGTATTTTGAAAATTTGGTATTTTGAAAAATTTGATAAAACAATATTTTAAAAACTATGACTACAAAAATATAAACAGTAATCTAACTCAACATATATTTGAATAATATAAATATTAAATAGTTTTAATATTTTTATCAAATTAATAATATATCGATTGAAATTAGTTAATACATTTTAACCCATTTTCGAGTAGACAAAATTTGTTTTCAATAATATAGATAATTTAGATTAGTTAATTTATTTTTCAAACCATTTTATAATAATCTAAATATAAAAAATTACGTTTATTTTATTGATCAAAATATAAATAAAATATGATAACCGTTCTTTTAAAATTTTGTATTGTTTAATTTCATTTTAATGTTTTATAATTAAAATTGGTTAATTTATCTTTTTAACTTGTCTCGAATTAACATATCTTTTTAATATTTTTTATAATCGGAACAAACTAATATATATTTCATGTTATGTTATAGTTGTCTAAGTATTTTGAAAGTTTTAGAAAATACGATCGTAAAAATATTAACCGTAATCTAACTTATTATATATTTGAATAGTATAAATATTAAATAATTTATATTTTATAAAAATAAAAATATATTAATTAAAATTGGTTAATACATATTTTTAGCTTTTCTTTCTGTAGGCAAAGTTTGTTTTTAATATATACATATATATATATATATGTAATAAAAATTGCTTAATATATTGTCAACACATTTTATAATAGTCTAAATATTAATATATTTTGTATATAGATCAAAATGCAATTAAAATTATTTTAAATAAATTTTACTAATAAATATAAATTTATTAATTATTTTTATTTAAGAATAAAAAATGAACATTATTTTTGTAACATTTTGTTATAATAGAAAATATATATATATATATATATATATTTCAAATAAAAATAAGATATTAAAATAAATTGTTAATATATTTTAAATTATATTATAAATTAGAGAATATTTAAATTAAATAAATTATTTTTTAATTATTTTATTAGTAAATACTAAAATAATCTTTTTAAGAAATAAAAAATGTTATAAGATTTTGTTATAATTTAAAAATATATATAATTATTTTTTAAGATATTGAAAGATATTGTGAATCTACTTTTAAATAAAATCATTAACTAAATAATATTAGTAGGACATACTTATAGTCTAGTTTTACTAAATCTAAAATTAACCTTAATAAAAATTTAAAATAACCATTAATTCTAATGACATTCTTTGTAAATCATATATCAAGTAAAGGTTAAAGTTTAAAACACTCTATTTTTTTAATAGTATTGATATTTCATCTTGCTCCATGACATGCAAGTTTGTTAGTGAATATTTCATAAACACTCTATGTAGTTTATTGTTTGTGTTTTTATTAAAAATGGTTTGTGTTAGTATAATATCTATAATCTACAAAATAATTCAGAATTTGTACCAGAACAAAATTCAAAACTAGTATCTAACCTTTTATCGTCTACTTTTTATCAAAACGAATAGAATCTAAAGTTCACCATGGCACCACAACATGAAATTAAAACAAAGTCCAAAAGATAACCAAAGAACTAATATTCTAACGTTTTAAAAGAAACTAAAACTAATACTATAAATTTCTCTGAAAATAAAGATTTTTTAAAAAATTATCAATAACGACTATCTAGAAAATAAGAAAACTGAAAAGATCAATCTAATTACTCTAGTATTCTTTATTGTCTACCTTTTAATAAAACGAGACCCCTCTAGTATAAGCTCTATTAATCTACAAATAAACTATATAGAATTTTTGCCAATTTAAATGTTTAATGTATCTATTCGAGTAGTGACCGCATACCAAATCTCCAATCTCTAGTTTATCCCTGACTGATTTAATTTAAAAGACATTGAAACTAATTTTTGGTTTACAATTTATACGATTGTTTGCTACACAAGTACATAAAAGTTATTTCTCGTTTTAAAATTTAATGTTATTAGAATTAGAATTTTCTTGAAACTTCCGGAGAAAATATACGAGCACCGAAAGGATTATGTAAAACAATATAAATTCATATTATAGGAATCTAAAACATACAAACAGGGAATAGGATTAGCTGGGATATGCATGTGGCACTATGGCACCGTAGCCAATAAAGCTTCTTTTTGTCCATATGGGATGGCTAAATAACTTCAGATAAAAGTTATTGATTTGCTAATTACTAATAATACAATAGTAGTTGTCATAGTTGCTTTAATTAATTTATTTATTTATCCGGTTACGTTGTGTAAAAATCAGGGTAGGATTCTTTGTGTTGGTAAGGAAGAAAAGTAGGGCATAATACAACCCAACCAAGCGTGGCCAGTGTCCTCACTTCTCTAATAAAGAATCAAATTTCATCCTCGTTAAGTGTAGGAGTTTGGAAAAAATTATAGAATAAGTATGTGTAGTTAAACTTAATACAAAGATATCATTTGGAACGTAGATTTTATTAGCAGTAAGGCCCAAGGAAATGTGGAAGAAGAGCTGGGCCAAGATCAAGCTCAATCAACAACAGTCAAGCCCACACGAAATCAGCCAAAAGTAACAACGGTCGTATTGACCAAAAGCGTAACAGAGAGAGGAAGAAAGCTTGACTGTACGGGTACATTAGAGGCTGGAATCAAGGTTCAAAACAGATTTGCATTGCTTGAAGATTTACAGTAATGAGCTGGAACTTTACAGCTGTAATGGTTATCCTAATTCATTCTAGATTGTTCTGTGATATCTCTATAAACCGAGAGTATTGTGTAATGTTTTCAGTAAGAATGAAATGCAGAGTTTTTAACTTTTAGTCTTCTTCTTCATTTGAGCTTCTTGCTTTCATGGTATCAGAGCCATGGAGGCTCCTTCTTCTGATGTTTTTACTCCTGCACTTCTTTCTATTACGCAAGTTGTCACTCTAAAGCTTGGAGAAGGCAACTACCTCTCTTGGAAATTACAGTTTGAGCAATTCTTAAACAGCCAGTTGCTCCTTGGTTATGTTACTGGTTCGACAGCGCGACCTCCTCCTACAATCTCAGTCAGAAATGGAGATCTAGTTACTGAAACCAACAATCCTGCCTTTCTCAAATGGATCCATACGGATCAGCTTATCATGGCATGGCTGATTGGTTCACTGTCTGAGGAGGCTCTGAAATCAGTTTATGGGTTGCGTTCTTCTCAAGAAATCTGGTATACTCTTGCCAAGAAGTATAACAGGGTCTCTGCAACACGCAGACTGGATCTTCAAAGGAGGATTCAAACCACAACGAAAGGATCCAACTCGCTCACTCAGTACCTCTCCGAGATCAAGACTCTTTGTGACCAGTTAGACTCCATTGGAGCTCCTATTTCAGAACAAGAGAAGATCTTTGGTGTCCTTAATGGTCTTGGAAGAGAGTATGAATCGATTGTGACTGTCATTGAAGATTCCATGGATACACTACCAGGTCCTGGATTTGAAGATGTCATGTACAAGTTAATCGGTTTTGAAGACAAACTTCAGAAGTATGAAACTCAGCCTGAATCCACGCCACACCAAGCTTTCTACACAGATCGAGGAGGATACTCTGGACGAGGTAGAGGTCAGAACCGTGGAGGATACAGAGGACGTGGTTCCTACTCTACTCAAGGAAGAGGATTCCCTCAACAGTTTGGACAAACAGCTGGGCGTGGCTCTTCCTCTGAACATGATCAGCGCCCAACATGTCAGATATGTGGGAAATATGGGCATCCTGCATACAAGTGTTACAAGAGATTTGATCATTCATACAACACTGAAGATATGAAGCATGCTTTAGCTGCGATGAAAGGCCCAGAAAGCAGTGTGCATCATGATCCTAACTGGTACACTGATACAGGGGCAACTCACCATGTCACAAACAGCACTCAACAACTTCATGCCTCCCTGCCTTACGAAGGACCAGACTCAGTGATCGTGGGAAATGGAGATTTTCTGCCGATAACACACATCGGATCCATTGCTTTACCAGGTATCTCAGGTACATTACCCCTCCAGGATGTATTGGTGTGTCCGGATATCACTAAATCTCTTCTCTCTGTGTCTAAGTTGACTGATGATTATCCCTGTGAGTTTACATTTGATGCTGTTAATGTGTTTGTTAAGGACAAAGCAACACAACAAATCCTCAGCAGGGGAGTCAAAAGTAATGGATTGTACAGGCTAGAGGTTCCTCAATTTTTGGCTTACTATTCTTCAAGGCAGCAGGCTGCTTCAGAGGATGTGTGGCATAGAAGATTGGGGCATACACAACAGTCTGTTCTTCACCATCTATCTGCAATAAAAGCTATCACCATCAATAAGGCTGCTCAAGTCATGTGTGAAGCTTGTCGTTTAGGGAAATCTACTAAGTTACCATTTTCAGCTTCTGTTTTTCAATCTTCTAGACCTTTAGAGAGAATTCAGTGTGATGTTTGGGGTCCTGCACCTGTTGTATCAGTTCAGGGTTTCAGATATTATGTTGTATTCATTGATCACTACTCAAGGTTTACTTGGATCTATCCTCTTAAATTGAAATCCGATGTTCTTTCCAAGTTCAAAGCCTTTCAACAGCAAGCTGAAAACATACTTAAACAGAAAATTGGGGTGTTTCAGACTGATGGGGGAGGAGAATTTGTTAATCATCAGTTCCAAGCTCACCTCATTAACAGTGGAATCAAGCATTATATATCATGTCCACATTCTCCAGAGCAGAATGGAAGAGCAGAAAGAAAGCACAGACACATCACAGAGCTGGGCCTCTCTATGCTGTTTCAAGCTCACATGCCAGCTAACTTGTGGGTAGATGCGTTCTTGACTGCTACATTCCTCATAAACCTGCTACCGACATCAATCAATGGCAAGAATATCAGTCCATTTGAGGTTCTTCATGGTCAAGCTCCAGTATATACTGCATTAAGGGTGTTTGGCTGCAGTTGCTTTCCTCATCTACGGCCTTACAGCAAAGACAAGTTTGATCCTCGCTCTCTACATTGTGTTCTACTTGGCTACTCAGATCAATATAAAGGGTATAGGTGTTTATATCCACCAACAGGACGCGTTTACTTGAGTAGACATGTTCTCTTTGAAGAACATAGTTTTCCCTTTACAGATGTATACAAAAGATTCCTGCCAGAAGCAACAACTCCATTAAGAAGAGCTTGGCAGACAGAACCTGATACTCCTCAGGACGATACAACTCCAGTTCTAGAGGAAGAATATATTCCTCAACGAAGAGCTGCAACAATCACACCAGAATCATCTATGGAACCCACTGCAGAGATTGAAACTGCAGATAGTCCTGTTGCAGAACCTGTGCAAATCAATGAACCAGTTCAGAATCCTCCAACTATTCTGGCTCCGGTACAAGCTCAGGCTCCAACTCGAAGTAGAACACAAAGGTCACAACCTCCAGCTCAACACTCTATGACAACAAGGAGGCAGGCAGGTATTGTTAAGCCAAACCCAAGGTATATTATGCATACTATTACTGGGATTCCTACTGAGCCGAAGACAGTAACGAGTGCTCTTAAACACCCCGGTTGGAAAGCTGCAATGCAAGAAGAAATTGATACCTGCAAAGAAACAGAAACATGGAGCTTAGTACCATCACCAGGGAATGTGAATCTACTTGGATCCAGATGGATATTCAAAACAAAGTTGCATGCTGATGGAACACTAGACAAGCTCAGAGCTAGACTAGTAGCAAGAGGTTTTGAGCAAGAAGAAGGGGTCGATTTCCTGGAGACATATAGTCCGGTTGTAAGGACATCTACAGTTCGTATGGTTCTTCACTTGGCTGTTATAGAAGGCTGGGACATTAAGCAACTTGATGTGAAAAATGCTTTCTTGCATGGAGACTTACAAGAAACTGTGTACATGGCTCAGCCTCAAGGTTTTGAAGATAAGGATCATCCGGACTATGTTTGCAAGCTTCATAAAGCTCTGTATGGATTAAAACAGTCCCCCCGAGCCTGGTTTGACAAATTTAGCTCATATCTGATACAATTTGGCTTCAAATGCTGTGCTAGAGATCCATCTCTATTCATATATATCCATGAAAAGAGAATAATGCTTCTACTTCTTTATGTGGATGATATAGTGTTAACAGGAAACAACACAGAGGTGATCTCAACATTTTTGAAGTCTCTGAGTCAGCAGTTTCGAATGAAGGATATGGGGCCTTTAAGCTACTTCCTAGGAATACAGGCTCAATTCACCAGTAAGGGCTTGTTTCTAAATCAGGAGAAATATGCCAAGGATCTTCTACAATGTGCAGGGATGTTAGAGTGTGCCCCAATGCCTACTCCACTGCCACTGCAACTTGACAGAGTCCCTCATCAAGATCAGTTGTTTGAAGATCCTACCTACTTCAGATCCTTAGCTGGTAAGCTGCAGTATTTAACTCTAACAAGGCCAGATATACAGTACTCTGTCAATTTTGTTTGCCAGAAGATGCACCAGCCTACCAAGTCTGATTTTCTTCTCATTAAGCGCATCTTGAGGTACATTAAAGGCACTGTCTCAATGGGATTATATTTGTCATCTGAAACTGACTCAACACTCAGGGCTTATTGCGATAGCGACTGGGCAGGTTGTCAGGATACAAGGAGATCTACAGGAGGTTTCTGTACATTTCTTGGCTCAAACATAATCTCTTGGTCAGCTCAGCGACAACCTACGGTGTCCAGATCGTCAACAGAAGCAGAGTATAGGACTCTGTCTGACACAGCTGCTGAAATCACTTGGATTGAGTCAGTGCTACAAGATCTACAGATTCCTCAAGACAAACCAGCTGAGGTATATTGCGATAATCTGTCTGCAGTACAGCTAACTGCAAATCCAGTTCTTCATAAAAGATCGAAGCATTTTGAAACACATTACCACTACGCAAGGGAGAAGGTTGCTATGAGAACTCTGGTCGTTAAACATGTCCCTGCCTCTCAACAGATAGCGGATATATTCACCAAATCGCTTCCTCTACAAAGTTTCATGGATCTTCGTTACAAACTCGGTGTGGAAGAAGCTCCCACCTCGAGTTTGAAGGGGGATATTAGCAGTAAGGCCCAAGGAAATGTGGAAGAAGAGCTGGGCCAAGATCAAGCTCAATCAACAACAGTCAAGCCCACACGAAATCAGCCAAAAGTAACAACGGTCGTATTGACCAAAAGCGTAACAGAGAGAGGAAGAAAGCTTGACTGTACGGGTACATTAGAGGCTGGAATCAAGGTTCAAAACAGATTTGCATTGCTTGAAGATTTACAGTAATGAGCTGGAACTTTACAGCTGTAATGGTTATCCTAATTCATTCTAGATTGTTCTGTGATATCTCTATAAACCGAGAGTATTGTGTAATGTTTTCAGTAAGAATGAAATGCAGAGTTTTTAACTTTTAGTCTTCTTCTTCATTTGAGCTTCTTGCTTTCAGATTTAAGCATCCACAAAATCAGGTAGAAACACTAACATGTTTTTAAATGTTAAGCGAAACAAAGAGAAAGCATTTTGGTAAATAACTATTAGCATATAGACACCATCAGTTATTGAAGCTAATGAGAACAGCTAGCTTTGGCGGTATAAAACATGTGTAAGTGTGTAACTCCTCGACTCCTATCGTATGTGAGTTTCATTCACACCCATTCGTGGCCCGTATATCTAGTTTCGTTGCGGTAGTTTGGGACGTTTGAAATATTTGTTTATTTATCGAAATCCCATGTTTTTGTGTAATGCATAATCTTGTTCGTGGTTTGTTATTCACATGATACCACAAATCATTTTTTGGTATATTACCTATCATTATATTACTACAGTTCAAATATATTTAATTTTAAAATTTTACCCAAACAAATGACCGAAAAATAAGTGGACTCTATTAACTTAGCTAAATCAATTTTATTTGAGTTACAAAAATGTCAATGTTGCTTTTCTTCTCTCCAATATAGAAAAATCTTAAGCATTCATTTCAAGGAAAATTGCATCAATTTGATAGATATGTTAAATATCTTTTTGGGCCAATGCACCCCCTCATATTAATCATGGTGATTGGTAGCTTTTTGTCAAAGCTTAATGGTGTTCTCCTATTTAGATATGAATCTTCGAAGAATTCATTATCAAACATATATCTCAAGTTACAAGTTTTCGAATGAATTCTCTCATAAAGATGGCACAAGTTCATGATAAACATTTTTCCTATATTTTTTTTTGTTTTCTGTTCACGTAGACTTAAGCCAAGTTTAATCCGCTTTTAAGATAACCCCGGAGAGTTCCATCAGTCGGGATAGTCTGGCTTATGTGGGAAAATAGTATATCACGAGACCGGGCATCCCTTAGCTAGGAAGTCCGCTCGAGTGTTTAAACTTCTGAAAATGTAGCAAATGTTGAAAAGATCGAAACCCTGCTTCAAAAGGGATAAAGCTTCTAACTCTAATGCAAAATTTGGCCAATCTCCTGGATCTTCTATCATATTCACCAGTGTTGCACAATCCAATTCAAACTGGATCCGAAGGATACGTCTCTCGAGTATACATGTAACCGCCCATATAAGACCATCCATCTCTGCGTGAAGTGCCGAGAGGCTTCGACGACAGCCTTGTAGTCCAACGACTTTTTGACCCATGTAGTCCTTATAGCACCACCCTAAACCACTAACAATGCCATGCTCGACCCAAGAGGCGTCAGTTTGACATGTTAGGGTCCGAGCGTCCATAAGGGAGTCATTAAGTCCTTCGAAATCTTGGGATTCCTCCTTTTCTTCTTCTTCTCCTTCTTCCCTCTCGTTAACAGCCAAATTCCAACTTTCCGCTTCCAGCTTAGCCAGTTGAAGAGAGGTCCTTGGAGAGATATTATTTCCATTAAATACTTTGTCATTTCGTGCTTTCCATATGAACCAAAGAATCCATGGAAACGTAGACTGGATGGAATCTGAGAGTCCCATGTCTTTTGTTTTCCAAAAAAGTTAGTCCATATTCATGTATAAAGATGAACTAGAGAAAATCCCCGGATTGGACGGGAAGTCCGATAAAGCCCAAACTTGTAAAGCTGGGGGGGGGGGGGGGCACTCAAAGAGTACATGGTTTATAGATTCTTATGTGCTACCACATCTAGAACAAGTCCTATCAGTGGTCAGATACCTATAAGTCAATCTTTCGCAGGTCGCCATACAACCTGATAATGCTTGCCACATAAAATGTCTTAATTTCGGTGCAGTCTTAATCTTCAAAACATGGTCTTTTAAAGGGTTAATGTTCGGTTCGTTCACAAAGACATCCTTAAAATTGTTCTTGTAATCCCACAACAGCTCAAAATCCGATTTGACCGTATACACAACATTTTTCCTATATAAATTAGACATAACCGGCATAATGTTTTTCTTTTCCAAAACATATTTCTTGTCGACCAAAACTTGACTTAAGTTTTATGGGGTTTAAATATGAATTAGATCGAGTTCTCGCTTAGGTTAGGTCTAATTTTTAAAAGGGACGGATTAGATGAAATAGTTATCTTTTAAACGTTTTTACTAAATTAAATACAATTAGATGAAATTATATATTAACATAAAATATTTTATTTGTATATATTTTATTTTTATTATAAACATAAAAATATTACTCATAATTTTTTTTAACGATAGTAAAACCATATTAAAACAAAATTTAAAGGCCTAATTTTGTTTTATTCTAAGACCTATAAAAATGTTAAGCATGTTCTGCAAATATGAGGCGTTAAAGAGTTTGATGTTCAAGATCCTGTTGGAACATTTCATGATGAAAAATAAAATATGGACTTTATCCAAAATATATTTTATATGAAAAGAAATGAAATAAAATTATAAAGAAAGAAATATTTTTAATAACTATAACTATTTTGGGAATAAAAAATTTCCACGAATTTTTTTTAACTTATTATATAACGACTCCAACCTTTACTTATATTACAAGAAAGTTAGAGAGAGGAAAAAGATCACACACACACGTGGTCGTCATCGTGGTTTGAAGCTTCATTTACTTTTTTAATTGACTCTTAGGATTCTTGAGCTCTTGGACTCTATAAAAACGTGTGGATTATTAGGCGTAATTAATATCTTTTAACCGATATTTATATTTAATTAATTACGTTAATAAACTTTGCAGCCCAAGTTGATGTGTGGCCCAAGTCAAAAAGACTTGGTGGATAAGTCCGCGGACTTGCTGCACAAGTCGGTTTATTTTCTAAAACTAATCTCCTCTCTAGTCATATATATACGACCCCTAAGCTTTTTTGTAGAGAATCCTCAACAAAAATCACACAGAGTAAAATTTAAAAGACGTTTGTTCAATTCCCTTTTATTTTAGGTTCGTGTCTAATTCAAGAGTGTAATAGTTCTATGTTCAACAGAACCAATATCGAGTGCAGCGATACAATTTTCTGTGGTTATATCCTGAAACTCATGAATCCTAATTTGACTTGTCATACTACGAGTTGTCATACTACGAGTGATTCTGTTAATTAAGGAAAGAGATCAAATCTTCTTCAATATATATTTTTTCTACTCTTTCTAAATCGTTTGATATCATTTATTTAACGTTTATTGTTTATTTATGATTGAATCGTTTTTATCGTAGTGTTTAATATTTTTGGTTCTACAGATCCAAATTCATGGTATTCCAATATAATTTCTGAATCGTCAAATGATTTGAGTTCAGTGAGATACAAGCTTGGTGTCTTTGCTTTGAATTCGCAAACCAGAGAAGTGGAGACAACATACGAGATATTCAGCCCACAGATCCAAATGACAATAGACGAGACCAGATAGAATAAAGTAATTCACAATAGATGTACAATAAGAATATTTTCCCAAACTACTAAATAGTATGACCATATCAAGCTCTAAAATCTGGAAAAAAGACGGAAAATTACTCCTGGCAATGCTTTATCCATCACTGTAAAATTCCTACCTAACAAACCATATACAACATTTTAATACCATTTTCATGAACGTGAAATCATACTTTTTTAGAATCCAAATATAGATGTGCAAAAATACAAGTATAATGAGTTTATAAAAAAAAAAAACTAAAACTGAAAATATAGGGAAAATTTTGTTACCACTTAATTACCGGAATTTTTTTATTATTCGGTTAAACGCAGTTCTTTTTTTGGTTTTTGATTTCCCACATTTGACATGGTGATCAATCTTGGTTTCGCCTTCTTCCAATATCGGTGCTAAAGAAGGTCTCCATCGTGTGAACTCTTCTTTTTTTGCAAAAGGCACCGATGATGGTTGAACAATGTCTTTGGTAGTGGGACGACAACATTGACGAAATAGAAAAAAAAACATTTGAAATTATCTTCAACTACTTTAAAATATAATATTGGAGAGAGATTTGGGTTTGTTGTTTATATACTGTTAAAATATATATACAAAAGGTACAGCTATTTTGAGGGGTCATTTATTATGTGTGTTAATATTTTATATAGTAATTATTATATTTACTCACTTTTAAAATTAGTTTTAATTAGAAAAGGTCAAAAAATTAATTTATTTAATTAAAAGAGATAATAACATAAGTTAATGAGATTTTATAGAAAATAATATAGGATATATATGAACCAATTCAACTATGGAAAAATATAGTTAATATTTAATCAAAGTTAAATTTTGTTTTAAAGGAAAACATTTTATGTTAATAGAGGTGAATTCAAAGATTTGTTTACTAAGTATCAGCCAATCAGGATGTGACACCAAAAAAAAAAAAAAAAAAATTCAAACACAAGAAATGTTGTGTACTTTTCTGTATCCATCTAATGTGTATTATCCTTGGTCGAATATTCGCTAGGCGCTAGTTGGGCGGCGGGTTTGAGTCTAGCGTCTAATGACAAAATCAGAGATTACACGGGATTACGCGGGATGGAATTTTTAATATGTTTATTCGTATATAAGTATATAAATAAAAGTTTCGTAATTAAAACAAAAGTCTTACGTAGCCTAATGGTTAGCTTCTCGAGATGTCTCTTAGTTATTGCGAGTTCAAAACCTGCAACACATGTATTTTGCTATTTTTTTGTTATTTTAGTTAATGAAACGCGAATTACACTTTTATCCCTGTCTTCTACCTTAAGCTCCTGCGACTTTTTGAGCTAAACCTCCGCCTCATGCTTTTTTCTTCAAAATTAACACTGTTTTAACTTGTTTTTCTTATAGTTCTCACTCAAATCTGATAGATATATATCCATACATTCGATTTGTAACTCGAAGTGAAGAATATCGTGATTTTCTTTTTCAAAATCCGATTTTTATGGCGATTTGATGCAACTCGCGACGGTTAACGGCCGCCGAGCGTTTCTCCGGTGAATATACGGGCCTCGGTGGCGCGTTTTCGAACACAAGTATTATCACAATTGCGCACAAGGTAACTAAAAACTAGAAACCTAGCAACGCGTCCTGATGTGTCAATCCCAGTGTTTCTCTTTTTGGGGTCTTCGTTTTCTGAGTAATTCTGGTCTCCTCAGGCGGTTATGATTGAATAACTTTTTTATTATGAGACCTTTAGAACTATATTTATACAAAAATAGATTCTATTGATAAGGACTAAAAGCTTAAAGATAAACACAAAGTTATCTATTTTTTTGTTGAGTATATCTCTTAATACCGCTTCTACCTTCAAGTTGGAGCGTACAAATCTTGAATGTCCAACTTGTGTAGAAATGATTCGAATTCCTTGCCTTCAAGTGCCTTAATGAGTATATCGGTAAACCGAGCTTTTGTGGAGACATGTGTTGCTTTGTTCAGACCTTGCAAGATTGCATCTCTCACAAAATGACAATCAACTTCAATATGTTTGGTGCGTTCGTGAAAAACTGGATTGAAACTAATATGCAATGCGGCTTGACTATCACAATGAAGTGACATAGGAAGCTTGTGATCAATATCAAGTTCCTGAAGTATCGATTGTAGCTATCGCAGCTCTTGTGTCGAAAATGCCATTGCCCAAAATTCTGCCTCAGCTAACGAACATGAAACAATGTTTTGCAGAAAATCGTTCACACGATAGATAATCAGACAAGGGATGAGTTGTACCTAAGGAAAGCTGAGGAGAAGATGATGATGAAGGAGATGAGGGACGAGAGACTGAGACTAGCCTTGGGCATTCATATATTCGGTTCGGTTTTGGGTATTTCGGTTCTAGAAATTTAGGACCCATCGGGTACTTATAAAATTTCGGTTCGGTTTCGGTTCGGTTCTTGTCGATTACGGATCGGTTCGGATATATAATTTTAGGAACCGTAAAATACCCGATTTTTTGTTTTTAAACGGTACCGGGTACCCGAACCGAAATAGTAAAAATTGTATCCAAAATAAAAAAATACGAATTAACACTAAAAATACCCGAAATCCGAACCCGAAATGTCAATAAATTATCCGAAATGCAAATAAAATACTCGAAAAAACCAAAAAAATATTCGAAACCGATACCCAAAATATCAATAAATTACCCGAAATATTAATAAAATACCTAAAATGCCAATAAACTACCCGAAATGTCAATAACATTAGTATTATATGGGTAAATATATATATATATATATATTCAGATGTTCGGTTTTTATTTCGTTCCCGGGTAAGAACCGGAACGGAACCGATACCCATGGTTCCCCAATATTAGGACCCATCAGGTATTTTGGCCGGAACTGGAACCGAATTTTTGGTCGGTTCCGGTTCGGTTCTTCGGTTCCGATTTTTTTGCCCATGCTTATCTGAGACTGTATTTACTATAAACCCGTGAAGACGAGTTGATTGTTGTTTGGTTATGTGTCCTCGGCCTAACTGTTCGATTGTAGCTTCTTCTTGTTGAAATTTTTAATTGTCGACACTCGTTCAAGTGTCTGTTATAAGACCTTAAACCGCTGGTGGAGGAGCTAGGGGTTCAATGATAGAAGCAACTGGAGTAGTTGTGCTATCACTTTCCAGTTCGTCTGTTTCGGGGATAGGAGAAGTCGGCGATGATAGTGAAAGAGCCGAATCCTCCAATTCCTCCAATTCCTCCATCTTTGATTCCAATGGATAAGGATATGTTGACTCATGAAAGACAACATCCCTTGAGACAAAGAGCATATTTTGTTTTAAGTCATATAGCTTCCATCCTTTTTAGCATAAGGATATCCGACAAAGATGCAATGACGGCTGCGTGTTGCAAATTTATCTCCTTTATGATATTGGTTATGCGCATAGGCTAGACATCCGAAAGCTCGCAAGTGTTTATAGCCTGGTGTGTGACCGTATAAGACTTCAAATGGCATTTTTCCGTGAAGAACTTGAGATGGTGTAGGTTAATTAGGTAAGCCGCGGTCAGAATACAATCGACCCAAAAATCAACTGGTAATCGTCCTTGAAATCGCAAAGCACGGGCGACTTCTAGGATATATCGATGTTTTCTTTCAACACGTCCATTTTGCTGAGGTGTATGAACGCATGATGTTTCATGTATGATTCCTTGTTCTTTGAAAAACTTAGTCATGAATAGGAATTTCGTACCATTGTCGCTTTGGATTGTTTTGATTTTCTTAGAGAATTGTCGGTCTATTATTGCCAAATTGTTGCGTAGAGTGGCAGCCACGTTTGTTTTATCCGGCAATAAGTATAGCCAAACAACTCTAGAACAATCGTCTACGCTCGTTAAAAAGTAACGAGATCCACAAAATGCTGAAGTATGATATGGTCCCCATAAATCGCAATGAATCAGATCAAAAATCTCTTTTGCATTATTATTAGAATCTGGAAAAGCTTGTCGAGACTGTTCATCTCAAAAAACAAATATCACAACTCCTATGAAAACGATCACTACTCTCATAAGAAAATCCGTGAACACCAAGTATATTTCCGAGAACTCGAGTTGACGGATATCCTAACCTTGAGTGCCACAAAGTTACTCTTGTTTGGTTAGAAGCCACAGTCTCAATCCCTCAAAAATCATAAAGTCCTTCTCCCTTACGATTACCCGCTCCAGTCAGCATCCTCGATGTGCGACCATGTAATATGAGCAAACGATCGGTTATTTGACCAACTAGATAGTTGTATGTAACCAGCTGGCCGAATGATATCAAATTCGTATGAAATTCAGGAACCAAATAAACATTGAGAAAGTGTAATCTGGATGTAAGATACATAGTCCCATGTTGTGACGACACACCGTCATTGCCAGCTGGAAGCCGGATTGAAATTGGTTGAATTGATCGGATGTCATGAAGAAGATGAACGTGACCCGTCATATGGTGTGTGGCTCATGTATCAAGGATACAAAATTCAGCATTATTCTTACCACTTAGGCGATCAGTAGTTGGATTTGGGTTGAACAAACGTTGAATAGTATGCCACTGTTCCTCTGTTATTCCACTAAGTCCATGTTTATCAGCCTCCGTGAATGGTTTTTCTGGTTGTGCAAAGACTGTATTAGTTGTTGTTATTTGAGATGTATTTTCCCGAGGTTGAGATCCTCGATCACGTCCACGTCCGGAGTTTTTGTTTCGCGATTTATCCTCTCAGCCATCTGGATAACCAATAACTTTGAAGCAACCCAAAGCGTCATGTCCATTGCGATTGCACACTGTACAATATCGTGATGGATCACGATTTGTCCGAGATTTTTTTTACGGTGTTGGAGCTTTAAAAGAAAGTCGATTGTTAGCTGAAGATACCTGCGACGCAAAGCTCATATGATCCGTTGGTTGATTAGTGGTTGTATTTATTGTTACATTTTAGAGCACAATCTGATAAAGTGTATCCAAATCCGGCACAGGCGTGAGAGCACATAGCTGAGATTGTATTGCGCCATGTATGGAATCGCCTAAACCTGCAAGAAAATCATGAACTTTGAGGTTTTCCAATTCTTTACCGCGTGTTGTATTGAGATCGCATTCGCATTTATTGCATTCACAATGCTTAGATGGAGAGCATTCAGCAATGCCATCCCATAGTTTTGTTATTCTTCCGAAATAATCATCAACTGAAGATCCGTTTTGTTTACAATTGGCCAAAGCATTGCGTAATTGTTGAAAATGTGTTCACTTTTCAAAGAGAAACGCTTCTTGATTATATCCCAGTATTGTTTTAGCAATTTTGCGAGTGGTTATTGAAGATCGAAGTTTGGAATCAATCGTAAGTTTGATCCAACCCACCAATAAGTAATTATTAGCTAACCAATCTTCATAATATTTGTCACTCACAACTGGTTTTTGGATTGTACCATCCAAGAAGTCAAATTTCTTACGTGAGCTTAACGCCATACATAAGTTCAACGCCCATTCATCATAATTTGTTATGTTGAAAAGGGGTTGTGAGATGACGGCTCCAGGATTATCATTCGAGGTTAGTGTTGGGAATGTCCTGAAATCTACTGTACTATCTCTAGAAAGTATGATAAGTGTCGAGATCTGACATAAGTCATAAATACTGGGTGATCATGATGACTTGCTAGAGTCCGCTCTTGATCTATAAGTTTAGGACTTATTACCAGTATTGTATGATCCCAAAGGGTCACACACCATAGCTAACGGGAAAGTTAAATGGAATTAATACGGTAAGATGCAAGGCATTTACTGTATTAGTACAGAGAATTGGGCCAGACAAAATACAGGCTTTTGTCTGATTTGTGTCTTGGGCCCAAAATCCCAATAGGCCATTAGGATAATTCCTTGGGCCCATATAAGGGATCAGAGGCGCAGCCTAGGGCGATTGAACACCCCATCTGCGATTTTCAGCTTGGGCAGCCGTCCTCTCTCTCTCTGTTAATTCCAGCTTGGTCTAGCAGCCTGATCCAATAGCTTGTAAGAGTGTGGATACCTAGGAGGAGCCGGTTTCTATCAGCTCTTGCAGATCTCTTCATTCCTTTGATCAATCCGCTGCAATCACAAGGTAATGATCCTGATCTGTTTATGATTCAACTGCAAATCACCTAGATCCTAGTTTATTATGTGCTAGGATGTAATCTGACAATTACACCATGAACACACATAATCCTACAGTGGTATCAGAGCCTAGGTCGTTAGGTTTTTGCTTTTTGGATCATACTAGGTTGTTTATTAGTTTGATGAATCGATTTTAATGAGTAAAATTGATTGAAACTTGGAAAACCTAGAAATATGCAAAATTGGATCTTTGTATGAATTGATTTTGACTTTGCTTAATAATCATAAGAATCGATTTGTAATTGGTTGATATTTAAAATCGGTTTTGTTCATATGTGTTTGTTATGATTCGATAATGGAAAAGTCAAATTCAATGTTTGAAATCGCTTGTATTGATCGCATGATAAGAACCGTATTGTTGACTTTGTTTTGTTCATAAGAAACGTGTTAGGTTTGTTTTGTTAATGTGAACATGAGCGATGCGATTTCTTATCATCAATGATCAAACTCGTTTTTGTCTTATGTGAATGTCTTAATCGATTTGAAAAGGTCAAAAGCGTGTTTGATAATTAAACAAGTGTATGTCACGATCAAAATTATTGAAGTTAGGTTTGTTTTTGACTTTCCTTGGAATCACGATTGACTTTGCTTTGTTTTGTACATAAGAAACAATTTGTTGAATTACAATTTGGAAAAGTCAAAATCGTGTTTGTTACGATTTTGTTAATATCATGATCGTAAAGCAATTATCGATTTGAAAAGTCAAAATCAATCATTGAATAATTATGGTTCAAGCGGTTAACCCAAATCGCGGTTTGCTAGAAATTATTTAATACAATTGGTATTATTTAATTTCTGGTTAAACCGGATTTGAATTCAAAAAAAAATTGAATTTTAACCTAAACCGAAGGCTGGTCTAAGTTTGATTTGGTTGGACCAAATAATTTAGAGCTGGTCTGGTTTAGTAAATAACCAGTTGGATTTAGTAGTTAATTTGGTCTTGGACCAGAATTAATGAACCGACTCGGTTATGTCAAATTATTGGGCCAATTGGAATTCTGTGGTCTTGGGCCAAGAATTGGGCCTATAATTTGTGACCCAACCGAAAACTTTAATAAAATATTAAATTAGAAATTTCTATTTTTAGTATATTTCTAAATTTAGAAAGTTTCTAAAATAAGTAAGTTTTCTAAAATAGTAATCTTCTATTTTTGGAAAGAAAACCTAAAATCCTCAAAACCAATATCAAGCTTGGATGTCTTGCCCAATCTTGTCAGCTACTTAACGCTTATTCAATTACAGATATGGCTTACAGTGTGAGGTGTCTGTTTTTGCGTAAGTAAAGTAGTATATAGTCACTAATTTCATTGGGAGTCCCAGACTTTAGTGATTATTTGGCTGTAAGAGATTGGTTTCCTTGACTGGGCCATCGGGAGTCCCGGGCCTTGAGACATCTGGTGTATTGGGCCTTGGGTCCAATTCACAACCGAGAGTTATTGGATATAACTAGCTGTGTGTATGCTTACCAAGTAAAGCTACTTCTGGGTGACGGCCAGTGGCCCACTTTGGATTTAGCTGAACATGGGTCTCAGAATCATTGCATTCTTATGAGGTTAAACAAAGAAATTTTGAATGCAATGCGAGTTTTCTTATAAGTTATTAAGATTACTCTTTTATGAACTAAATAACTAAAACTCTATTTATCTCTAAATTTCAGTTATGACTAGCACAAACAATCAAAACACTTTCTCGATCCGGTCTGTCCTTGAGATGGACAAACTGAACGGATTAAATTTCTTGACTTGGTCGCGGAACCTGAGGCTAGTCCTCAGGCAGGAGAGAAAGGACTATGTCCTTGAGAGAGCTCTCCCCGAGAGGATCGGGTCCAATGCCTCTCATGCAGTATATGATGCTTGGAATAAGCATTATAATGATGCGGTAGATGTGCATGGTCTGATGTTGGCTACCATGGACTCAGATTTGCTGAAGCAATATGAGAACATGGAGTCGCCAATAGAGATGATCAGCAGCCTGAAATTGAAATTTCAGGAGCAGGTAAGAGTGGAGAGATACCAGTTGGTTAAGTCTCTCACTAGCTGCAAGCTACCAAATGATCATCCAGTAAGTCCTCATGTCAGTAAAATGATGGGGTTACATTGATAACCTGAGGAAACTGGATTATCCAGTTAGCCAAGAATTGGCAACTGAGATCATTCTGCAGTCACTGCCGTCAAGCTATGATAAGTTCAGAAGGAACTATATCAAGAAAGGCTTAACGAAGACGCTGACTGAACTGCATGATATGCTCAAGACAGTTGAGCCAAACGTGAAGAGTACCCTGTATAATCTCATAAAGGAGAAGGGTAGGTTTACTAAACCTAATGCTGACAAGGGTGAAGACAAAGTTGTCCAGATTTTGAATCATGGCAAGCGTGTGTCTTCTGAGCCCGAGTCAGATACCTCTTACGTTGGTAAGTGCTGCTACTGTAAAGAGACTGGGCATTGGAAGAGAGATTGCATTAAATTCATGGAAGATTATGAGGAGTTGAAGTTGATGTATGAGACTACTTCCTCAGGTATTCATGTTATTACTTCAAGTTCTACCTTATAGGTATTGGATACTGGTTGTGGCACTGATATTTGTTATAATATGCAGAGCCTGAGCAACAGTAGAACGTTGAAGGAAGGACAAGTGGAACTGCGTGTCTGGAAGGAGCTATAGATGCTGCCTCAGCCGTAGGGTTTTCACTTATAAATGCCTTTGAGGCTTGGTTTTGTATTAAGTAATTGCTACAATGTACCTGCTTTAAGCAGAGTTGTCTTTCATTTTCTTGTAAGAATTTGAATGTTTTTCATTTTGATAAAAGACAAGTTTTGTTCTTTTGATCTCAATGAAATATTGATTGTAGCACCCTATTCAAGGAATGGGTTTTATATCTTAAACCAAAGAGTGCCTAAATGTAACATAAATACCGAATTGGTTTAAATCTGATGAATTAAACCTGATTTTTCTTGGCGTAAATGTTTTGGTCACATAGAGTAAGTCGGATTCAGAAATCCCATAGTTATGGACTTTTGGGCTCATTTGATCGGATATTTTATGAGACTTGAATTCTGCTTACTGGACCAAAAGACAAAGGGCCCATCTTAGCCGAGCTAGAGAAAGGCCCAAAGGCTTATTGGACCTTGAACATACTCATGTATATGGCCCGATGAGCAGTAATGCCAGAGAAAATTTCCTGTACTTCATTATCTTTACTGATTACTTCAGTGAGTATGACTGTGTTCATTTGATGAGACACGAGTCGGAATTCTTTGAAATGGTCGAAAGAGTTCCAGAATGAGGTATAGAATCTGAGTGACAGAAGTATTGAGACTCTGGATTAGATCACGAGTGAGAATACTTAAGTCATTGATGGTGTGATCATCTGAATGAGTGTGAAGTCGTTTCACAGCTCATTTCTCCTGAAAACCTGGAGGTGTTTCTGTGAGAAAGAATCAGATCTTATTAGAAATGATTAAAGATGAGTCACACGAATCTTCCATGATATTCTTTAAGAATAACGCTCTAGAAATATCTAAGTTTACGCTGAAATAGTTCCACCAATATCAGTTGAAAGACACCACATAAATGTGGACTGGAAATGATCCAAATTTGTCTTTACTGAGTATTTGTAGTTGTGCTACTTCGCTGGTTGTCCTAGGGAAACCAAGGCTTGTTACTTTTTTACGTCCATTCCGAAAACAAAGTTAGGTTGTTCGGAATTCTGTTTTCTAAAAGGAAAGTTACTTTCCAAGAAGAACAGTGGGAGTAAAAGTATAACTCGAAGAAATTCGAGAATTACAGGAGGCTGCTCAACCTGTCAAGGGAGAGCAGCGGATGGATTTACAGATTTCTGTAGAATCTACACCTGTAGAGCCTGAAGTTCGCAGATCTGAATGAATCCGTCACTAATCCGAGAGTGATTTCTCGTGATTAGTTGCCATGATCTGATGATCATTGAAAGTGACGAACCTGCGAAATTCACAGAAGCGAGAGTGAGCCCGGACTCCGAAAAATTATACTGTATGTAAGTTAGCTTCATCGATCCATTCATGGATAGAAGCAAACATATCGGAGTTGGAATCTTCGTTCTGTTGAAGTAGTCAAGGTTTTGACTTGAACAGGAACGAGATGGAACTGTGCGTTTACTAATAGATAAGTGGGAGCGATGTTGCATTTCTCATAGTGTATGTCGATGACATACTGATTCTCGGAAATAACGTTCCAATGCCGCAGTCGGTAAAGGACTGGCTTGGGAGTTGTTTTATGATTGACATGGGTAAAACCACGTATGTTCTTGGATTTTGGATCTAAAGATAGAGATCAAAAATAGCTGATAGGACAAAGTCAGGATTCTTATATTGACAAAGTCCTACACGTTTTCAGCATTCCAAGAAGGGTTTTATGCCAATGTCACATGGCATTACGTTAAGCAAGAAACAGTGTCCTACGATAACTGCTGAGCTTGAATGCATGGATGAGATTCCATATGCGTCGGCAATTGGATCTATCATGTATTCCATGACACGTACTTGTTTTGATGTTGCTTTAATGTTAAGCAAGACAAGTAAAGACCAGTCAAATCCAGCAAAGAATCACTGGATAGACGTAATGAATATCCTCAAGTATTTGGAAAATACTTAGGATAAGTTCTTGATTTACGGAGAAAGTGAGGTGCTACAAGTCGGTAGAGTCTGAAAGGCAAGTTACCAACAGACAAAGATGATTTCCGGTCACAGTCCGGTTATATCTTGTGTCTGTCTGGCGGTGCAAGGCACTGTTGCTGACTCCATGACTTAAACTGAACATTTCGCAGCTTGGGAAGCGGCGAAAGAGGTTGTTTGGAAAGAAGAGTTCATCACTGAACTTGATGTGATTCCCAGCATAGATGAGGCTAGCTGCACATCAGAGGTCCAAACACCTTGAGGGTAGGTATAACCTATTCCGTGAGATAAATGACAGAGGTGTTAAGTAGATCAGCAAGTTTCAACGAATGAGAACGTTGTTAATCTATTAACGAAGCCACTCCTTATGCCTAAGCACGAGTCGCGGACTGTAGCTGTAGGATAAGTGAAATTAAGATGTAGTCTTAATTTCAGTGGGAGTTTGTAAAGGGCTTTATTTAGTTGTTTTGAAAGGTTCATGTAAACATAATATTTTATGTTTATGAAATTTATGATTTCTGGATTATTTTAACTGTGATATAAATAATCGTTCCAAAATGATTCATGTCATTATATATGGGCCATCGATGTACATGAGTAGACTTGATCCTGAAACCCCATATTTAATGAAATGACATAAAACATAGTGTCCATAGTCGAAGGTTGTTGAAATTGGAACACCAACAACCACTTGAGACTAGATTGTGTTGAGACTTATGACCAAGTTTCGAGGGGTCATAGATGCACGGCATCAAAGTCGACACATAGGTATATGTAGGGGAGCATATGACCGGACATGGCCCGCTGATGAGAACTCTACAAGATATTAATATTTGTGTCATAAGAGGTTCTAATATACGACTATAGAGTATAGTCCTTAGACCTGAGTTCGCATGCATGTGGCTGCACATGGATTGATGCACTTTGATCATTGTCTAACGCTGTTTCGTAACAGGGAGCTATAAGGACCTTGGTTGGGTGTATTATGAAGCGTGTAGTTCATAGTGATGGATCAAGATGGGATTTGTCCCTGCCGTTTAACGGAGGTAATATCTCTAGGCCAATCGGAGACTTGATAGCTGGTAAGAGAGTGGCCACTCCCAAACGGACTTGCCCAAGTCGTTTGCATTGTCAGTATCAAATCTGGTCCGATGAACATGGTCTGGCTATATAAGGATGACACGCATCTTGCCTTATGCCAGATCGAGATATTGAGACAAAAGGATTAGGGAATGTAGGATTCCAGTACAAGTGGGAGATTGTTGGGAATGTCCTGAAATCTACTGTACTATCTCTAGAAAGTATGATAAGTGTCGAGATCTGACATAAGTCATAAATACTGGGTGATCATGATGACTTGCTAGAGTCCGCTCTTGATCTATAAGTTTAGGACTTATTACCAGTATTGTATGATCCCAAAGGGTCACACACCATAGCTAACGGGAAAGTTAAATGAAATTAATACGGTAAGATGCAAGGCATTTACTGTATTAGTACAGAGAATTGGGCCAGACAAAATACAGGCTTTTGTCTGATTTGTGTCTTGGGCCCAAAATCCCAATAGGCCATTAGGATAATTCCTTGGGCCCATATAAGGGATCAGAGGCGCAGCCTAGGGCGATTGAACACCCCATCTGCGATTTTCAGCTTGGGCAGCCGTCCTCTCTCTCTCTGTTAATTCCAGCTTGGTCTAGCAGCCTGATCCAATAGCTTGTAAGAGTGTGGATACCTAGGAGGAGCCGGTTTCTATCAGCTCTTGCAGATCTCTTCATTCCTTTGATCAATCCGCTGCAATCACAAGGTAATGATCCTGATCTGTTTATGATTCAACTGCAAATCACCTAGATCCTAGTTTATTATGTGCTAGGATGTAATCTGACAATTACACCATGAACACACATAATCCTACAGTTAGATCATACGGGATATGGTTTTATGTTTAGTTGTTGTATCCACCATCACCATTGTTGATCGACGAAGATGGTTGAAGAGGATGAGATCCTCTGTTTTGTGATCACAGAAACAGAGGTTCCAGAAGCCGAGAGGCTTAAAAATCAAATTTTCTAGGGTTTTTAGGTCTTTGGATCTTAATGCTCTGATACGATGACTTATTTATTATTAAACGTTTAGGTCTATATTTATACAAGAATAGATCTTATTGATAAGGTCTAAAAGCTTAAAGATAAACACTTAAGATAAGCTAAGATAAACACAAAGTTATTTATATATTTTGTTGAGGATATCTCCTAATATTTTCGGTGGTGGCTGGGAGGGATGAAGTGCAGCAGCGACGAGGGGTTTTCTTTGGTGTTTGAACCACCAGCTTCCTCTTATATAAATCTTGTTTGTTTTGAGGTCACCGACGGTTTTGGTCGAGATTTGCCGGTGGAGGTGGTGGACCGAAAATTGTTCCGATGGTCAAGTTTCTTCTCTTCTCCTGCTTAGGCATTACTCTGGTGGTTGTAGATCAGTAAGCTTAAGCATCAACGTTCAACTCCAGTTTCGTCTTCTCACGTTGTTTTTGTATTCTCTCTCTGCGCTATTTTCGACGATGTCTTCGGTGGCTTGGTTAATTGTGCCTTGAGCTTTTACTAAATTCATGGGAGTGATCGTAAGCGGCAGAGGTTGCTTCTTCTTCGGCCTCGAATGGTACTACGATTCGGTTGAGGTGTGATGACCCTAATCATAGTCTACCACTGAATGGTATTCCGATTTGACAGTGATGCGATTCATTTACTTTTATAAGATGATTAGTTCTTTGTAAATTATGCATCACTCAAATCGCACCAAAAAGCTGCGTTTGTTGTGCGATTAGATATTCTTTTTTTTTTAATTCTATATTTTTATCCTATTACTAATTACATTAACTTTTTTAATTATTAATTAAAATATATTATTTTATTAATTTTGTTTCCAATTTCACGAAAAATGAAAATTTACGGTTTTGATGGGAAAACGAAATTTCGCGGTTTTGGCGGGAAAACGGAATTTAGCCTTTTTGGCGAAAAAATGGAATTTTGCGGTTTTGACGGGAAAACTGAACTTTGCGATTTTGACGGAAAAATAGAATTTCACGATTTTGGCGGAAAACAGAATTTCACGGTTTTGATGGAAAAATAGAATTTTGCGGTTTTGGCGGGAAAACGGAATTTTGCGGTTTTGGCGGGAAAACGGAATTTCGCGGTTTTGGAGGGAAAACGGAATTTTGCGGTTTTGGAGGGAAAACGGAATTTTGCGGTTTTGGCGGGAAAATGGAATTTTGCGGTTTTGGCGGGAAAACGGAATTTCGCGATTTTGGCGGGAAAACGGAATTTCACGGTTTTGGCGGGAAACAGAATTTTGCGGTTTTGACGGGAAAATGGATTTTTGCGGTTTTGGCGGGAAAACGGAATTTTGCAGGAAAATGAAATTTTGTGTTTTTTGTCGCGAAACCGTGAAATTCCGCTTTCCCACCAAAACCGCAAAATTCCGTTTTCCTACCAAAACCGTGAAATTCCTTCTTTTTTTGCCAAAACCAAAATTCTGTTTTCCCGCCAAAACCGCAAAATTCCATTTTCCCGCCAAAACCGCAAATTCTGTTTTCCCGCCAAAACCGTGAAATTTAGTTTTTCCGCCAAAACCGCAAAATTTCGTTTTTCTGCCAAAACCGTGAAATTTTGTTTCTCGCCAAAACCGTGAAATTCCGTTTTCCCGCCAAAATCGCAAAATTCAGTTTTCCGTCAAAACTGCAAAATTCTATTTTCCCGCCAAAACCGCGAAATTCCGTTTTCCGTCAAAATCGCAAAGTCCAATTTTCCCGTCAAAACCGCAAAATTTCATTTTTTCGCCAAAACCGCAAAATTCTGTTTTTCCGTCAAATATGTGAAATTCTGTTTGACCAAAAAACATAAATTTAGTGCTGGAAATAAATTAATAATATTAAGATACTTTTTTATCATAATCACATCTAAATCACTTTCTCATTCAAGAATGTAGGGTAATCACATCGCACCCAACACATAACTCCATTCATAATTTTAACTAACCGCATCGCTTCCAAAACACATCGCTCCCACATACAAATCGCAGTCACACTTAAATCGAAGTGCCATTCGGGGCCTTCGTCTAGTTAGTTGTGCCGGTTTAGCGGTTTTAATCGATTCTGATTTTTGAATTTCCCAAACCTGACCTTAAAGGGATATTGGTTTGATTTTATTTTGTTTTCTTGTTTATTTTCTTAATCTTTTCTTATTTGCTCATGAAAACCAAAAATATTTCAAAACAAAAGCTCTTTCAAAAGAGTTAGCATGATTTGCTTGCACCTTATGCGAGCACAACCATTAATTGTTTAAAATTTCTTAAATTACATAATTTTAGAAAATTTGTATTTATCATCTTATTTATTTTTGATGAGATTATACTTATCTCTAAAATAAAACTGCTAATATAAACTAAGGTTAACTTGGAAAAAACTAATTTCGTTAAAGATAAGTAAGTACTCAACCATTTATTCAAATTAAAAATTTATATAAATAATAAATATTTACTATATAAAATTTATTATATACATCAATCGTATTTAATATTTAAATCCCATACTTTAAAAAAAATTGTATTTATCATTTTACTTATTTATTTTTATGTGAGATTATACTTATTTCTAAAATAAAATAAATAAATTGCCAATATAAATTAAAGTTAACATAGTAGAAATTTAATTTTATTAAACTTAAGCAAGTAATCAAAAACAATAAAAGATCTCTATTAACCATGAATTTGTTTTATAACCATTAATTTGTTTTTATAACTATTTTATCTTTTTGGTAAAGATATCTTAATATTTATCATAAATCACAATAATACATACACATCAAATAAATAAAACTAAACAATAAAATGTGATCATTAACCTTCTTTTATATTTGGAAGTTTTGTTAGCTTAGTTGATTCATGTGTAACTAAAATGTGATAACTAACGATTTTTTTTATAACCATAAATTTGTTTTTTAATAGTTTTTGATAACCATGAATTTTTTTTTGACTCATGTATTAGTTAAAATACATACATAAGTTAGTTAACTTGTTATATATGATAATATGATATAACAAATATTTTCTAATTGTAACTATCCAAAAAAATAATATAAAGTACGGTTAATATGGTCAAACACATAATTTCATTAATGATAAATTAGTAATCATCCATTTTGAAAATGAATATAATGCCAACAGCACTTCTCAATTAATATAAAGATTCACAATTGCGCACAAACGAACTTTATTCATTTTATTAAGCAACGAGATGAGTCATGCGTTTTTCTCTCTCAAAAAAAAAAAAGAAGAGTCATGCATTTTCCCAAGGTAGTACATCATTCCACAACCTTACTCATGCGAAAGGTTTGATAAAAGAGCCAATACGTGGAATGTGAAAGCGCAAGGACTACTTGATACAGGAACTAGAACACAAAGTAACAAAAGGGTTTTTTCACAAGACTTTTTATTGAAAAGCAAACTTACACGTTTCACCTTAACAACCTTCACTACAAAAAATGGGCATTGATAGCACTCCACCATAGCACGGTTTCACGAAGTGCTATGAAAGATGTTATGTCGGATTGAGATACTTTGTTATAGCATTTTAAAAACGCTATGCTAAAATTTCACTAAGTTGGAGCCTAAATTTGTGCGATTGAGCGGTAACATTTTGATTTTTTGGGTTTTGGCGAAATTTTTTCCCAAAATTTTTTCCCCAACTTTGTTTCCCCCTCTCTTTTTCTCCAACAAAAAACCCATTCATTGTAAAGAAAAAAAAAAGAAAAAAAAACATGATTTCTCTCTTCTCTCGTCTCTGGTTTGGTCGACATCGGAGAACTCTCTTCCTCCTCCGTTTTTACACCGGCCTCCACCGCCTTCCTCCGCTCTGCTTCTTATACCGGCCCCGCATTCACTCCAAGACTTCTCTTCAAATCCTCTGAAAAGCCCTAAATTCCACAAATCTTAAATCCCTAAAATCCCTAAATATCTAATGGCTACTCCTTCTCCTTCACGCCATGAAAGAGGCTAAGAAGAAGAAGAGGAAGCTAGAAACCTCTATTGGTGTATCTAGCGATGGTTCTATATCTTCTCTCGGAGCTTTTTTAGTTTGTTTGATTACTGGATTGTTTCTGGGCGTCGGATTCTGGGTGGCCCGAAACAAAGTTGCCGTGGATCTCGTCTCTGATCCATCTCTAACTCTGTTTCTCCTCTGGGTACTATTATTTGCTTTATCACTGGTTTCATACTGCTCAGATGTTGATTTTTAGTTAAGTAGCCTTGTTTTGATGTTAACTTTCAGAGTATTGAGTTTCCGGTTGTGGCAATCATCTACAGCTTTTTACGGAAAACCCCAGAAAAATGTTCGGTGAGTGTTAGTTCATTCCTCATTTATTGTGATCTTTCTGTGAAATTTAAGTTATTGAAGAAGCTCACTTGTCACAATATGTTTGGTTTCTTGCTCTTAGAGCGTTGACGACAACAATGAAGAGCAATGTTTATTGAGAACTCTTGAGCAAAATTTGAATTAGACTCTGAGATTTTCAATTGTTTCCAAATGAAAAATGTGTGATTGTTTCTGAAGTTTAATTCGTGTTTACTTTGAATGTGAAAGCAAAAATGTTGATTACGGTCTGTCTAGGTATGGTTAGATAACATAGGTATACATCTTGTTATCATCATCAGAGCCTCATGTTTTGTTCTGACAATCTTTTGATCTCAGCTTGTTATTTGGCTAGTAATTCCAGCCGCTACAAACGGGACTGCTACTCATGCAAATAGCACTCTCGCCCTTATCGTTCTCGTTCAATACATTCCAAGATCATTTATCATATTCCCACTTAACCAAAGGATTATAAAAACAACCGGGTTCATCGCCAAGACTGCTTGGGCAGGAGCTGCATACAACCTCCTCCTCTACATCCTCGCTAGTCACGTAAGTTTTCTCTGTGTGTCTCTCTAGATTTCTTGAGTGTAAGTTGTTAAGAGTCTCTCCATTTGTCTTCAGGTGTTAGGAGCAATGTGGTATCTATCATCAATTGGGCGGCAGTTCTCGTGATGGTCCATGGTATGTAAGAAAGATAACGCCTTGAGAGTTTTGGATTGTCTTCCTAGCTTCTTGGACTGCAAGAGTCTGGAGCAACCTGAGCGCCAGTATTGGCAGAACGTTACTCAGGTCCTTTCTCATTGTGATGCTACAAGCAGCACTACTAATTTCAAGTTTGGTATGTTTGCTGAAGCTTTTACCACTCAAGTTGCTACTACGGATTTTGTGTCCAAGTACTTATATTGTCTGTGGTGGGGTTTAAGAAATCTAAGGTACGCCAACCTTTGATCCTACAAATTTATGGTCTCTATCTTAGATTGTCTTCCTTTGGTTCTAATAACTTTCTTGTTTCACAGTTCTTATGGCCAGAATATAACCACGATCTGCAAAAGGAGTTTCTTTCCAACTCATCAGGAAAAAAAGTAGTGCCACAGGCCATTGTGTTACAAAGGTAAATTTGAGTTTCAGTACCTTAATCACTTGTGAAATCCCATCTCTTACTGTATAATGTGCTACAGTTCCGTTAGCTTCCAACTATAGCTCATTCTAATTGATCTTATAAAATATGTGTGTTTTCTCGCGTTTTGATGGTCAGATTAAACTAGACAAAGGCTCGCATCACACGTTCTAATGCTTGTGTTCACATCACAGGTCATCTTCCTCACAGACCCCGTTGATGAATACTTGATGCAATACCCGATGGATTACGAGGACAAGAAGTTTCAGAAACAACACATCTCATGTACCAGACGGCTTTGATCGAGAGTGGATTCATTTTGATCGAGAGTGGATTCATTTTGTTTTACTTAATTGAATATACTCTTAGATAATTTGTTAATGATGTTGGTGTAAACATGTTGTGTTTATTAATAAAATTATTTTAAATATAATTATTTTATATAAATTCAAGTGATATATATATATATATATATATATATATATATATATATATATATATATATATATATATATATATATATATATATATATATATACGGCTCGGCTCGGCTAGGCTCGATTACAAAATATAGCATTACATCGATGCTATAATAGATTGCACCAAACATAGCAAAAAAAAATTAACGCTATCTATTTGCACTACTAATATAGCACGAACAAAATGCTATGGTAGAGGGGGGGTCTATTATAGCTGCCGCTGTCAGAGCGTTTGTGAAAACGCTATCTATTACATACGATAGCTTGTATCGTGTGCTATTAATGTTAATTTTTCTTGTAGTGCTTGTCTCTCTTGCTTTTTGATCTAACACTGATCTCAAAGACTTCTAGATTCGCCCTTAACACCAATTATGATTCTCTCTTGAGAACTCATCACTTTTGCTAAAAGCAATCTCTCTCTCTCTAAAGGCGCACCAAGCACAGATGCCCTAAATGATCTATTTATACACCATAGATTATCGTACAATTTCTATTTTCTGTTTGGCATATTTCCTAAACTCACTTAGGCATATTTCCATTTTTCTTTTTAGGAAAAAGCTTATTTTCCTAAACTTCTTTTAACGCATATTCCTTGAGTATCTTCACTGTTCTACACGTCCATCTCAGCTACTCTTCCTTTAGTTCATCCTTGTTAAGCTCCTTATATCCATACTTTCCTAATTTTCAGTTCCAGCTCACGCTCTCTATCGTTGACTTAGTCGTTGATGCACACGTTGCTTGATTCAGCATCTGTCGTAACTCATGCTCCAGCTCATTGCATCTTCAATCTCCCCCTTTTTAGCTTAGTTTGAACTCAAGCATTGTTGGTTCTTGATAAACTTCAACCCCTTACGAACATATACCAAATAGAGCAATTCTTCATATCACATCTTCAAAAACAGAAAACTCCCCCATGAGTTAAGCTCCGCCTGAATCAGCATCTAAGTCATATCACATCTTTAAAATCAGAAAACTCCCCCATGAGTTAAGCTCCGCCCTGTGATGACCTCTCCCCCTGCTTGAGTGCACAACTAAGTTAAAAACATACCACAATTGACGTTCTCTTCAAAATAACTCGGGTGTCCATGTTGTTGCAGAATCTACTACAGCCTCTAGTACAAGGCCTGCACCAGTCGTCAAAACAGACAAGTTTCTTTCTTTTCTCCCATTTTTGTATTCTTGTCTGCTGACGACTTCACCCAGATCAGTATCCATGTACTGATCGATTCCTCCATTGACCTGAATCATCATACTTTACAATGATACCTCTTATGTGGTTCTCCTTCTTGATCATTCCTTGATTTTGTCCCACATGCCTTGAATATTCACCATAAACTTTAGGCTTCTTTATCCACGCATTTCTGAACATCACACAATTGGAAACATATCTATTTCTCCTCCAAATTTGATATGTATGATGTAGAAATATGTAGCAATGTGCTTTGATATGACCAATTTTACCACAGTAGTAACATTGAGTAGATCGATGCCAATCTGATCTTGTACTTCTTCTGTTTGTCTCAACTCTTGTTGTATCACCACATGTATCAACAAGATTTGCTCTGCACTTTGTATGTGAATGATGCTTGATCATCTTCTTTACACTTCCTCCTGATCCAGATCGTGTTCTACCCCCTGTAGCAGTGTTTGTTACAGTTTCTGTGTTTGCCTTTGTTAGCAAGCGTTCCTCAGATTCAGTTGTTGTTATCACTTCTTTTGCAGTAGATTTCTGAGTTGCTTCAGGTCCTGATATGTCTCTTCTGCAATCCATGTGAGCATTCTCCTTTCTTCTCATACTCTTCTTGTTATTGTTTAATGCATTCTCTAAAGCCTTTGAACGCTTCTTCTCATAGTCAAGTTCTTCTTCAAGCTTTTCAACCTTGATTTGCCATCTCTTCCTTTCTTCTACTAGAGCTTTGCAGGTTTCCAGAAGATCCGCATATTGAAGATCAGAATCCTCACGTCTTGAGCTACTTGTTGAGCTAGCGTCTGTATTATTCGAATGTGCGACAACAGAGTCAGGTGTAACTTTAGTTGATCCAAATAACGCTACAATGTTAGAAATCCCCGCTTTATGTGTCTCTCTTTCTGACTCTTCATTGTTGGAATGATTAAGAACATCCTTATTCCTCCCTTTTAACTTAACACCCTTATATTTGGTGTTGTCATCTCCTTTGAAAGTATCACACTTGATTCTTCTTTTTCTTTTCAGTACTTCTTCGACTTTCTTCTCCACAATATCCTGAAGATCTTCTATTTTATAGGACCCCACGTTCTCTCCATTGTCACTAACTGAGTTGACATCGATCCCACAGTCGTCTGATACAATAGATGGTAACCCCAATTCATGAACTTGTAACCTTCCAACTAACTCATCAAAAGTCATATTATTTGTGTCAAGGAAAACTTCCATCACAGTCTTTATTACATGAAATCTCTGAGGTAAACCTCTCAACAGCTTCTTGACTAACTTCTTATCCTTGTATTTCTTTCCAAGAGTCAAAGCCTCCTGAGCTAGAGAGCATATTTTCGAACTATACTCAGAGATTGACTCATGTTCATCCATCTTAAGATTTTCGAATCTAGAAGCCAATAGATCTTTTCTTGAATTTTGTACCTTCTCAGTTCCTTCAAAGTGTATTTGCAGAATGTCCCATGCTTCCTTTGCACTATCACATCCTTGAATCAACTCAAATTGTATCTTTGATACACTTTCATGAATAGCCGTGAGTGCCCTAGCGTTGAACTTTGACTGTCTTCTTTCATCCTCGGTCCATTCCTCTTCTGGCTTATTAATTTCATCTCCTGATTGAGTTTTGGTTTTTGGCTCCTTCCATCCGGATATAACAGCTCCCCAAGCACGAGCGTCTATGCCTTTTATGATCGACTTCAACCTTGACTTCCAACATCCATAGTTCCATTCATTCAGAATCTCTAATGAGTAGTCCCCCATCTTTTACACAGGATCTCACCTGTTTGCAATACTCACAAGTGCCCGCTCTGATACCAATTGAAAGCGCAAGGACTACTTGATACAGGAACTAGAACACAAAGTAACACAAGGGTTTTTTCACAAGACTTTTTATTGCAAAGCAAACTTACACGTTTCACCTTAACAACCTTGTCTCTCTTGCTTTTTGATCTAACACTGATCTCAAAGACTTCTAGATTCGCCCTTAACACCAAGTATGATTCTCTCTTGAGAACTCATCACTTTTGCTAAAAGCAATCTCTCTCTCTTTAAAGGCGCACCAAGCACAGATGCCCTAGATGATCTATTTATACACCATAGATTATCGTACAATTTCTATTTTCTGTTTGGCATATTTCCTAAACTCACTTAGGCATATTTCCATTTTTCTTTTTAGGAAAAAGCTTATTTTCCTAAACTTCTTTTAACGCATATTCCTTGAGTATCTTCACTGTTCTACACGTCCAGCTCAGCTACTCTTCCTTTAGTTCATCCTTGTTAAGCTCCTTATATTCATACTTTCCTAATTTTCAGTTCCAGCTCACGCTCTCTATCGTTGACTTAGTCGTTGATGCACACGTTGCTTGATTCAGCATCTGTCGTAACTCATGCTCCAGCTCATTGCATCTTCAGAATGTCTCGGATGTATAGTTATTGTAAAAGAGTTATTGATAATGTTGTTGCAGACATTATTGTTAAAAAGGATAGGGCACATAGTTGGTATAAGTCATGTCAGATTTTGGAATCTCACAAAAACACCCAAAATATCCGGTCTATTTTATTTTAGATTAAAATACGGTGACAAAAAAAACCTAAACACTTGGTTCATATAGAAAACCAATGTCTTGACTCTTGATGTGCCTTGAATTTAACCACATGCATAAACTGCAAGCTACATAGCAACATGCAAATAAAATGTCAAGTTACTATGATTGTTCTTTCAAACACAATGTATTCCAGCTAGAATGGCATGGATTCGAAAGGATTTATAAAAGCTGGTGAAATGTTTGGGAATGTGTGTGGCTCAATACTGGAAGCAGAACTCCAAAGATTATTAATGTTTATGCAATACGCTTGGATTCGAGGCTGTTATATATAGATGCTATTCTTTTTTATTTGGATTCTTTTCTTTTTTGGTTAATGTTTTAGTTAATTTGATGTAAATGAAAAAAATATTCTATCTACTTCCAATTTTTTCAGGTATCTATGACGAGTGATTTTTGAAGGGAATAGCAAGACTACAGTTTTCAAGTTAATTAATTGATTTGAGACGAACTGCACTGCTTCAGATATGTTGGAGTCGAGTTTGGTACTTTCCTAAGAAGGCCTATTCGTAAGTTAGGTCGGCCCAGAATGGAAAGTCGGTAACAAAGCCCAAGGCGGTAAAATCTAGGTTAAACCGGACTAGGGATGACCGGCTTACATGAGGGTTGCGAAGGCGCTAATGTGAAAGGCGCCGCGCGACGACATCAAGGGATTGGGAAAGATTCCGGATAAAGATAAAGACGAGATTTTAGGAAATATTCCGTATTTACCTTGTATTTTCCATAATTATCAAACCGACTTGTAACCCTATATAAGGGAACCCAATGTCATTGAATAACATACGCTTTTCTTATTATTTTTTGCCTTGAGAGACTTTTAGAGCGACTTTAACCTAAAAACTCTCTCCGGCGACTTTTATAGCATTCCTTACCGGCTTCCACCTTGGAAACACCGGCTTTTAAACCCTAAATTCCCAAATCTCACCGTGTTCATTAATTCTTCTTTTAGAATCCCTAAATTCAAACCTAAAACTCTTGCTATCTTTGGATAGACCGAGTTACGATCTTACAATTGGCGCCGACTGTGGGGATTTCTAAGAGAAATTTCTGAACGAGATGTCGGGAAACAGGAAAGAAATCGATCCGGAAAACCCAATGGTTGACCTAAGCGTTCATGATGAAAGTGATTACGACCAGAGTGATCACGAAGACAGCGCGGCAAAAGGCGACAAGCAGCCGCAAGGTGCGGCCAAAACAAACAAAGCTCGAGATGACGGTAAACACGTCCCGTCACTCAGCGAAACAGCGGCTCAGATTGAACAAGACAAAGTGATGGCGACTCTGCTGGCCAAAATCGAGTCACAAAACGAGGTAATCAATACGTTCTCGAAAAAGATCGACCTACTGCAGTCAGAGCAAGCAAAGATCCGATCGGATCAACGATCTAGGAAACCCAGGAGAGAGGTGCCGTCAAAGGCGAAAGACAAAGTCGCCAGACGACTGGTCTATAGCACATCTGAGGAAAGCCACCATGAACAGAGCCGTAGCAGCGAGTCCAGGAGCAACCCGCGTAAGGAAAGCAACAAGGATACTCGCGAGCATAGCTCACATCGGAAGGAGGGTTCTGAAAGACCCAAACGGAGCGAAAGTAGACATAACGACCGAAGTGATGAGAGTTATTCACCCGACAGGGAAGAACATACCAGTCACCAGACACGGGACGTGCACCACAGACGAAATTCGCGACATGAGAATGGCTCGCACCGAGACAACTATCGCCGCGAGCGAGGTATGTCATACGAGAAAACTCATGGAGCGTCTATTCGCGGAGCAAGTCGCAACCATGTCGAGAAACAACTGATTGAGCTCAAAGACACCCTAAAAGAATTAAAAGGGAAGGTCCATGGCGTGAAGGGGTCCGCACCCGAAATAGACCGAATCATCGAGGAAACTCGTAGGACCCCCTTCACCTCGCGCATCACGAACACATATATCAGGCAAAGAGAGAAGCTCAGGCTACCGATGTACGACGGCACCAAAGATCCGGCGACCCATCTCACAACGTTCAAAATCATGGCGGCAAAAGCGCGATTCTCATCAAGCGAGGAGCGTGACATCGGCTTCTGCCAACTGTTCACCGAAACCCTGGAAGGAGACGCGCTAAACTGGTTCTCGGCCCTGACAAACGCCGTCTGGCATGAATCGCCTTTCTACCAAGATTTAGTCATCAACCCGCCGCTAACCATCGAAGACGCGCTCCATCGGGCAAACAAATTCGTGGAATTGGAGGAGAAGAAGGTCGCATTGGCAAAGAGATTCGGTTCTGGCAAACAAACAGATAAGAAGGAAGAAAGAGAACCCAGGCAGCATTACGACAGTAAGAACGCCAAGGCAATGGTTGTAGTTGGCTCCGACAAGTCCCGGTCCTCAAAACCGTGGAGTAAAAGGGGAAAAGAGGCAAAGAAGGCACAGCAGACAGCTTCCACCATGGGAGATAAGTACTGCGAATACCATCAAGCTACGTCGCATTGTTGGAATTGTGTCCAGCAATCTCTGTACTGTCTCTATAACGTAAGAGTATGTCAGTGATCAGACATAAGTCATACAATGCTGGGGGTCATGATGGCTTGCTAGAGTCCGCTCATGATCTATAAGTCTTGGACTTATTGCCTTCATTGTATGATCCCATATGGGTCACACGCTTAAGCTAGCAGGAAATAATGTTGGAACGGCTTAGCAGAAGTACGACAAAAGTGCTAGGCATTTGTCGTACTAAGAGAGAAAGACTAATGGGTCTGATTAAATGGAATTTAATCAGATTGGGCCCAAAAGCCCAAAAGGGAAAGAGAAGGCTTTTAAATGACTAAAAGCCAATTCTCTTCTCCCTTAACCCAACCCTAGCCGCGCCTCTCTCCTCTCTCTGCGCCAGCCTCCTTGTGGTCTAGCAGCCAGTTTCCGGTGATTGCGTGTGTGAGCCTTTGGAGGATCCATCTCTCGGTGTATCTCCCTGATCATTGACCTGTTCATCAATTCCGCTGCAAACAAACAGGTAAAAGGTGAGATCATATGTTTCTAAATAAGAACACCTAGATCTAATGCATGTTTAGGTTGATATCAATATGAGAATTGAATCAGGATCAACCAAAACTTCCAACAGTGGTATCAGAGCCATTGGTTCTTAGGTTTCTTGTTTTAGATTCAAGTTTAGGATGTTTAATCTGTTTAGAATTGTTTTTGAATCAATTACTGATAAGATAAAACAGTTAAGAATCAGAATTGAACTCTAAACACATTAATTGGATCACAAAACCGAGCTATATGACTCGGGTTTTGGTGATCGGCCGAATGGAAGCTCGGGTGGACGGCGGACGGTCGACCGTGAGGCGTCCCGATCGCATGGATCGTGCGATAGCCGATCGCATGGATCGCGTCTCGTCCCGCGTTCGTCGTCCCGATCGTCTCGTCCGGATGCTGTCCCGATCGCGTGAGGTTTTGACCGTCCGGATCGCGTCACGCTCTCGGACGTCCCGATCTCTCGACCCGACTGTCCCGCAACGTCTCGACGATCGTCCCGGCTGAACCAGACCGTCCCGATCACACGCAAGCGTCCCGTCCGGCAATCCGAGCGTCTCGATCTCGGATCGAGCATGCGGCTTGCGGCTGGACGGCTCTTGCTCGACCGGTTAGGGTTTTGGGTGAAATTGGGCCGGTTCGATTTCAATTGGGCCAGTTCGATTTCAATTCGGTTCGGTTCGGTTTAAAACTTAATTAAAATCTTCGTTCTGGTTTAATAAACAGATTTAATAATTTTATTAAATCTGGTTAAACCGGAATAAGAAATCCAATGTCGAAAGAAATATTGGATTTAGTGCCTAAACCAGGAATTTCTAATTTGATTTGGTTGGACCAAATAAATTGAGAAATTCCGGTTTAGTAAATAACCGGTTGACAATTGTGGTCATCGTAGTAATTGAAACTTGGTTAGACCAGTTTTAATGAACCAGACCGGTTATGTCAATTAATTGGACAATTGGGTCATGTCTTGGACATGGACCAATTCTTGGGCCTCGGGCCAAGAAGTTAAAACAATTGGGCCAGTTAATTGAGTCTTTCTTCAGATTATTTTAAAATCTATTTTATAAAATTATAAAGTCGTTTTTAAATTAAAGTTTCCGAAATTTTGAAATTAGAAAGTTTCTTAAAATAGAATTTTCTGAATTTGCGGGTTTTGGATTTTAAAGAAATTTCTAAAGTTAGAAAGTTTCCGGTTTTAGAAAATTTCCAATTTTAGAAAGTTTCCAAAAATAGTAGGTTTCCATAAATAGAAAGTTTCCCGAAATAGTAATCTTCTATTTTGGGAATGAATTTTAATAAACCTACGAACCTCAAATAATATCAAGCGTTGGATGTCTTGTCCAGGCTATGTCAGCTGTCAAAGCCCATTCAATTGCATTCATGGCCTTACAGTGTGAGGATGTCTGCTTTTGCGTGGGTAAGACGGTTTGTGATTCATAAATGTCATTGGGAGTCCCAGACATTAATGATTACATGACTGTATAGTCCGGTTTTCTTGACTGGGCCATCGGGAGTCCCGGGCCTTGAGACATCAGGGTGGATTGGGCCTCGGGCCCAGATTCACAACCAAGAGTTATATCACGGATATAATTAGCCGATATAGGGCTTACCGATATAAGCTAAGGTTGGGTGACGGCCAGTGGCCCACTTTGATCTTAGTTATATGTGGATCTTGGAATCATTATATTCTATTGAGGGTAACTTATGTTATTGAATATAATGCATGATTAATCATATTATACTTTAATACGAGATTAATCATTTTGAACATATAACTAATAACCTTTTTATTTATATATTTCAGATATGACTACTACAAGCACACAAAACACGTTCTCGATCCGGTCTGTTCTCGAGAAGGAGAAGCTGACTGGAACGAACTTCCTGACATGGTCAAGGAACTTGAGGCTGGTCCTCAAGCAGGAGAAGAAGGATTACGTCCTTCGAGATCCCCTCCCCGAGAGGCCTCTTGCCAATGCTGCCAGGACTCTGCACAATGCTTGGGAAAAGCATTCGTCAGATGAAAATGATGTTTATTGCCTGATGTTGGTGACAATGACTCCAGAGCTGCAAAAGCAGTTCGAAAGTGTATTGTCTCCAATCGAGATCATGGCAAGCCTGAAATCGCTTTTTCAGGAGCAGGCTAGGACCGAGAGGTTCCAGACAGTTAAGAACCTCTTGGACTGTAAGTTGGCTGCGAATGCGGCAGTGAGTCCTCATGTGTTGAAGATGATGGGTTATCTCGATCATCTTCACAAACTCGACTGCCCAATCAGCCAGGAACTTGCCTGCGACATCATTCTGCAGTCTTTACCTGCAAGCTATGATCAGTTCATTCTGAACTTTAACATGCATGGCTTGAGTAAGACACTGCCTGAGCTTCACGGAATGCTCAAGACTGCAGAGCCCAACTTGAAGAAAACCGCCAAGGACCCCAATGTACTTATGGTACAAAAGGGCAAGGGGTTTAAGAAGTCTTCTGCTAAGGATAAGGGAAAGGCCAAGGGTGTCCAAGTCGTGGACTCAGACACGCCAAAGCCCAAGCCCAAGTCCAAGGCTGGGCCTACTGACATGTGCAGGTTCTGCAAAGAACTGGGGCATTGGAGAAGAGATTGTAAGAAATTCCAGGAAGGTCTAAAGGAATTAAAGAAGAAGACTTTCGAGACTTCTTCATCAGGTATTTTTGTTATAGAAGTTAATACAACTACTTCTGATAATACCTCATGGGTCATGGATACTGGTTGTGGGGCTCATATTTGCACTAATATGCAGGCACTCAGCAACAGTAGAAGGCTGAAGCAAGGACAAGTGGAACTACGAGTTGGGAATGGAGCGAAAGTTTCAGCACTAGCTGTAGGAACTTACTTGTTGTCTTTACCTTCGGGATTGATTTTAGAACTTAATAATTGTTATTTTGTACCTGCTATAAGCAGAAATATTATTTCAATTTCTTTGTTGGATTTGGAAGGTTATGATTTTTCAGTTAAGAATAAATTATGTTCCTTCAATCGCAACAATTTGTTCTATGGTTCGGCCCCTCTTACGAATGGGCTTTACATACTCGATCAATCCGCGCCAATTTATAACATCAATACAAAACGGTTTAAACCTAATGAGGAAAACCGAACGTTTCTATGGCATTGTCGTTTAGGGCACATCAGCGAGAAACGCATCAAGAGGCTCCATTCGAATGGACTTCTTGGCTCATTTGACTTTGAGTCATGTGAGAAATGCGAATCCTGCATGATGGGCAAAATGACACGGGCCCCCTTTAATAAACCTAACGAGAGGGCAAGTGACTTATTGGGCCTGATACACACTGATGTGTGTGGCCCAATGTCCACAAATGCAAGAGGAAACTATCAGTACTTCATTACCTTCACTGATGATTTCAGTAGGTATGGATATGTTTATTTGATGAAACATAAGTCTGAATCTTTTGAAAAGTTCAGAGAATTCCAAAATGAAGTACAGAACCAACTTGGCAAAAGCATTAAGGCTCTTCGGTCCGACCGAGGAGGAGAATACTTAAGCCAAGAATTCAGTGATCATCTGAGAGAGTGTGGGATCGTATCCCAACTCACTCCTCCTGGAACACCTCAATGGAATGGTGTGTCTGAGAGGAGAAATCGGACCTTATTGGATATGGTTCGATCTATGATGAGTCACACAGACCTTCCAATATCCCTTTGGGGATATGCTCTGCTAACAGCAGTGTTCACTCTAAATAGAGCGCCATCAAAAGCAGTAGCAAAGACACCATATGAATTATGGACTGGAGAAGCTCCAGTGCTGTCTTATCTAAGAATTTGGGGTTGTGAAGCCTATGTTAAGAGATTAATCTCAGATAAGCTTACACCAAAATCTGATAAATGCTACTTCATTGGTTATCCACGGGAAACCAAGGCTTATTACTTCTATCTACGTTCCGAGAACAAGATCTTTGTTGCCCGGGATTGTAACTTTCTTGAGAGAGAGTTTCTCTCTAAGAAAGACAGTGGGAGTAAGGTACTGCTTGAAGAAATTCAAGATGAACAGGATACTGCTCAACCTAATGAGGAAGAGCAGCAGGAGGATCTACAAGAAATTGTAGAGCCTGAACCTGTAGTACCTGAAGTTCGAAGATCCGGGAGGATCCGTCACGAACCCGAGAGATATCAGGGATTCCTCGTGACTGACTGTCATGATCTTTTGATCATTGATGGTGATGAACCATCGAACTTCAATCAAGCCATGATGGGCCCAGATTCCTCTAAGTGGCGCAAGGCCACTGATTCCGAAATGGACTCCATGTCGGTCAACCAAGTATTTTCGTTGGTTGACTTACCCGTTGGTGTAAAAGCCATCGAGTGCAAATGGATCTTCAAGAAGAAGATTGACGTGGATGGAAATGTCCAGATTTATAAAGCCAGGTTGGTGGCAAAAGGTTTCAGACAAGTTCACGGTGTGGACTACGATGAAACCTATTCACCAGTGGCTATGATGAAATCTATTCGGATTCTACTAGCAACTGCAGCTTTTCATGATTATGAAATTTGGCAGATGGACGTGAAAACCGCCTTCCTGAATGGTATTCTGGAAGAGGATGTGTATATGACGCAACCTGACGGTTACATAGATCCAAAGAATGCTGGGAAAGTATGCAAACTTCATAAATCCATTTATGGATTGAAGCAAGCATCGAGGAGCTGGAATCTTCGTTTTGATGAAGCGATCAAGCAATTTGACTTTATCAGAAACGAAGAAGAACAATGCGTGTATAAGAAAACTAGTGGGAGCAAAATCGTTTTTCTTATTCTGTATGTTGATGACATACTACTTCTCGGAAACGACGTTCCAATGCTGAAGTCTGTAAAAGACTGGCTTGGAAGTTGTTTTTCCATGAAAGACATGGGTGAAGCCGCATACGTTCTTGGAATTAGGATCTATCGGGATAGACCTAAGAGGCTGATAGGCTTGTGTCAAGACTCATACATTGACAAAGTCCTACAAAGATTCAGCATGAAAGATTCCAAGAAAGGCTTCACGCCTATGGTACATGGCACAACGCTAAGCAAGAAGCAGAGCCCTACGTCGGCTGCTGAGCTTGAGCGCATGAAGAATATTCCTTATGCATCTGCAATAGGATCTGTCATGTATGCCATGATCTGTACTCGTCCTGATGTTGCTTACGCATTGAGCATGACGAGTAGATACCAGTCAAATCCAGGTGAAAACCATTGGATTGCCGTAAAGAACATCTTGAAGTATCTAAGACATACTAAGGATAAGTTCTTAGTGTACGGTGGAAGTGATGTGCTTAAAGTCAGTGGATTCACGGACGCAAGTTTCCAGACAGACACAGATGATTTCCGGTCACAGTCCGGTTATGTCTTTTGTCTGAATGGCGGTGCAGTAAGTTGGAGAAGCTCCAAGCAGGACACCGTTGCTGATTCCACTACAGAAGCTGAATATATCGCCGCCTCAGAAGCAGCGAAGGAAGCTGTTTGGATACGAAAGTTCATTATGGAACTAGGTGTGATACCAGATGCGGCTGAGCCTCTGGCACTGTTTTGTGACAACAATGGTGCTATAGCTCAGGCAAAGGAACCAAGATCACACCAGAAATCCAAGCATGTTCAAAGAAGATATCACTTGATACGTGACATCATTAATAGAAAGGAAGTCAAGATCAGCCGAGTTCCGACAGATGATAATGTCGCTGATCCGTTGACAAAGCCACTCCCAAGGCCTAAGCTCGAGTTCCTGACTGAAGCTGTAGGCATTAGAAACATTGAAATGTAATCTAAATTTGAGTGGGAGTTTTGTGAGCTTTATTTTAGTTATTTGATATGTTCTTGTAAAACATTATTTATGTTTTAATGAAATTATTATTTCAAGATTATTTTAACTGTGATGAAATAATCGTTCCAAAATGATATGAACCATTTTATAGGTCATCGAAGTAAATGATTTGATCTTGAGTCATCGAAGTCATTTAGCTTGATCATGAGATCCTATATTTGATAAATGTTTTATATCATCCTGTCCCCAGTCGAAGGTTGTTGAAATTGGAACATTAACAACCGTGTGAGACTGGATTGGTACGTGACTTATGACAAAGTCTCAGTGTGTCATAGATGCTCGGCATCAAAGTCAGTACATAGGTGTATGTTGGGAACATACGACCGGACAAGACCCGCTAATAAGAACTCTTCAGGATATTTATATCTGTGTCATAAGAGATTCTTACTACGACTATAGAGTATAGTCCTTAGACCTGAGTTCGCATGCATGTGACTGCATATGGACTGATGCACTTTGATCATTGTCTAACGCTATCGTTCTGTGATAGCTATAAGGACCTTGTTTGGGTACATCATGAAATGAGTAGTTTACAGTGATGGAACAAGATGGGATTTGTCCCTCCAATATAAATGGAGTGAATATCTCTAGGCCAATCGGAGATTTGAATACTGGAAAACGCATGGCCATGCTCAAACGGACTTTCCCGAGTCGTTTGTATTGTCAGTATCAAATCAGAGTCCGATGAACAAGATTAGGCTTTATAAGGATGACACTAATCTTGCCTTATGACTAATCGAGATATTGAGACGAAAGGGATTATGAATACAGAGATTCCAGTTCAAGTGGGAGATTGTTGGAATTGTGTCCAGCAATCTCTGTACTGTCTCTATAACGTAAGAGTATGTCAGTGATCAGACATAAGTCATACAATGCTGGGGGTCATGATGGCTTGCTAGAGTCCGCTCATGATCTATAAGTCTTGGACTTATTGCCTTCATTGTATGATCCCATATGGGTCACACGCTTAAGCTAGCAGGAAATAATGTTGGAACGGCTTAGCAGAAGTACGACAAAAGTGCTAGGCATTTGTCGTACTAAGAGAGAAAGACTAATGGGTCTGATTAAATGGAATTTAATCAGATTGGGCCCAAAAGCCCAAAAGGGAAAGAGAAGGCTTTTAAATGACTAAAAGCCAATTCTCTTCTCCCTTAACCCAACCCTAGCCGCGCCTCTCTCCTCTCTCTGCGCCAGCCTCCTTGTGGTCTAGCAGCCAGTTTCCGGTGATTGCGTGTGTGAGCCTTTGGAGGATCCATCTCTCGGTGTATCTCCCTGATCATTGACCTGTTCATCAATTCCGCTGCAAACAAACAGGTAAAAGGTGAGATCATATGTTTCTAAATAAGAACACCTAGATCTAATGCATGTTTAGGTTGATATCAATATGAGAATTGAATCAGGATCAACCAAAACTTCCAACACGCATGACACGGCTGAATGTCGGAATCTCAGAAACGCCATTGAGAGGTTGAAAAAGGAAGAATCGGGAGAGAAGAAGGAAGATAAAACTGACGAGCAGGCTCCCAAACAAGATAAACCGCCACGGCGCATCAAAAGCATAGCTCTGAAACGTAACCGCGAAGAAGAAGAGGAGGACGACGAAGAGGAAAACTCCAAAACCATCCGAAGGATCAACATGATCATGGGTGGTCTAATCTCCGTAAATGATTCGGTCCGATCAATCAAAGTCTATGAACGCCTAGCATTGGCCGCGCAAAAGGCGCCTCAACCAATCCTGTCAGATGACCCGCCCGTCATCTTTACCGACCAAGACCTCTATGGAACTCACTACCCTCATAACGACCCGCTGGTGGTTGAGCTTCTGATCGGAAGTTGCCAAGTATCTCGAATACTGGTAGACACCGGGAGCTCGATAGACTTAATTTTCCTAGATACACTCAAGAAGATGGACATTAAAGAGGAGGATATCAAACAGAAGGCCAAGCCGCTCACCGGGTTCACAAGTGAGACGACGTACACGATTGGAACAATCAAGTTACCTGTCTTCGCAGGAGGAGTTAACAGATTGGTGAGGTTTCACGTCATTGACAAGCCAACCATCTATAACGTGATCCTTGGAACTCCATGGCTATATAGCATGAAGGCGGTATCCTCAACGTACCATCAATGTCTGAAATTCCCGACACCTAAAGGAATCCAGACAGTCAAAGGATGCCAGAGCGCGAGTCGGTCGTGTTTCGCAAGAGAACATAAGATCAGGGTGCCTTCCTGCATGATCAACACAGAACACGGAAGAAAAGGACCGGAGAAAGAACTAATCCAGCAAGTCATCATTGACGAATCAGATGCAAGCAAGTGTGTAGGAATCGGCGCAGAATTGCCAGACGACATCAAAAGAGAATTGATCACCTTCCTACAGCAAAATGTCACTACATTTGCATGGACAATGAAGAACATGAAGGGTATCAATCCAACCATCACAACTCATGAGCTGAATGTCGACCCGACTTATAAGCCAGTAAAGCAAAAGAGGCGAAAACTCGGTCCTGAAAGAGCTAAGGCGGTCAATGATGAAGTAGAAAAGCTGCTCGAAGCCGGGTCAATCCAGGAAGTCAAATACCCCGATTAGTTGGCCAACCCAGTGGTCGTGAAGAAAAAGAACGGAAAGTGGAGGGTATGCGTCGATTTCACAGATCTGAACAAAGCTTGCCCCAAGGATAGTTTCCCATTGCCGCACATCGACCGACTTGTTGAGGCAACGGCCGGAAACGAATTGCTGTCATTCATGGACGCGTTCTCCGGGTATAATCAAATCCTCATGAATCCGGATGACAGAGAGAAGACGGCCTTCATCACCGAGCGCGGCACGTATTGTTATAAAGTCATGCCCTTCGGCCTCAAAAACGCCGGCGCCACATATCAACGATTAGTAAACAGGATGTTTGCAGGACAGCTCGGTACGACAATGGAGGTTTACATCGACGACATGCTAGTCAAATCTCTAATTGCCTCCCAGCATGTCGGCCATCTAAAGGAATGTTTCAACATCCTTAACCGATACGGGATGAAGCTCAACCCAACCAAGTGCACGTTCGGAGTAACATCAGGAGAGTTCCTTGGCTACGTGGTGACTCAGAGAGGAATAGAAGCTAATCCAAAACAGATCATGGCCATAATCGACTTACCATCTCCCAGGAACACGCGAGAGGTACAACGCCTTACTGGCCGCATTGCCGCCCTGAACAGATTTATATCCCGGTCAACGGATAAATGTTTGCCTTTTTACGAACTCCTACGAGGGAACAAAAGATTCGTGTGGGACGATAAGTGTCAGGAAGCATTCATCCAACTTAAAGACTACTTATCAAATCCGCCAATACTGTCTAAACCCGAGAACGGGGAGACATTGTTGCTTTACATCGCCGTCTCAACGACAGCAGTCAGTGGCGTGCTAGTCCGGGAAGATCGAGGGGAACAGAAGCCGATCTTCTATGTCAGCAAAACGATGAATGGAGCCGAAACGAGATATCCTGCGATGGAAAAACTGGCCTTCGCAGTCGTCATCTCGGCGCGAAAGCTGCGGCCATATTTCCAATCACATCCGATTGCCGTATTGAGCAGTCAACCTCTTCGAACAGTACTTCACAGCCCGGGGCAGTCTGGCCGTCTAGCCAAGTGGGCAATAGAGCTAAGTGAGTACGACATCGAGTACAGGAATAGGACAACCGCGAAGTCGCAGGTGATAGCTGATTTCCTTGTCGAATTATCACCAGAATTGGATGTCGGTACAGAGATAGAAGATAAAAATTGGAAATTGTTCGTTGACGGGGCTTCGTCCAAAAAAGGAGCCGGGATAGGGATACGTCTCATATCACCAACCGGCGAGATACTGGAGCAGTCATTCAAACTGGGTTTCACGGCATCCAACAACACAGCGGAGTACGAAGCTTTGTTAGCCGGTCTCAGATTAGCCAGAGAAATTGGAGTACGACATCTCTTGGCCCATTGTGATTCCATGCTTGTAGCCAACCAGATCAACGGTGACTACGAAGCTAAAAATGAACGAATGGAGGCTTACCGAAAGACGGCGTTGGAACTCACCAGTTCCTTCGAATTCTTCGATATCGTCCAGATACCAAGAAAGGAGAATGCCCCGGCAGATGCACTTGCGTCGCTGGCATCTAATCCCAATCTCTGTCGACGGATCCCGGTAGAAACAATCCACGAACCAAGCATCCCTCCCCCTGAGAGCGATCAAGAAGAAACTGAAGAAATGATCTCAAATGATGAGGACGACATGTGCTACAATGTTCAAGCAAAGGGCATAGACCTCATCGCTGTCCTAACCGACGACAATAGAGACTGGCGACTTCCGATAAGAGCATACCTGACAGAAGGGAAGCTCCCAGAAGATAAATGGGAAGCACGACGACTTAAAGTCAAAAGCGCACGATACACTATACATGAAGGTATCCTCTACAAGTATTCCGCCAACAAGATCCTCCTCAGATGCATAAACGGAGATGAATTAAGTCGGGTTCTCGAAGAAACGCACTCTGGAGCATGCGGAAACCACTCCGGAGGCAGGTCTCTCGCCCTCAAAATCAAGTTGAATGGTCACTATTGGCCGACTATGATAACCGATTGCGAGACCTATTCTAACAAATGTGAAAAGTGTCAGCGACATGCGCCATTCATACATCGACCTACAGAGCTACTCACAACGTCAACTGCGGCTTACCCATTCATGAGATGGGCAATGGACATCGTTGGACCATTACCGTTATCCAATCAAAGACGTTTTCTGCTCATTATGACCGACTACTTCACAAAGTGGGTAGAGGCCAAGGCTTACGTCGCCATCCACGATGTCCAGGTTCAAAATTTCGTCTGGAAATATATAATATGTCGCTTTGGGCTACCTTATGAGATCGTCACAGATAACGGATCACAATTCATCTCGAAAATATTCGAAGGATTCTGCAAGAAGTGGGATATACGCCTCAGCAAGTCGACACCAAGGTATCCTCAGGGGAATGGCCAAGCCGAAGCTACAAATAAAACCATCATTGCCGGCATCAAAAAACGCCTTGAAAGCAAAAAAGGAGTTTGGGCAGACGAGTTAGACGGTGTCCTCTGGTCGCATAGAACGACACCCCGCAGTGCAACAGGAGCCACCCCATTCTCTTTAGCCTTTGGCGTAGAAGCAATGGTACCAGAAGAAGCTAATATTTACACTCTCCGCCGGTCTCTGATGCCGCACAATACCGAGATCAATGAAAAGATGCTAATCCAAGCTCTTGACACCTTGGAAGAAGAACGGGATCGAGCGCTACTCAGGATTCAAAACTACCAGCAGCTCGCAGCTCGGTACTATAACCAGAAAGTCAAGGAACGCCACTTTCAAGTCGGTGACTTCGTCCTCCGCAAAGTTTACGAAAACACCAAGGAGTGGAGAGCAGGGAAACTCGGGGCGAAATGGGAAGGACCCTACAAAGTCACCAAAGTCGTCAAACCAGGAGTCTACGAGCTTGAGTCAATGAAAGGCAAGGCTTTACCTCGATCTTGGAACTCGGCAAGCCTGAAGGAGTACCACTAAGACGGCAACCTTTAACGGCACAGTCACAAATCTAATAAAATTCCTATTTTTCAGATAAATTACCGTCTTGAAAGTCAAACAAGGCCAAAAAACAGGTAAGTTCCTTCATTAAATACATTTAATAATACTAACAAAACTGAGTTCTAACTCGAAAAAGCCGAGTATCAACTCGCAAAAAGCCGAGTATCAACTCGCAAAAAGCCGAGTATCAACTCGCAAAAAGCCGAGTATCAACTCGCAAAAAGCCGAGTATCAACTTGCAAAAAGCCGAGTATCAACTCGCAAAAAGCCGAGTATCAACTCGCAAAAAGCCGAGTATCAACTCGCAAAAAGCCGAGTATCAACTCGCAAAAAGCCGAGTATCAACTCGCAAAAAGCCGAGTATCAACTCGCAAAAAAGACGAGCAAACGACTCGCATCATTAGCATCATGCCTCCTGGCCAGGGGCGTGGTCTTCCTTGCGCACGAGGTGCACATCGTGGTAAGGAAAAGCCGAGATCCGTCTCGCAAATTCCTCGAGGTGGACGATATATAATTCGAGCCACGAGCATCGCACATTCACGCCACCCTTGGAATAAAAGCCGAGCGCATACGCCTCGCAAACCGCCTTATGGCAAAACTGCTACTTGTTTAAAAATAGTTTTAAACGATAGCCCGACTTAGTAAAAAAAAGTCGCTACAAGTTTTAATACAGTGGCACGACTTGGTAAGTCACTATTTATTCGAAATTTGTCAGAACAATCTTAAAAACAGTAGTCCGACTTAATCTACAAGTCGCTATATGTTTAGAATTGTCAGAACACTGTCAAAGCCTAACGAGGTTTATTACTTAGCGAGCAATAGTTCGAACTAATTGCCAAAAAGTAAAAACTTCTTAAAATTAAAATTTCCCTCTTAAAGGATTTAAAAGTCTTTACAAAAAATAAACGAAACAAAAATAAATAACAAAAGGTTCAACAAAAGAAAAACCGATTACAACAGAGAGAAAAACGTCATTCTGTCGGCAGCTTCTCGCCATCCTTAGCCGCCTCAGCAGTTGCTTCTTGCGTAGCGGCGACACAATCCAGAGCCGCGACCTCGGAGCTGACAGACTGGACGAGCTCAGTAGGAACCGCCTCCGGGATTATCCCATGATTGGTCCCGAACTGATCAACGTTGTTCAGAACAGCAGGAGGAGAATCATGGCGAAGGTTAAGCAAAGGATGACGCACTGGAGAAAGGACAAAAGTGAGCTCCTCCTTTGTCACGACTTCCATACCGTCAAGCTCCGCGTTGACTGCAACCTCGTCAGCACCGACCTTAGCCAACACGGCCTGAGGGATCGAGACACCTTCCTCACTCAGCTTCATAAGGCACTTTTTGAGCCCAGAGATCTGAGCTTGCTTGACTTGCAGCGCCACAGCAGCTTCCTGATCCGCGACATAGCGCTCGAAAAGATCAAAATGGGTCTGCGCCTTCGCCCTAACTGTGGCTTCGACCCTCTCCCTCTCCTGACCAATCAAGTCGGTACAGGACTTCTGCAACTTCAGCCGGGAAGCCCTAAATTGGAAAAGATCGGCTTTTGACTTTTCTTCGGCCTGCTTCAGTTTACCGACAAGAGCCAGGTTACTCTGTTCAAGCACCTTCTTCTCTTCCTTCATCTTCTTAAGGAGATCATCCCTCTTGGTCACCGCGTCGGCCATCTTCTTCGCAGCCCAGGAACTCTCCAAAGCTACGCGATTAGAAGCCGCGATCATCTGGGAATAAAACAGAACCATCAGAATAACACACTAAATAGAAACTTCGCCAAAGAAAACCTTACCGTTGCTTCGGCATGCTTAAGCTTGAGAATGGCATCCGAGTGCGGTAACTCCTCCAAGACCGGCCAGTCCGATTCATTTCCCCTTATGCACGTGAGCATGTCAAAACAGTCCCGGGGATTGTTAATAAGAGGGACATCGCTCGCGTACTGGTAAGCGAAATTGTGAATAGACGGGCGGACCTCCCCCTCTTTCACTTCGCGCCTTGGTCGTACCAAAACGAGCTCCTTGTTGGAAGCAAAGGGTTGCGAATCGCCTGCTGCATCAACAACAGTCCCATTGAACTTGTAAAACCGTCTCCACGGATCTTTCTGTCTAACCGGCTCACTGGAAGCCGCTATTTCATCAGAAGCGCCTTCAACCGACTTTTTCGTTTTGGACGCCTTCTTCGCCGGCTTTTCCTGGACAGATTTATCTTCCGCAGGTCTCTTCTTAGTAGGAACTTTAGGAGGAAGATCGGGAGGATTCGATGTCTTGGAAACCAACTTCTGACCAAGATCGGAAGTTTGGTCGCCACCTTGAGCAACCAACGGTGCCTCCGCGGCTTTCACCGACTTAGAAGATGAAGGCCTAGCCGAGATCTCTTTAGAGTAGTCGACCGAGCTGATACGCTGAACTTTGCCCATCCTTTTAGGTTTGACGATTTGTTCAGGAGCGACCTTCGCCTTGGTGTCCCACTTAGCTGAATTGACAAAACGAAAATCAGAACCGGCAAAAGGAGAAAAAAGAGGTCATAAAAACTGTGTGCACCTTCGGAAATCCGCGGGAGCGACTTATTGATGCGATCACGGGTAAGATCAGACCACTTGCGAAGACCGAGGGCCTGAATCTGCTCGAGAATGGAGAAGTAATTGGTAGGATGCGGCTTCAAGAAAGGATGTTCAACTGCAATAACAAAAAGGAATTAAGTAAATCATCACATTCGGAGGATAGAAAGTCAAGAACGATATCTACCATAGTCTGTATTCCAAGACGTCCTGACAAGATCCTTATGATCGTCGGGAACAACTAATGAAGATATCTCGACAAAAAAGTAGGCTCTTTGCCAATCGTTGATCTTCTTGGGCGCATCTGTCAGGATACGGTTGCCACTTTTAAGCTTCACCGCGAAGCATCCCGGGCTAGTAGCCTTCATACGATTGATCGACGTCATCTCTTCAAAAATATCGACAGTGATGGTGACGCCGGCTTCAGCTCCCAGCGCCAAGAGACTGACCATATGACGTACCGCGACAGCCGAAAGTTGAGAGATAGCAATTTCGCGGCGATGGCAATACGAGACCAACAGATCAGGCAGCGGGAACCAGCAACGGCATCCCCCAGTGTTGGTGTTGATAAAATATGACTCGTAGAGAGTCATATATCCCGGAGGAGGACTCCAAGGTCGGTCAAGCGGGAATGGTATAATAATTTTTATCCCTGGATCTGCCCCACAATCCCGAAGCATAGATCTCACTGATGCCGCGTTGGATCTGGTCTCAAAAACATTATCAAACGCCTCGCCAGAAGTAGCCGGCAAAACGGGAGAATTCACAACTCCGTCAGAACCGTCTTGATCCACATCATCGCTATCGGAATCGCGCAGTTGAGGAATAACGAAATCCTCGTGACCGGAACTTTCGGCGGCATCGGTACGCCGTGATGCCTCGCGACGACGACGAAGTTCTTCCACTTCACGATGAGAAGGGTGATTCCTTAAGTCGGATGAAGTGCTCGCAGAAGGAAAGGACTGCCGACTTGATGAATCATCCGCAGAAGAAACTGGAACAACTTCTTTGTCTTTGGTGGACGAGCAACGGATCAAAGACATATTGTCGAAGAACAATGAAGAACACAGTAATAAAACAGGGTTTTGATCTACAAATTTAACAACCTAGGGCGGAGCAACGGCGGAGACAGTGCCGGAAAATAAATACGGTAGAAAGGAAAAAATTACCTTTCAGGGATCCTTCACTCGAGCGAAATGAGAAGTGAGGAGTGGGATGCCACTATTTATAACGAAAATGACGGCGTGGAACCCGAGGCAATAATTACCTAGGTGACGCTTCGAGTTTCGCACCTATCCGGGTAATTGAACCGAGAATCGATTCCGGTTTCGTCAGGTTCTCATCGGTTCGCGATCGATTTCCCAAAACCGCCACTGATCATGGGTGACTCAGCCCAAGTCCAACTAGAGTATGGGCTTAGAGCTCATCAACAACATGGGCCAACAAACTGACTTCTTAAACCAAGGGTTAACTCCTCGTAATGACGACTTGAATCGAAGTCGCCACACTGGGGGGGCTTATTGTTGGAGTCGAGTTTGGTACTTTCCTAAGAAGGCCTATTCGTAAGTTAGGTCGGCCCAGAATGGAAAGTCGGTAACAAAGCCCAAGGCGGTAAAACCTAGGTTAAACCGGACTAGGGATGACCGGCTTACATGAGGGTTGCGAAGGCGCTAATGTGAAAGGCGCCGCGCGACGACATCAAGGGATTGGGAAAGATTCCGGATAAAGATAAAGACGAGATTTTAGGAAATATTCCGTATTTACCTTGTATTTTCCATAATTATCAAACCGACTTGTAACCCTATATAAGGGAACCCAATGTCATTGAATAACATACGCTTTTCTTATTATTTTTGGCCTTGAGAGACTTTTAGAGCGACTTTAACCTAAAAACTCTCTCCGGCGACTTTTATATCATTCCTTACCGGCTTCCACCTTGGAAACACCGGCTTTTAAACCCTAAATTCCCAAATCTCACCGTATTCATTAATTCTTCTTTTAGAATCCCTAAATTCAAACCTAAAACTCTTGCTATCTTTGGATAGACCGAGTTACGATCTTACAAGATATTTGGATTATCCTTCATTAACTTGAAATGTACAGAATTATTATTCTTAAATACAAGAAAGCTAAACCTAAGAGCATCTTCAACTTCATTCGTTAAAAAATAATAAAACAATATATAATAGTATTTTAATAAGTGAATTTTTCATAATTTTTGAGTATGGGTGGGAGTCAAAAAATTATGAGAAACTCACTTATTAATATATATATATATATATATATTGTCCTGTTATTTTTTAATGAATGAGAGGTTTTCATATTGAAAATGCTCTAAACTAACCAACTCTAAATCAATTGTAAATCATATTAAACCAACTATATACACTCTACATTGCATAATTAGATTTTCTAATCAAAATTTGGCAACAAAAATTTGAAGCAACAGAGGTTAAATGAATTCCTTGAAATAGCAATCAAGCAGCCGATATACTAACAAAAGTAATAATTCATCAAAACTTTTAGGTCATCTCATATGTTTATGTTTCTCATTTTCTTGTTTTTGTTTTTGTTAATTTCAACTTTAAACATGCACAAAATCATGAACATAGACAATATCGTCTTTCCATTGCTCTCTTCTTCCCCCGTTTTAAGAACATAAGCAAACGAAAAGTAATTTACATTATATTCAGTTTCTGTCACATTGCAGAAGAAATAAACGTAAGATTATAGAAGTTGATGCACAACTGGACAGGAAGACAACCCCGGCGAGGCTCTAATATCGGCCATCGCAATGTTCCTATTCAGCAAACAAAATACTTAAAATAAAATAATATGACAAATGACAAATCTTATAAGGTTAGTGGAATAAATTTTTAACACCAAACAATAATCAAAGATATTTTGAATGTAGAGTCCAAAGTCCAAACAGTACGTTACCCAAAAAATAAACACATGTATGTCATTTAAAAAATTGCTAATTGCTGAATTCAAAGGTTATTTTGTCTACAGCCTTTGAATTCTACACCAACTTAAAGAATGCAAACTCCAAATACTAAAAAAACAAGGCAATGTCAGACTGCGAAGGAAAAAAAAACGAATGTCAGATTACGAAGAAAATGATTTTGGATTAAGAAAGAAAAAAATAGAATTTTTTAAAGAAAATAATTATACAAACTATATATATACACTACATGATGACTTACCAGGCTCTCTTGAGTCTGTAGCGGAAAGTCATCTTTTTGACCTTTGATTTCTCACTTGAGATTAATGAAACCTTTGCCGTTAAGTGGTCACTCTCACCGTACGTGTTCCTCCAAGATGGGATATAACGACGGTCGCCACCGTGTGGAATCCCCATATATGCTTCGCTCTGAGTTATAAGTAGTTAACAATATTTGATCAACCGTCGATGATTCCTCTCCATCCGCCGCCGCATCGGAACAGTAACAATGGCGAAAAAGAGAAAAAATCATTTTTTTTTGAACTATAAAAAATCATTTCAAACCTTGACAAATATTTTTTTTTTGAGAAAAGAACAGTTCTAAATAATTTTGTGATATGAGTCCGGCAACAGAGGGACTTAGGGTTTTTTATATACTGAAGTATTTTATAACTGTAGAAGGGATGAGGATCCATTAAACAGTTTCTGCTCATTTCAGGTGGTGTTAATTTTACGTATTCTGAAGTTTTAATTTAATGATTTATGTTAAAATCTGTTAATGAGTCTTTTAAAAACTGTTTATGTTAATGAGTCTTTGAAAAGAAACTGGTTTTTTTTCTATCTGTTTCAGGAAAGTATCTAATGAATTTTCTTCCATTATATTATTTCGGCTCTAAATGGTGACAAAGTGAATGAGTAGGAATAATGAATTCTCTTTCGTTCTTTAAAAAATACACCATTTACAAGTAATATTTTTTACACATAATTCCTTCCCATTCCTTCTCATTCCTTCTTTCGTAGAGAACTAAAAAGCAAAACTATTCCTCATCAAATTTGGGAAGGAACAATAATTCATATTATTTTATTCCTCTTTGTTCTTTTTCTACTCATGTTTTATTGATTCTAGAACTTTTAATTATTATTTGAATGATTAATCTAAAAAACTTCGTAATAACAGATAATTTTACTATGCAATAAGGCATAAACAATAAAATTTATATAATCTAATTCCTAAGCTATGTATAAGATATGTTTTATAACACATAAATAAATATAATATATAGATTATTACAAATCACACTCAGACAAGCAAACAAATCAAGGCTCATTACTTTCTGGGACATGGATCAAATATACATAATTGAAATAAAATTTCACATGTATATCTGAAGTGATGAAATGGGCCAGAAAATAGAGATCTCAAATATAAAATTGAAAAAGAGAATTTAAAAAAAATGTTAACAACATAAAATAACAAAAATAAAACTGAAAGTGTTGAATAAAGGAATTATTAAGCCCATTTGGCCAATATAGACATGAGGCCAGCACCAAGAAGGAGAGAAATATGGGCCATGATTTGAAGCCCAGTATTAGATTGCATTTTGGGGTGCATGAAATCTGCAGCGAGAAGGTCCACCAGAGACATGTAGATGAGAATACCTGCAGATGCAGCGTTCAATACTCCTTGGACGATCAGAGCCATTGGAGAAGACTCATCATACGTATTCGCTATTCCCATTCCTACAGCGATACCTATGGGAGTCGTCAAGGCGAAGAACATCGACATTATTGTTACTGAAAAACACTTGAATTTTCCCTGTAATTAACACACACACAAATTGAAAATTAGAAAGTGATATAATTTGTTTCAAGGTATTTTGTAGACTCATGTTTCAGTTTTATTCTTTTTTAGATCTCATGAATCATTTTTAATGTGATTTTGTTTTTAATGTTCTACAAAATTATATTAAACTAGAGTATTCAATAGTAAACAAATTATCATTTTCTTAAGGAATCACAAGTTTTAAACATATGACATCACTAGTAGAAACTATTTGTACATCTACAGACCAACCACAGAGAAAATATAGTGACTTTTCTGTAATTATAATATCAATGTCGTGGCTAATTTTTTTTCATGGCTATATAAAAATTTTATAGTTATTTTGTGGCTAAATACATACATGATTATAGCATAATTTTTATTAGTGTCTATTATTATTTATTTATACATATATGTTTTCTTTTATGATATTTTTTATTATTATTGAATACATTCATTCTTAAGTAATAACAATTTAACTATGGAATGAGAAAAAAAAACCTATATAAATATATAATATATTTTATTAAAAGCTGGTGATATAACACAAGGTCTTCCAAAACTAAATACGAAAATATAGTTTTACATATTCACAATTATCTTATTGAAAATTAGTCAGCTTTTGCGCTTAAATTTACAACTTTCCACTATATTATCTCACTGCTTATTTTACATACCTTATACCAACTAAATAGTTTTTTTTTTTGAATAATTCATTGCATTTAAATTAAAAAAAAGGAGCACCCATTGTTTTTACAGGAGCCAACTTAGAATAAAACTCACAAGTAAGAAACCCATTAGAACCAAATCATTCTCGAGTAGAAGCCCAATTGGAAGATGAAATAGTTTACCAACGAAATAGTTTTCTAAGAAAAATAATCGATTTTGGAACCATACAAGATAATTAGAGGCAAAATGTCTGCGACCAGTAAAAGTTGAAAACTATGCAATAAAATATATTTCATCACACATATAAATATATAAATATATATATGGACATTTATATCGAATGTATAAAGATTAACTAATGATGTAAATAAATCAAGACAGAAATTAAAAGAGAAGAGTTACCTGAGCAATACAACCACCAAGGCCAAGACCCTCGAAGCATTGATGAAACATTAAGGCGATAAAGAGAGCTTTTGCAGCTTCAGGGCTCTGTGAAGCTCCAAGTGATATTCCTATTACCACTGAGTGTACTAATATTCCCAATTCCAATACCTATTTAATTAGAGTTTAATTACCAACAAAAAGACACAAGAATATCAGTTTCTATTCGAGATAATGTCATAAATTTTCGTTAAATGTTTTTGTATCCCCTTAAATTTCTAGTTGTAGGATTTTCGATGCGTTTCTAAGACCATCTCCAATGTAAAACACTATATTTCACACTAAAACACTAAAATAGAGTTGGATTTCTCTCCAATGTACAACTCTATTTTCCACACTAAAAATGGAATATTCCAAGTATATTCTATTTTTTTATTTATTATTAATACTTTTTATTTATAAAGTTTACAATTCAACTCCACTTATTTTCTTTCTTGCAAAATTTTCTAGAATTACAATATTATAACTTATACATTATAAAATTATTTAAATTAAATATTTATTAAATATAAAATAACATTACATAATATAAAATAATAAAATATAATAGATTTTAGTTTAAATATCACCTTTACTATATTTTTCCCACAAATGATCGATTAACGCATTTCGAAGTGAAAAATGAGCTTCTCTATCTTTGATTTCTCTAAATCGACCAAGAAACTTTTGGAACCGGATATTATCATCCGTGCACATATTCAATCCGAGCAAACACGGATTTTACAAAAGGAGAATGATCAAGGACGAAATCAACAGGGAGATCCTTCATTTACTTCGTTCGGGCAGTACTTTAGCGATCTTGCAGGAATCGAAAGCGACTTACCGGATTATTAAGTTATAATTTTGTGTGTTGTATTTATTTATGTTGTTTATCTTAAATTTGAATATTTTTCATGTTGTTTATTTTAAGTTTTGGTATTTTTGTATTTCAGTATTTTTAATAATTTAATAATAATTTTATAATTAATAATGATTAAATTTATTATTTATTATAGATATAAATAAAAGATTTAAAAGTTAAAGGACCATTTTATAAATAAAAAGTTTAACACTAAAATAGAGTACGAAATAGGTTTAAGCTAAAAATAGTGTAAGAAATAGGTTTACACTATTTTAGTGTGGGATATAATATGGGGTTAGAGAAGAATTTACTCTAAAATAGTGTTTAGTGTGAAAAATAACGTGGAGTTGGAGATGCTCTAAATAATGGACTTCAAACCTATTTTTTGTGGTTAAACTCTGAGTATGATATGTTAAAGCTTTAATTAAAAGCTATAACAATATATATATATACATGGAAAGTTCTTATTTGGAATTTCAGCACTCAGTAACATGTGATGGTTTCTATAGGGAATCAATTCTAACATGGTCCGAATCTAATCAGCCCGCTTTCATGCAACAAATAAATCTCAGATATGCATGAACTTGTAGTTTTTTAAAGTTATCCTGAACAAAGTACTTTATGTTTATAAATCTATGCATACATAAAAACATATACTAGTTTTTTTTAACATTGATACCAACTTTTTTGCATTTCCATTTACAATTATTTACGATTCGAAGCGGAAGCAGCACAGCCATTAAATTTTAAATGAACTTGCACATTCATATTCCTTTATCAATTCATTCATTTTGCCACCAAAAGAAAAACGTTTTCTATTTATAAAAAAGAATAATATTGGACAAAATACTTCAAACGCAAACGCTAAGTGGAGCTCAACAAACCTGTGCAATAACTCTAGTCCGAAGAATTTGGACCTTGGCGGAGTCGACGACAGGCTCGCCGGATTCTCCATCGACAATCTTCGACGCTTTGGCATGTGATTTATGGAAACTCGAAGTAGCAAATGTATCGACGGATAGCGTCAAGATCGCAGCGACCATGGCAATAAATCCGGTGAATGGAAACTCCCATGCTTCTGACGTCAGGCACGGTGAGTTAAGCATCACGTAAGCCTCAGGCAAGACGTGCATAAATCCGGTAGATAGGATAACTCCGGCAGCGAAAGCTTTCGTGACGAAGAAGAAAGATGTCTCAGGACGCAATGAAGGGAAGACTTTGCCTAACAGAGGGAAAAGAACTCCGATTACTCCGGCGATTAGAACGGAAGGAATGGCGGCGATCTTGTATTTCCGAGCTCCGGCTTTGTTTTCATGGTCGTCGTCGTGTGAGCATTCGCATTTCGGTTTCCCGGAATGGGAATGGCCCTCATGGCCCTCATGATCATCTTGGGCTTCAGCAACGGCGATCAGGAGGAGGCAGATGGTGATAAAGAAGAGTAAGAGTTTCACGTTCTTCATCATTATGTCTTTTTATAATTTTAGGGTTTCTAAGCAGAGAATTTTGGATTTTTGATAATGAGAAGATGAACAAAATTGGTATAGACATGGAACTATCTGAATGTGTATATATACGTATATTAATATCATATAAATGTGTGCTAATCTTTTTTGTTATATGTGGTCATTCATTAAGAGCTAATGACAATAAACAAAAATATATATATTGAGCTTTATGTTTTGTTTTTTTGTATCTCGTTTGCCTTTTTTAATCTTGACGAATCTTATAATAGACAAATAATTCAAAGTCAATCTTTTTTTTTAAAGTATATGCAACGTATAAAACTTGTTTTTTATAGTACTTCAGCAATAGCTAGAGAGAAAAAAAAAAGAATAAGCAATATTTACGAATTTACGATTTGCCTAGAAAACATCTGATCACTAGGTCTGTGCGAAAAACCCAGAACCGAAATATCGAACCGAACTCGAACCGAAAAAGAAGAACTGAACCCGAATCCGAACCGACAAAATATCTGAATGGGTCCTAAACTTCTATACCCGAAAAATCGGAACCGAACCCGACCCGAACCGAAAACCGAATGGATACCCGAAATATCCGAACTACAATTATATATCCAAAATATTAATTATATTTAGACTTAATATAACAAAATTATCTAAAATTATAATTACAAACCCCGAAATAGGTTCCTTTAGTTTTTTTCTTGTTGACAAAAAAAAATTACAAACCCAAATATATTGTTAGTTTTAGACCAAAATAGCTAAAATGTCAAAAATAAAAGAAATATACAAATTTCTTGCTATATTTGTCTTAATTTAATAATTTTTTGTTTAAATTGACCAATTTTATTTTTGTTTTATGATTTTATGGGTACCCGAACTGAATCCGAATGGAACCGAACGGAACCCGAACCGAAATTATAAAATACCCGAATGAATCTTATATGCCTAGACCCGAAAACCTGAAGACCCGAACAGGTACCCGAACACCAGGCCTACTGATCACAAAAATTAACCACCTTCCAATATCAAATAGGCTATTAAGATGAAATAGTTAGGAAGGTAATCCTTTTTTTAAGCAAATTCATATATGGTGCCTTACATCGGCTATTGCATGTTCAAAGTATGAAGGGCACCCTCGAACATGCATGTTCGAATATGCTAGACGTATAATTAAGACTACTGTTTATGTTTTTCTGCAACCCAACTTTCACTCGTGCCAAAAATCATTCGTGCATTTCATTTAACCTAGTCAATTTTTGAGCGTCGGTAAAATCAAATTATTAATTGTTTTTTCCTTGGAAAATAGTTCAAAAATGGATTATGTAGTAGAATACATTTTTTATATATTTTATTAGTTGATCCCATTAGGAACCTCTCTAATGTGGTATGAGTGAATTTCTCTCTCAAAGATCACTATATTATTTTTCCTGAATTTGAAATGTTTTTCGAATAATGTTAAATATAGTCGGATCGCTTCTTATTGAACTATCATGTAAATTACATGGACTGATCTCATATCTATATGTTCTACACATATGTAAATTTTGCTTTGAAATAAAACTAAAAAGAGAATCAAATGGCATATTTTCATGGGGAAGTTTACTACAACAACCTTAAAAATACCTTAATTATTACAACAATTTTAGAAAATTTTAACTACTGAAATAACCTTATGGGACGGATTTGTTCTTTTTCAGCGTGTTGGCAAAAAACGTATTTACGAAACTGACATTAATGAAATGTTAAGTTTTCTGGAATCCGTGAATAAGTCTACAAGATTTTCATATAAGTCTACTAAATTAAGTCTACCGGTCTTTAATGGTAGACATATTTTTGTCTGTAGGTTTGTTTTTAAGATTCTAGATTTGTTTTTTGGGTTGTATACTTGTTTTGGGGAATGTATACTTGTTTTCAAAGTTGAAGATTTTTTTTTAGATTGTAGACTTATAATCCGGATCATTGATTTTTCTATGGTGATTTGTAGATTTATTTTGATTAGTTGTCGTAGAGTTTCATAACCGATGCAGTAGACTTTTGAGTTTTCGTAGACTTGTCTTACATCTTGCAGAGTTATTTTCTTTTACAGCAGATTTGTTTCTGATTTATAGATTTGTTTTGCAGATTCGTAGATTTGTTTTGTAGATTTGTTTGTCGGTTGGTAGAGTTAAATTATACATCATTATATTTAATTTTTCACTACAGACTTATTGTTTGAATTCGTAGACTTTCACCAAATAATCGTAGAGTTTTTAGGAAACTTGAATACATCGACGTGGTTGTAGATATATCATGCGTAATACTAAATTTATATTTATTTTAGACTTATTTTTGACCGTGTAGACTTAATTTTCTCATTGTAGACTTTCTTGACGTTATAGCAGATTTTATATGGAAGACGACAACGTCGTAGGCGTAGTAGATTTTTGAAACGTTATTGCAGACTTTATGTCTTTTCGTAGAGTTTCTCTTCTTTAGTAGACTTTTAATTATTTGGTAGATTTGTTTTCCTATTTTTCATAATGTCTCACTGCGTGTTGTTAAAGTGGTTTTAATAATGATAGATCAACAAATGTTGCTCTGTAGAAAACATAGTCAATAATAAACAAGAGTGATATAACGATTGTTAACAAAGTAAAATAATGGTTAACATTGATTATTATTGTTTAAACTCTTGGCCATGTAGCAAAATTGTTTTTAACAATTCTGCAGAAATAAGGCTTTCTATAGTCTAAAAGCACTGATCACACATGTTATGTTGCTTACATCCATCATCATAGTAGGAAAGTCATTGATTGGTGGTAGCACAGTTGCATGTTATGACTTGGAGTAGATACAAGTCTTCTTTTTTCTCCAACAACATGTTACACAAGACTTCTCACCATGGATGTTCACCTCTGTTAATTATTTCTAGTCGCACATTTCTGGCTATTTCTCGTGATAGAAAAAGTCCACGTTTTTTAACTTATTATGCTCCATTGAACACACGAACAACCATAGAATAAACGTACTTCCATGTATTCCAACCTGCCTCCGACGATCTCTTTAATATTCATTCTCCTTCTATCATCATATCAGCATATATGTAACTAGATATCCCTTTTAAAACATTTTCTTTTGGATTACCGTGGGTTATGCAGTTCTCCACCAATATGTTTTCAGCCTCTCTTGGAAATAAATTGATTTGATGGTAGAAGAAATCAATTTTCTTGTAGAACTCAACGGTTTCTGACAAATCACGCAAGGCCTTGGATGTTGCTTTTGCCCTTATGAATTCACCATATCCATATCGCAATTCTAAGACGTCAGTTGGTAGATCCAATGTATTTATGTTAGAATTTTTTTCTTCTCGTTGGTCGTTAATGATAATGTTATCACGTTATTGCTTATAAAGTAATGTTGCCACCCATTCCCGAATAAACGCGATTTTGTAACTGTATCTCTAGTTCTTGTAATGGTATCTCTTGTAACAGTATCTCTTGTTAACTGCTTAGATATGTAGCGGTTATAAGTCTACGATATAACATTAATCTGAGGACAAAGGAACCAAAGAAAATAAGTATGCTACCCTTAACCTGAAACATGAACAAGTCTACGATATAACAGTTGACTCCAAATAAAGCTACCATTAAGCATAAAAGTCTACGAATAACATTTAGCATCCAACAACATGAACAAAAAGAACATATACAAAATATAGATATAACTCTTATAAAACAAAGAGACTGATACTCCAAATACGAGTCTTACAAATCAAAGATAAGCTAAATACCAATTCGACCCACAACACATGCCACTAACTCCTTCAGTTTTGAAATCTCTTCGCCATTTGTTATATTTGAAATTCATGGTGTGATAAGCTTTGAATCCTTTCAGACTGCTCTTTAACCTCCCTCCTTAAATTAGCCATCTCTTCTTCGACCGCGTGAACCCATTTTTTCGAATGTGGTAGCCATCATTCTGCACATAAATACATATATAAACATTTATCCAATATTTTCATTAAATTTCTAAATGTTGTCTCCTCTTCTCACCTCAAACACATTGCAGGTAAAGTATCGCATTCCTAGCTCGGCTTCAGTTTCGGTTTGAGAGGTCTCCTCGGTGATTTTTCCACCACATGGACATCTTTTCGGAATGCCAAAATATCCATTGGCTATGGAATAAAGCATGTCGATTAGCATCTTGTTCCTCTTTGCATCACTATAGCTCGTGTCTATAATGAAGATCTAAAAGTAAAGTATATAGAAAGAAGAAATCAATTAAGCAAACTCCTTCTCAAATAGTCTACAATCATTTAAATGAATACTAAATCAATTCTACGATAACTAACTCAACACACAAACAAGTCTACAAACATTCAAATAAAACTTCTAAACAAGTCTACAATCACTAAACCGAAACCAGAAATTAATTTCATAAACATGAAATAAAGTCTACAATAATATAACATAAGTCTACTATCAAATACGATTGTTATTTCAAGTAAAACGAAATTCAACCATCGTATCAATACATAAATATACCATCAAATTTATCAACCGTGAAATTCGAAAAATACAAATATCACCGGAAGTATATGTTTCTTTGTCGGAGTCACCTATCACCACAACAGTTTCACTACAAATCGCTAAAATCGCCTCCGTTCTATTTTTTCAGAGTCACTGTCACATTAGAAGAGGGAAAATTTAGAAATGGAAGGGAAGAAAACTTACCAACGTCGCCGGAAATGTCGCCAAAAGTCGCCGATTTGCGAAGTCACAGACGCATGCGAAGAGAAAAAGTAAAATCAAAACGATTAAAGAAGAAAAATGGAGAAAGGTAAGCAGATTGTGATGGCATGGAAATAGGAAACTTACCGGAACTTGCCAAGATCTCGCCGGAATCGTCCTCGAAAATACGAACCTTCTCCCCTTCTCTGTCGCCAATCGCCAAAGCTTTCACATTTTCCCGTTTTCTGTAAAAGTGAAAACGAAACCGCAATTAATGAAGGTTATCTTCTTTTTATTGTTTTTTATTTAATTTGTCTTATAGATATTAATTCTACTATAAAATAACATAATAACATAACAAGTTTACGATATTGAGCTATAAAAATCTACGGTGAAATATAAGATAGAAGAATACATGCAAATAACTTGATCATATAGCAAAATAAATCTACCTAGAGAGATAAACAAATATATCAAATAGATACAAACAAAATTTTTACCATATAAGCAAAAAATAATAAAGCAAAAATCTACCATGGAAGCAAAACATAACAAAATGAATTTAAAACAAATAAACTTAACAACAAGTATACTAGGAAATGAAAACAAATCTACTATAAAAAAATATTTATGCATCGCCGTAAAAAATAAATCTTCCACCACATTGTCGGAATTCTCGCCAGAATCTTCACTTCGTCGTCGGAATCGGTTGTTCATCGCTGTCGCTCTCGCCGGAATAACAAAATTTAATATTATTTTTAATAAATTTTTTATTTATTTAAATGTATAAATATGTATTATTAAATTAATTTATTTTTTTAGATATCACAACCGTAAATAAAAATTGGAAACCTGGTTTACAAGTCTTTTGGTCAAAAAATTCAGAAATTCAACCTTGCCAAAATTGTTTCAGAGTACTTTCCAAAATTGTTTCATTTAATTTGTCATTCTCATATCTCTTCTTTACCTTTTCTAAATCCCAACTTAAGGTAAAACGAGTTTCTGTTGTTTCCTAACATTGTTTATGGTTTTAAACTAGTTTAATAGTCACATTTGTAATTAAGGATCATAACATTTTCGAAACCCACAAGTATTTCAAAATTAATTTCTATGTATTTGTTGATATATTTTTTATTTTGATTAATTTGTTGTTATCATAAGCTTATGGAGGAGACAGGTTTGTGGAGAGATGAAGTTTTTTTTTTTTGGTCAACAGGAGAGATGAAGTTTATAGATATATTTTTTTTCCAAATATTCAAATGAGCCAAAAATTATGATCCATTTTCATGTAGAAGTCGAAGGAAATGTTATTTTATTAGTTTTACAAAACATGTGAATCAAACTTCAAATTTGCAACCTAGTTTGTGTTTCCATTCCAAATCTGTCACTTTACCATTTGACTATAAAGCCTGTGAGTCTGTGACCACGTATTTACTGATTGTGCAGAAGATTTGCAACCTAGTTTATAAATCTATTCTAGGCTACTTTTGTGTGTAATGAAGAGCAACATTTATGTATATATGAAAAATCTAGTTCAAAAAAAAAACATTTATGTATATATAAGCTCACTATTTTATCAATTTCACAGTAGTTACTATATGGCATTGGGATTAAGTTAAATATTCCTAATATTATGAGGCAAATCAAAATTAAGCGTTCCCACTGTGCTTAGACCATGCACATCCTTAAACCCCATATTGAGGTTCTTAAGTATATTTTATAGTAAGATAAGAACTCTTAGTTATTATGTTGATTCATTGATGGACCCAATATGGGGTTCTTATCCAATAAAAATTAATTAATTGTTAAACAATTTTATTGAAATTTTGACTTATTGTAATATTAAAATGAAAGTTACAATAATTATAATTCTAAATTATCAAATTTGTTCCATATATTCTCAATTAAATCGGCTTTTAGTTATTGATTTATCTGTTTATCCCGAATTTGATTCTGAATGCCAATCATATTACCGAGATTTGTAGGCATGTCTGTAGAATACGTCAAATCCACCTCGGAACCTCGGCTTGATTCTCTTTGTTCGAATTCAGATGTATCGAACTGAGTGTATCCATCTCGTTCGTCTTCTACAATCATATTGTGTAGTATGATACATGTTCTCATAATCTTTCCTATCTTTGCCCTGTCCCAAATAAGAGCCGGGTTTTTAACAATTGCAAATCGAGCTTGCAGTACTCCAAAAGCACGCTCTACATCTTTTCGGGTAGATTCTTGGCGTTCAGCAAATAACTCAGCTTTAAGACCTTGAGGCATTGATATAGACTGGATAAAGGTTGCCCATTGTGGATAAATTCCGTCTGTGAGGTAGTACGCCATATGATACTTGTTTTCGTTGACCATGTATTCCAGTTTCGGTGCTCGACCTTGTAATATGTCATCAAAAACTGATGACCGATCAAGAACGTTAATATCGTTCAAAGTACCTGGAGGTCCAAAAAAAGCGTGTCATATCCAAAGATCTTGTGATGCTACAGCCTCTAAGACAATTGTCGGCTTTCCCGACCCTCGCGTAAACTGCCCTTTCCAAGCGGTTGGGCAATTTTTCCACTCCCAATGCATACAATCGATGATGCCTATCATACCAGGAAACCCTCGTATCTCTCCAATATCGAGTAGTCATTGGAGGTCATCTGGTGTGGGTCTTCGTAGATACTCATTTCCGAACAACTCAATTATTCCTTCGGTAAAATTTTCTAAACATAACAACGCCGTAGTTGCACCAAGTCGGAGGTATTCGTCACATCCGTCAGCCGCGCAACCATAAGCTAGGATACGGATTGCCGCCGTACATTTTTGTAGTCCAGATAGCCCGAGCCTTCCTCCTCCATCTCTTCTTTGTTGAAAGTATGGAACTTCACTTGATAGTCGAGCAACAATTCGCGTAAACAATGACTTGTTCATTTGGAAACGGCGTCTGAATATACGTGGGGGATATATTGGATATTCACTAAAATAGTCGTTCCACAAACGATTGTGACCTTCTTCGCGATTTCTTTCAATATATGCTCGTTTCTTCGGCTTCGTCGTGTGATACTCTTGAATGGCGTTGAACGTATCCTCATATTGTTCTTCAAATATTTCTTGAAAAGCTTCATTCAGTTGATTATCAATATCATTGGTAGAAGATGAAGACATGTTTGCAAATTTTGTAAAACACAAATGAAAATTTTCAGAGAGAGAGTTTAATGAAGTAAACAAAGAAATACTAGCTGAGTTCATAGTCATGACACAAGTTGAGTTTATAAAGAACTCTGGATTACAATACAACAAAAAAGGAACATATACCCGTGACTCGTCATGACACAAGTAGCGTTTGAAAAGAAGACAGAGTCACAATACAACAACAAAAACAAACACCCGTGACTTAAGTTCCATCCCATCTTGTTTTGTCTTCTTAGTCACATGTTCTTGACTCTTCCCTGAAACACAAAGAAACAAATATGTCAGTATCATGTTACTACCAAGTATCTTAAAACATGAGAAACTTAACAACACACCAAATTTATGTTACTACCAAGTTATCTTAAAACTTAAAAACAAACTAAGGATTTGTTACTACCTAGCAAGCTCACAACATTTCAGTAATGAGCTTGTTCTTAAGAGAGGTTTCATTCTCAGAAAGTGGTTCTGTTTTTGCAAGTAAACGCTCAAGCAACTGCTGCTTGTTTAATTTGGCTTTCAGTTCAAACATGTTCTGTAATTGCACCATGGCCCCTTCTCTTCCACCTTTTTTACGCTTCGCAGCTTTGGCAGCCTTGACTCCTGGAGGTCTAACTTCCTCTTCAACATCAACCTCGTCCAAGTTTTTGCGCTTCTCTTTCACACCATCTTTAGGCAGACTTGTGGAGCACCATTTCTGGTCATGCCTAAACTCCCTCTAAGCATGCTCAAGGCTAAACTTGCAGTGATAATCATTGTAGAAGATGTCAAGGGCTGCTTTCATCACGTCGTTCTCATTTTGGCCGCTTGACTGCTCTTTCACAGCAGCATCGTAGCACCCAACAAATTTACAGACTTGGTCATTCAGTCTTTGCCACCTTTGCTTGCATTGACCAAGCTCCCTAGTCTCCGTCCCAAGTATCAGAGGGCTACAGTTGTAATACTCTTGGATTCTCTTCCAAAAAGCACCAGCCTTCTGCTCATTGCCTACTATGGGGTCTTTACTGGTGTTCAACCACGCACCAATGAGGATTACATCCTCTTTGGGCGACCATTTCCTTCTCTCCCTAACACTAGATTCAGTAGAAGTTTGACTACTAAATCGAGAGATTTCTGATGAGTCTAGGTCTATGGTTTGACTAGTGAGGAGGCTAACGAATCCTGGGGAACCTGAGGAAAATGTGTTTGAATAATCCATTCAGATTTTTACTAGATTTTGTTAGGTGTGTGTGTTTTGTGTGTTACTGTCGAATCCTGATACTTATTTATTAAGTGTTTTTCAATCAATGTAACCTAATCCCAACTACCAAGCAATAAACACACATCAATTCATAATTCAAACCGGTTGACAACCATTAAAGAGCCATCATCTCAAGACAGTTGGGAAACGAAGTTTACTTCTAAAAAAAGTTAGTAGTGTTAAGTTTAAATAAATGGATACAGAACTTAGTTCTGTATCACTTAGAAAAAGTGTTGAAGTTTTAATAAATGGAAACAGAACCTAGTTCTGTAGCACTTAGAAAAAGTGAAGTTTTAAATAAATGAAAACAGAACTTAGTTCTGTATCACTTAGAAAAAGTGAGGTTTAAATAAATGTAATCTTACCTACTACATTAACATGATTAAATTCAGCACAAGGCACGGGATCTTAAAGAAAATTAACATACATTTGTGACTAGTTTCTTCAATAAGATATCTTCTATACAGCAAATCAAAGACTTACAATGTAATAGTGATCAAGTTTGTAATATTATACTTACAATGTAATAGTGATCATCAATATTTCGAATCATGCTAGTTTTTTAATACTAAAATTTTCATCTAGATGAACTAATATCGCCATACTGAATTTTTGGAGGGTAATATTATAGTAAGGTTGAAAAATAAAAGGAGTTCACTAAGTTTTAGGTGTAAACAGAACAAATTGAAGGTCTAAAAGAATTGGAACCTTGTTCTGATTCTTAACGGTTTAGATCTTTTTAAATAATAACAGTTTAACATAGTTTCAGTTTGGAAACTCACATTATGTAATCTTCTCAAGCTCAAGCTCAGCCACACGCAAAGTAAGCCTCTGCACCTCCTCCTGGACAGTTACAATTGATAGAGTCAGTTGTTAGAGTTTAGGGTAACATCACTACAAGATAAAAAGAGAATTCAAACAACCTTCAGTTTCTGAGTTTCTCTACTAAGCTTCTGAAGCTCTTCCTCAACACCACAAAACCAGGGTTGCCGGAAATGCAACCCATCATCCTACACATTAACATAGTGTTCAGTTAAACCACTAGTGATACTCTATAACTACCATGACAATTTACCTTGTACTTAGTGCAGGTAAAATAGCGTTTTCCAGGAAAACTGTCATAAGCTTCCCCTGCAACTAGCTCTTTTTTTTTTGATAACTCTGGTGATACGGGAATTGCCCGACTAATCCAGGGTCCTTATCAGCCCGTGGGGAACTGATGGACAGGTAAATCACTGGGCCTAAGCCCAATGCCCACTTGGCCAGGAAGCAGTACTTAAAGTTCCTAGTGGGTTTCGAACCTCGAACATCTGCGAGTTTACGCCCTGAGGTCCCGGTCCTAGAACCACTAGGCTACCACCGCCTGGTTCCCCTGCAGCTAGCTCGTGTTTGATACTTCGTCCACATGGGCAATTCGTGGGAATCCCATACTCACCATCTGCTACAAATCCTCTCCTGTCAATGTATTCATGGAGCCTCTTCATGTCTCTCCTCTCTTGATACGGGTCCGTCATCACGCCAGTATGAGCAAGCTAACCCTTTCATGAATCCCAGAAAAAAAGAATGTTAGGAATCGGAGTAAAAAGAATGTAATAAATCAGAATAAGAACACATATGGAAAGCATAAGGACATGCCAAATATGTAGTAGATACAAGACAAAATCTACTAACCCATAATCATCTCTTTTGAACAATATCTATATCATGTTTTGAACATAAATATGCTTACTTTATATCTCTTTAGAACAATATCTATATCGTATTTTATATCATAATCATGACTAAGGAGAGAACACATAACAAAACCCAACCCTTTCACGCATTACCAACAGAACAGAGAAGTTCAGAGATTGAATTTGAAAAGACTATATTGAAATTCTGAGAAAGCTAATACATTGTGTTCACGTTACATAACCATACGATTATACCCAGAAAGTATCATAATCACAAGTCATGAAACCAAAAATCCTTTATACAAAGTGTTAGTTAAACAAAGATTCAGAACCCTCAACTGATCAAACAACCCACTGCGAAATGTCAGACCATTCATCAAACAACCATATCAAGAACCACAGTCAAAGAATCTCAAGACCATTAAACGTTTAAGATTAAGAAACCTCTATCGATTAAAAACCCTAACTTGATTATCAACTCGATAATTTACACAGAAGGAAAACCTTTGTCGAAGCCTTAATTAAACCCTTAATCGCTTATTAACCCTAAATACATACAAGAACACTAAATTGAACCGCAAAACAAACCCTAAATGAAAACCCTAAATCAATTCGAAAAGCTCTCGCTAACCCTAAATCGAACATCACCCAAGAACATCACCAATAACCCTAAATCGTTTCATAAATCAAAGAGCTAGGAAAAATAGAACCCATAAACATGAATTACTCCATCGAAACACATAAACCGAACCTAATTCTCGATGTAAATCTGTTATCGCCTACAAATCGCACACTCACCTCTCTCAATCTCAAATCGCAACGAAACACAGACAAATGGAAATCGAGGAGAGAACACACCGAGTCCGAAAGAGGGTTTCACCCGGAAAAAAAAAAAGAAAAAAAAATAGCCAATCAGGTATTGACACGTGGCTAAAACCGGGGTTCTTAAATTTCTTAGCTAAGGATCGATCCTTAGCATTTTAACCCTTTTTCAATTTTTTTTAATACAAAAAACCTAAGAAACTCTGCTAAAAACTACGTTGTACATGCTCTTACAACTTACAAGTATGCCTAGGGACAAGGGGAGAGTCGGAGAGGAGAGTCGGGGAGATTATGTATTAAAATCCTTCACTATATATTTTTCTTTTGTGTGTGATTAAAATGAATTGTTTGTTTATATATTTGTAAAATTTATTTTTTCCTGTCATCTATTTTTTTTTTGGAATCTTAATGGTCTATAACTTTTTCCATTGAAATGAGAGGATGATAAATGAACCTCTCTTCAGTGGAATTCGAATTTAGACTATTTTCATTTCAAAAGATTCCTTAGTTTACCAACACTAAATTTCGGATAATAATTCTTATTTTGTGGAACTCAAATTAGATTGATAATTTTTAGATAACATTATAGTATATGGTATTCATGGAAATATTTACTACTTTTTCTCAGAAAATAAAATCTAGGATACATTATTATTATTGTTCTAAATGATTTAAATGAAAATGAGTACATCGTAAACGTAGTCGAGAGCGACTATTATGGAAGAAAAACATATATTGGATTTCTTATTAAATTAGACTCGTTCAGACACGTCGTCACGAGTTAAAGAATATTATTCCTTTTTCTTTATTTCTAAAAGAATGGCGAAAGAATGTCGACATAAAATGTACGGAGCTATTTAGCACACAAGTTGACTCCTCTCTTAGTTCAAAAATAATGTTCATGAAGCTTAAAGATATCAAGTCAACCTCTAAATATGTCGATAGTATGACCCATTTTCATCTCCATAAGCATATTTTTCTCATTTAATTCATATTATATAGTGTGTTTGTTCAATTGCATAACTGCGTCAAAACAGTTATGCATATACATTATCTTTCTGGACACAGATTATTTTATTATTTTTTTTGTTTAATATAGTTATTTTTTGTCAATAGACAATTTTTTTTTGTCAACGGACAAGAACATTATTTAACCAACCTTATTAGTCTTTATACAAATATTTTTGATATATAATATTTCATATTGTAGTTTTTAATATATTTTAAAATATTTGTTTAACTATTGAAACATATTTTTTGGACATCCATTCATGTTTTTAGTTATTTTGAACCTCTAAAATAACAATTTATACACCCATTCATACCTTCAAGTTTCATTTTGAAAGTCTCATCAGCATTATCTTCTTCTTGTAGTTGGAAATTTTATCTAACATATGTAAAATAGATATATCAAACAAACCAATTAAACCATAATTGGGGTCACTGGGGACCTTGAGGTCCAACCAGTCACCCAAACCAGTTCTAATCTTCTAATCCCGAGATTCGTCGCTTGTGAACTTTCCAAGTTTTGTGGTTATCTTTGAACCTGCTAACATATGAAAGAAATCACACTAGAGAGCAATGACAATGATGGTACTTGAGAAAATAACAAAAGTAATTTTTCTCATATTTAAAAAGGCTGGAAACATGTTCAGTGTGTTTAAATCTTCTTGAATTAAACAACATGGAACACATATTTTTATGGTTATATGAATATGTGATCTATTGTTTTGGGGTTTTAATTACATTATCATCTAACGTGTTAAATTGTCAATAATTTCTTTTTTGTATATAATAATTGTCAATAACATTAACATTAACATTAAAACGTTTTAATTGTACGATAACAAAACTTCTCGTTGAGTTTCATGACTAAACATTTTAGGTGGTTCCGTAGTTGATAAAGAAAAAAAACACTAGATGTTTTTTTATCATTTGCTAACAGTAAGTTACTATTAATAACTAAACAAGAACGGTCATAACATTAAGTTGTTTAACTATTACCCTAGCGTAGTGATTCATCAACTTTTCTATACAGATCAGCTGCAACAGGTTTTAGTCATTAATTAATCCCCAAGTAATGATTAATTCAGCTAGTTATGTAAAGGAGAAGCTAAACCTCGAATCTATATTCTCTACTAATTGCCTTTCTGTAAAGCTGTGTACATCACTTAACTGAAATTAATACTCAGTAGAGTATCCTTTAGTATCTAATTTCTGGCTCTCATTTAAAATACTCATGCTGGTGACAAAGAAAGAGAGTATTTGTTTGAGTTATTTAACCTTTCCTTTCTTTATAACTTCCTAAAGGATTTAACTTTCTAACGTTTTTTTACTGGCTACCGTGTTCTTAACCCTCCGGATTGATGAGAAATTGTTTTATTTTCTAACCAAATGGTAGTGGGCTAATGGTTTGCACTTTTTAAAGATTGGCCATGTTAATCTAGACAAAATATCAATTCTTTTGAAGCCTAAAATTATCTTTTTTCAACTTTTTTTTTTGTCAACCCATGAAAAACCAGGATTTTTATACGCCTTAGACTGAGTTTCTATGATGACCCGGGTTATCAAAAACATTTTTTTTTTTACTTTCTAATTACTAATTAAATTAATTTCCAATTACAACTTTGTTTTCTACTAAATATAAAACACCATATATATATATATAACCAAAACAACAATTTGGAGTGATTTGGAAGTTTTTTTAAAATTCACTGTTATTCAACTAAGGATTTTAAAATGTCTTCTCAAATCCAGTGTTATTGAACATGAAATTTATGTAAAATCACTTAAAATCCTTTGTTATTCAAACAACAATTTGTTAAAATTATATCAAATCCACTGTTGTTGAAAATGTTTTAAGTATTGGGATTTTAACGACTGCAGGAGATTTTAAAAGATTTTAGATGACTTTCTTAGTTAAAAATAAAAAGATCCAAATCTCATGGTTTTAGATAGTATTGTAGAGTATTTAATATAAAATCAAAACAACTTCCTTAAAATCACAAAAAACTATTAAAATCATCTAAAATCTTAATTAAACTCAAATCACTCAAAATGTTTAGTTCAATATATTCGTATTTCAATTTAAAGAGTTAGAGTTGGAGAACTTGGAAGATGAAGATAGCGATATTTATGGCAGACACGAATCGTTGACTTTCCCTGTTTCAGACCATTGCACAATCACTTCACAACACTTTGTCCGTTATACAAAGAAAAAACAAATAATGAAACAAAAGATACACAAGATGCCCAAGTATCCAAAGAGAAAACATGCGTATACAAAAATCAACAACGATGAGACTTTCACCAAAGACAAGCACGCACGTTCAATCTTTCAGCACGCACATACACATCACACATTCTCCCTTTCTAAACGTTTGATATATTATGTTAAGTAGGTACTGATAGCGAGAGAGGCGAAGGGAGTTTAGTACAAGTGGTCATGAGTAAACTAACCTTCAGTTTCTGAGAGCCAAATTCGCTCTTACTTGTTGTTGTCTTTTGCATCTGTCTTAACGGGTTTCTCTTTCTCTTCTTCTTCAACTTCTTCTTCCTCGTCATAGTATCGTTCATCTTCATCCTCGTCACTGCTCATGTCATGGTCGAAGTATTCTTCATAGAACTGATCGTCTGTGTCATCATCATCCTCCTGACCATTCTCCAGTCTCTTTCTGGGAATTTGTTTTATTAACCTCTCTTGGATACTGTCTCTGATTGCAGTACCCTGTAAATATATAATATTTAGGCATTAGTCAAACCTTATACAGAGCATAAGTAGTAACTTATTAACGTTATGTTTTGTTAGTTGATAGTGTTTTCAAGAGTTAACTTACCATCTTATGGCAACCTTCTTCAAATATTTCTAGGAATCCAGCCACCCATCGATCTGCATTCTCTACCCACTCGTTGCGCAGCATTTTTACAGTTTGTATCTGGAAAATCCCCGTTTACACATTAACAAAAGGACTAAAAACAGGCAACTGAAACTTCTGCGAGATCAGATCGTGCAGTTAAGACGTAATATCACGCATGGATGTAATCATCAAGAGATCATAGTACTAACTAAAGCAAGTAACTGTATGTGCTTGTGCATGGAGATTTCAAGCACAGCGGATACAAGTGATCAGGGTGCTTCTATAGGCATGAAATTATTTAACAACTTGATTATCCCCCGGCACCACTACTACATATCAGAAGAAGTAACTCTGTTTGGTATTTTGAAACTCGAACACAAAAGGATTAACAAGCATCACTTCTTAATGCACAATGAGAAAATGTAAAACAGAAGAAAGAGATAAAAATGCCTTTGCCTAGAGGCTTAAAATCCTAAAAGAAGTGAATGAGGTTTACGTTGTGAGATGTTTGACTGCAAACATGACACATAGGTGTTTAAACAGTTGTGAATCGTCAAAGGGTACAAGTTCGAGGTAGAGACGATACCTAAATTTAGTTTATTTTCCTTGAACTTATGATGAACAGCTTATTTAATAAAATGCAATACAGTTACGAAGACTTATGATGATCAATTAAGCAAACTGAAGTTGAGAGAAACATACCTTTTCTCCCACTTTTTCTTGTTGTTCTTTGACTCTCTCCTGGAGTTTCTTTAGCCTCATATTAACTCTAAGTCTTTTTTCCTGTTGCAAATCGAGAAACCCAAAGTTGACTCCTCAAAGTAAAAAATCAGCAAAACAAGAAAAATGAATAAGTAAGAAAATGATGCCATGCCTTGACAAAGCTAACTCCAAGATCTTCCCTTGAATATCCTCTATCCAGGTTACGCATGACATACTGGTTGTAATCTTTCACTATTCTCATTATTATGTCTGAGGTCGATATTCCTTCCGTTCGCATTGTTTCCTTAAACCTCCCGACTTTCTTAACCTGCATCCAAAATGCTCAGTTAAACCAGAAATACAAAAGTGTCAAAAGCAGAAGTGTGATTAAAATTCCCCACGACTCACAAATTCATAAACATCCTTTCCAGCTCCGCTGGTGTCAGCATACCTGTGGATGATTTTAAACACAAATTTCAAACAATATTACTGTACCACCAGTACATGAAGAGCATAACTAACAAGAAGGTAGTATGAGGTCAAAATTAGATCAAGACTAACACAAAAGAGACATGTTCTTACGGAAGGGAATCATGTGCTACATAGTCAATCCGGTTCTTGTCAAGAAACTCTTGGTTGATCACCCATGGTGCATCCGGGATGACTTCATCCACCCACCTGTATGATAAAACGAACGTGTTCTAAAAATTTCCATTCTTTGCCACATCCATGAATTCTACACATAGAAACATAACAAATGAGAAGACAATTACTTGCAATGCCGAAGTGATTCATATCGCTCTTCTGCAGTCATCACAGTCCTTCCCTTGTACGCATGGGTAGTTTCATCGTTGCAACATCCAACAAGAAGGTACGTATTTGGAAACCTAAATAAATGGCAAAACCATAGCAGACCACAAGAACACGAAACCATTACTCTAATTTCTCCTCAAAATACAAAATCAAAATTGAATCATGAGAAATCCACAAACATCAGCTATTGCACTCAAATCATACACACCACAATGTTTTGCACATCATCATAAATTTTGCAGTAGTATCAATCAAACAGATCAAATTATCACCGAGACTCAACTCAATAGATCACAGACAAATAACACCGAGCCAGCCAAAAATAAACCAAATCAGGGATGCAAATTAGTCAAAACTATCTCCGGGAGATAAGAGATACTGACGATTTCTTGGCCTGTTCGAGAGATCGAGCGTGACCAAAGTGGAAAAGATCGTAGATCCCATCGGCGTAGACGCGGACGGGACGATCAGTCGGAGGCGAACTCTGGACGGCTGTAGAGCCGGGGACTGCGACGTCGTTGGAGAGGACGTCTCCGGTGGGATCGCCGGTAGCGTTGCTCATATTCTCCGATGGAAATCACCCGCCTTATAATATGAAACGGAAAACTACAAAATAGTGCTAGTCGCTTCCCTCTCCTCGCACCATTTTTTTTGCCAAAAATATCTATCTATATTGACGGGCAATCATTTTATGTTATATATTTATTGTTCTTTTTTGCAATTTTATTTTATTTCGGTGAACTATAGGAAAAAGGGGGAAATGTAAATTACATATAGATAGCCGACAAACTCTTGGTGGATTTTGATGGGGTTCTTAACTTCCTCGGCGTCGGTGTCTCCGTGGTTTGGGCTGTTTCTGGTGGTGTTGTTGATCTCGTTTTTTTTGGATGTAGGTGATGTTTACGGCGGCTTGGGAAGCTTCTGATCGGCAAATGGTCTTTTGCGCTTGCAGCGATTTGGTCTGGTGTGGATCGGCGGCGTTCTCCTCCACGCTTCCGACTGTTTTCCGGCGGTGCTCTTCTTCCGACGCGTGTTTGTATGTCTGTCCCTGTGCAAGGCCTGCCACGTGGAATTCTTATCTTCAATTACGGGCTTAGGATGGGCTTTGTTTGAATGCGTTGTTTTGCTTCTTTGTAAGGCTTCGGTCCATTTGTAATTTGTAAAGCTTGGCCCATGAATTAGATACCGTTGACAAAAAAAAAAAACCGACAAAAATTATATTATTTGCTAAAATTTTATTATAGCAAGCATTTCTATATTTTAGCTTTAAATGAAAAATATTTTAATATATTAGGAATATATAGTAGAATCAGTATATATAATCGAGAGAATTTTCCTTTTACTATGTATTTTCAAGGTTTTTAGCTGATTTCTTTCTCTCTTTAATAATACTTCCAGATAAACGAATCAGTGTTATATTACCCTCTTGGGCGTGGCACGCACAAGTCAGTGACCAAGTCCAAAGTTGTCTAAATGACCCTCAAGGTCAACGATAGGCTGTCTATAACTTTGAAATGGTAACACTACAATAAAGATAAGAAGAAAATGTGAATACTTTTTATTCAGAGTAAGAACTACCACAGAACCATTTCCAGAATTTATTCCTTTTCTATGTACAAAAAGCATACCAATCTTTTTTAAGTTATGAAAAACCAACTCTTGAGCTTGTTCTGTTAGTGGGACAAAGAGTGATCACTGGCTCGGATCAGAGCCCTGAAACCGTGAGGACTCCATTGTCTGCCCAAACAAAGAGAACAAAACATGTAAGCACGTAAGCATCTCTTACATAAAGTGGGCTGATCACATTTTCTGCTGTAAACAGAGGAGTTATCGCAGTCTCAGATCAATCTTGAATCAAACTGATCAAAACCCAGTCGGGATTGTCAAAAGAAAACATTTTGAGGAATTGGTTTGTTTCTTTTGTGGCCTTAATAGCATATCTAAGGGTACATACCATGTCGTGCAGAGTTTCTTCAATGTCATAGCAGCCACGGGTAGCGCTTCCCCTGAAACCCGTCTGTCCCTGAAACTAAGACAATCCCAAAAACAGACAAAAGATCATTCTTTCTTACAACGATTTGACTCTGGAAGAAGAGAAAGATAAACAGATATATCCAAGCAAACATACTAAATTCGCATAAAACATCAACTCACAGCTCTATGGATGCTTGGTTGTGTCTCATATTGATTCATCCGTCCATCAATTGAATGTATGTTTCCCTAAACCACACATAATTATTAATATCAGCGTCATCCTTCATATTTACCTACCAAAAAACCTCATCGGACAGTTTCAAGCGATTAGATATTGACGAGATATGGATTCACACGAAGGATATATATGAAATAGCTCTGAAACTAAAAGAGAGTTAGATAAAGCGTTGCACCATTGCTTGTATGGTTGCCGGATGTCCGTAGTAACCATCCTGGATGGAAGAAACCGATGAAAACTGCGAGGATAAGAAGAAGATAAACATAGTTTTCAGTTAAAAAACATTGAGAAATGAAAACGTTACAGATGTGCACTTAAACCCACTCCTTGAATAGTCTGTTGAGTCGAATAATAGATCCCAAGTGGTGCGGCACGGGAGCCTAGTTCGGTTGCTTCCATATCTGCTTGAGGAATGTAACAGTTCTCAAAGGTAGGAGCTCTGGAGGTAAATTGTTCCTGCACATGATAATAACCTATAACTAGTTCAATAAATGCTGAAAATAAACCTGATCCATCAGGGTGCATAGACGAACTAAGGCTAGAGTCTTCAGATGTAATGACATGTCACAAATCAGATAACTTACAGTTTCTTGGCGAAGTTCTTCTGACGTGTTCGTTTGATCCTCTGGCCCATAGTATGCCTTTTAACAACAACAAAAATCTATCAGATGCTTCTGCTAGGGGTAGCAAACTAAAAATCATCTCATAATATTAAAGATCAATCTAAAATCACCTTTCTTTTCTTCTGAATATTCTTTTTCTTGGACAGTTTTGATGCACAGTCCAACACACCTTCATTTCCTAACCCAATAGATCCACTTGTCATTAACTTGTCTGACTCTGAAGGAAACTTGGGAGAACTATTCACACTAACACAGTTCTTCAAGGTTTTTTCCAAAAACTGTAAAGCAGTCCTGTAGGCTTCATCTGATAAAGATGCAACTTCTCCAAGCTTGACCAAACGTCTACAAAGATCTTCAAAACGTGACATTCGGTTGTGTATAGATGCACATTTTTCGTTTTTTCCTTCTCTGTTGTTACCGTTCTTTGACCAGCGCTTCAATATATACTGAGATGGAATGCAGGAAACATCAGAGTTTTGAAGTACGAGTATTGCATGTTTGCAGAGGAATCCCTGGTACTCGTATAAATAACAAGAGCAACACATATCCAACAACTCTTTGTTCACAACAACGAAGAAGTTTTGGCGTTTTTCAAAATCTTCAACTGCGGAAGATTGCTGTTGTCCCATCTTCTCTTTCTTTTTGAAGTTGACACGAAACAACTCCCAGTACCTCAGCTTGGAACTTCTTAAAAGCAGCGTCGGTGTAGATTAAGGAAAGTTGTTTCTCGAAAGCCAAAGAAGATCTCAGTGTAGGCTGTTTGCTCTGAGATTCAAGATCATACTTTCCTTCCACATCACAACGATATTGCAGAAACTTCATGTAGAGTTCAAAGAAATCCTTGAATGTAGCCTCTGAGTTCATATACCTGTCGAAATGAGAGACGATACTTCCAGATCTTTCAGGTCCAGACATTCCAGCTAAACAAACTCCGTGAAAGTAATGTGGCACCCACTTTTTCCGATCTCTAAACAACGAGTGAAACCACTCATTCTCGTTAAGTTCAAATTTACCAATCATCTCTGACCAACTTGTTTCGAATTGTTCATCTGTCCAAGAGTCGTGCACACAGTTTCTGAAACATTCCATAAAACCATCATCTTGACTCACAAAAGGGTTCAGCATCTCAGAAATTTTACTCACCACATTCCATAAACAGAAACAATGACGAGCACTTGGAAACACTTCAACAACAACGTCACTTAGAAGCTTATCCTGATCTGTTATCACCACCTCAGGAGCTTCACCTCCAACTGCTTTAAGCCACGTCCGAAATAGCCAGGAATATGTTGACTCACTCTCTTCTCCAATCAAAGCACATCCAAGCAACACATATTGACGGTGATGATTAACCCCGACAAAAGGAGCAAATGGGATTCTATATTTGTTCCTAACATAAAACGTGTCGAAGAGAACAACATCAGAAAAACTACAATAGTCGTGCTTAGCCTTCACATCAAGCCAAAACACATTTCTAATACGTTTCTCACAGTCGAAATCCACCGCATAGAAAAAACCAGGCTGCTTATCCTGCATACTCATAAAATGCTCGAGCATTAACTTCAAGTCTTCCTCATCTAGAGCTAATTGAAGGCCTTTCTTTTGATGTGCCAACGCACCAGCAGGCTTGTTCTTTCCCCTTATGTTGACATAAAAATCATCCGGACAGATCTCATGGTTATGTTCTTTTACGAAATTATATATAATCCATTTCTCGTCTTCTTTCCTCTTCATATGCAGACCAGCTTTGCAACCCGTCTTTGGACATGATCGCGGGTTTATAGCTGCACTTGACTCGCGCTTGGTTCCAAATCTTGAACATGCTATTTTGACATCAATAAACTTTCCTGACCTCTTTGAACGTCGGCTAGCTTTTATAGTGATGCCAAATCCTACTGATCGAGCATATTCCCTGTAGAAATAGTATGCAGCCTCCTTCGACTCAAATTCCATCCCACTTCTGGGCTCGCCAGCTGTTGCAAACTGCTCTAAACTGTTAGCATCGATTCCACTTGTACTCGACTCATAACACCCTTCTACATTGCCACCACTTCTTGTTAAAAGATCTATTGAGACATCTTCAGCATACATCTCATCCAAAACTTACCAGGACCATCAACAGTTCAACACCTACATTTGATCCATTTTCTTCCAGATTTATTCAGGTGAAGGAAGTCATAAACATAGAGACAATAATCTGAAATGAAGTGACGCATCAGTTGAAGAAAGGATCAGTTCCAGAAGACCATGTTTGACTAAACACCTTTCAATCAGATAGGATCGAAGAGAAACCATAACACAATTACAGCTTTAACATACCCGAAGAAAACTGATTAAGACCAGGTTCCACAATCCGAACCAGGGTTCGAACACAACACAAGTGCTCCAAGATCCAACCAGACTTAACTTCAACTTCCTAGTTCAGTCTCGAATAAAAAACCAAAATTTAGTATAAGAAAACAGAAACCCAAGATGGAAAGTTCAAAATCATACCCTCTCGAGTTCAAATTGTCTCCGCTCCGTCGTCTGTAGTTCCTTAATTTAACTTCGTTGGCACGAAGAGCTGCAGCGCTTCGTGAGAAACGGTAGTTCTGAATGTTCGGGTTGATAGATTTGTCACTAAATAACAAATCAACCCTTTTAGTTTTCTATTAATTTGGGATAAGTTTCACATTTTATAAAGTGCAATGACGCTCTTCAATTTTGAAAATAAATGAGGTTGATGTGGCCTTCCTAAAGTTATCCTCAAACTTGTTTTTGTTCGTCTCGAAATCATAAATGGTAGTATAATCTACTGTACCGGCGATCATATGGCCGGAAAATCATCATCGCCGGCGATGAAGACGCCGATAGTAACGGGAGAGAGAGTGGTAGTCGCAGTCGTAATTTCTCGTGTTCTGTTCTCTCTCCCTCTATCTCTTCTCTCCCATGGCGTCTCCCTCTTCCTCCTCTGCCTTTCAGCTTTCCTCGTCGAGTTACGCGCCGAGAGTTCTCCGTTTCTTCTCTCTCGTTTCAGCGCCAGGTGATTTTCCCCTTCTTAATCGATTGATTGTTACTCTCTCTAGGATGATTTCTGGAGCTTCTCAATCGATTTGAAATCCACGATATTATCGAATTTCAAAATTCTCATCTTCAAGCGATAATTACAGCTGATAGTCTGATTAGCTACAAATTTTCCAATTCAATTTATCAAAATTAGAAGCACGAAAATGTATGGGATTCAAAATTTGGTTGGAAAAGTTCGCATTTTGTTAGGTTAACTCTATTTACAATGGCTTTTGCTTATTGTTTTGCATATTGCAGGCGAGGTGCATCTTCAGGGATATTGCTGGGAGCAGTAACACTTCCCGTTGTTATGATGTCTAAGTTAGTACAGCTTACAAGAGCTATCGTACTCCATGAAGCTGAACAAGATGGTATTTTCAGACATACAACTCTTAAGATTATGCTTATGACTGTCTATGTTAGTATTCAGTTCATGCTTCATGTTTAACATTCCATGCTTCAGCTTGAACTCTATTCCTTCTTTTTCACAAAAAAACTTGCTTTAATCTCTGCTAATCTCTGTTATGTAGAGCTTGCGCATGTGACAATGCAGTACTGGGCAGCATCGGCAAGCTGCTGCGCCATACTTATATATCTCTCGGTAATTATGTCGCAAGCGAAGAAAGCTGAATCTTCTCCCTCATCAGTTTGGCTTACAAGGGTTAGCTTAACGGGCACAGTTTTGTATGGAGCAGCATGCTTTGTTTCACTTTCCATGATATCACACACTGGTAAGTAAGATCCACTTTAGGTTTTCTAGTTGTTTTTAATTTATCTTTTGCTTGGATTTCACTTGATGACCTCTGTTTGTTTGTTCTTTATCTCGACAGGCTTGAACACATCATTAAAAATGTTGTGGATGTTGTTTCACGGCCTTGCAGCTGTGAAGTTAATTCGACATTTGCTTTGCACCTTCCCATCTTGTGCCTCAATTGGTAATTGCAACGGCTTTTCTATTCATAGACTTGGGTTAAGTAGTAGTTTCGGTTGTATGCTTTCAGCTATACAAATTTTAGTGCTACATTAGCAATAATGAATATTTTTTAAAAAAAAAAAATCTTTTATGGAACTCTAGATTTGATTTAAAAAGTGTCTTTTGGCTCAACATATTTCTTGTCCCCTATTTAACAATTGCCAGTTTTATAGGAGAAGCGCTTCTTGTGACCAGTGGTCTTGTTCTCTATTTTGGCGACTTTCTGGCATGTACAATTGCAAAGGTTACAAATTTTTTTTTTTTCCTTCATTGAGTATTTGGTTCTATGATTGCATGCTCTCAGGTTAAAACATTGATATGTAATTTTTTTCGTTGGTACTTTGGTGTGACACATGTTACAGATTTGCGAGAAATTGATACCAGTGGATCTTGTCTCAGTAAGCTATGGAATAAGGAGAACTGAAACCGGCATAATCGTCCAGGTATGATAATGATAAATCGAAATTAAATACATAACCGTTACTGTATTGCTGAATAGCAACTTAGTTGACTCCCTTCTCAGGGTCTACTGTTGGGACTTCTGCTTTTCCCGATGGTGTTTAGATTCGTTTTGCATATATATGAAAGCTCTTTGAGAAAGAGAGACAGTCGACCAAGAGACTGCAGTGATGCTGCAAGATCTGTCTTATTCTTTGTTTCACTTGTCTTTTTTATGGTCGCGATTGTTCCTTCTTGGATGCAGTTTGTACACGATTTCCACCAGCATCCCTTCTTATGGTACTTAATCTCTACTATATGTTATTTCGTGTCTTTTTTTACACTAAAATTCCACATACTAAGACTGTATCCAACTTTCATACTCCTCTATCGCAGGGTGCTCACGTTTGTCTTTTCTGAACCTCTGAAGAGACTTTCATTATGTTTCTATTGGGTTCTGTTGATCGTTGTGTCTGTCTCTCGGTTTTATAACATCTCAAGAGGTAGCAAGGTTGAGAGAATCTTGCTCCGGAAGTACTACCATCTGATGGCTGTTTTAATGTTCTTGCCGGCTCTTGTCTTACAGGTGATCGATAATTTTCTAATTTTACTATCCAGAAATCACTTGTGTTACTCCGCTCCTCTATTGGCTTCTTATTAATCTCATTCTCCTTTTATTCAGCCTAAATTTCTCGATCTAGCATTTGGTGCAGCATTGGCAGTTTTCGTTGCATTGGAGATCATTCGAGTAAGCCTCCTTCTGTGTCACATAACTTATCGAGCGTTTTCATCACTCTCAGTAGGCATGTATACTCATAACTCATTTTGTAAACCAGATCTGGAGAATTCAGCCGCTCGGAGAGCCTTTACACCACTTCATGAATGCTTTCACAGACCATCGTGACTCAGAGCTTCTGATCGTCAGGTGTGCCAAACCTGTTTTGACCAGGGATAAAAAAAAACTGAATATCATATTTGTTTGTTTAACCACTGATTCATGTCTTGTTTGTAGCCACTTCTCACTCTTGCTTGGGTGTGCGCTTCCAATATGGATGTCTTCGGGGTTCAATGACCGAGCTTTATCCCCATTTGCTGGAATACTCAGCCTCGGAATTGGAGATACAATGGTAAGTTTTTTGCTCAGCTCTTACTTGGATGCTCATGAGATGCTAACTTCAAAAACCTCTTCTCTCTTCCAATGTAATGATTTTCTTTAAACAGGCATCGATGGTTGGTTATAAATATGGAGTATTAAGATGGAGCAAAACAGGAAGTAAGCATTTTCTTTTCTTTCTAAAAATGTCAAACCAGTGCTTTCATCGGAAGCTAATATTGTCAAGTGTGTGTGTTTACTTTCTTTTTGCGGGGGAACAGAGAAAACGGTAGAAGGAACAGCAGCGGGGATAACATCGATGATGGCAGTGTGCTATGTGCTGGTCCCAGTATTAGCATCAATGGGTTATATACTAAGCCAAGGATGGTGGTCGCTTTTTGTTGCGGTTACAGCCACGGGGATGTTGGAAGCTTACACGGCGCAGCTAGACAACGCCTTTATACCTCTCGTCTTCTACTCTCTCCTCTGCTTGTAGTCAGTCAGTACGTTAAGGCTTTAGTGTGTTTCTTAAACTTAATGTACATAACAAAGTATATCTTACTACTAACCACATGTCCTCTTCATCTAGAGCTATCTCATTTAATCCAATGATTTCTCAAACTGTTGAAAATAAAAATCTAAAGTCGAGAAAAGCAGTTTGATCAAAAAGAAAGTTGAGAAAAGCATTGGCTACGTTTCTTTGAACTTTGACCCGATGCATAAGTTTAGATAGCCGCCAATTTGGCTACATTGACCAACTTTGAACTTTAATTTCATACATATAATATAAATAAAGGTTACAGTTTTATATGATTCATTTTAAATGGTTGTAAATTGTGACTTTGACGAAAATTTAGTTGTTTATTATGTTGAAGGAGCGTTGTAATTTAACTAAAACCAACTCTTGTGCTGACCAAAAAACCACCTCTTGTTTTTTTTGTCAATGGGAGTATTAACATCTATCTTTATAATTAATGATCTATCTATGACGATTTCAATACGGTAACACGATTCATTTTCCTTTTCACACAGCTTGGAAATGATCAAATCCCTGTAAAATCAACGTGATGTGGATTTTGAAACCATAAGAAGAAATAAAATAGTAAAAAGAAGTGAAAGTGTCTCTGTTAAGGGGAAATAAATAGATAAATAAAAGTTGAGGGGTCAAATCTAAAAGAAAGAAAGAAATAATAAAAGAAAGAAAGAAAAAGAGTTTACACGGTGAGGACGGTTTGGTCGGTCGGTGGCTCATTTGGTGTTTGTGGGCCTTCCTTATTCCATCAGCCAGCCATTCAACCCCCACCTCCTCTCTTTTTGTTTTTCCATCTAGTCTTGCTAAATTACAAATCTGCCCCTTTTCATGTTCTAGATTTCTTTCCTAGCATGGAGATTATGAATCACAAAAGATTACATAGATATGTTTAAGGTATTTAAGGTAAATTTATTTTTTTATTTAAAAAATTTATGATACTTTTAAATTCTTAATGAGTTAAGAAATGATATTCTTAAAAAGGCATAACCATAGATCTTTTATTTTTGTTTAAGAAATATCTTACTCCATGAATCAAAATTACATTTTATGGCATAAAATCTGTTACTTATCTATGAAATTAATTAATTCTATCTTTGTTACTGATCTCTTTATTTTTAATTATGACTTTAATTACAATTTTAAATCTTTGTTTATTAATGAAAAGAAAGCTTAATAAACTGGTTTAAAATCCTCTTACTCATTATTCAAAATTACATTTTAGAGCATTAAAATCTGTTACTTATCTATGAAATTATTAATTTTATCCTTGTTACTGATCTCTTTCTATTTTAATCATGACTTTAATTAAAATTTTAAATCTTTATTCATTATTGAAAAGAGAGCTTAATAAATCAGTTTATGCTATTTCTGGGTAAAAATGATAATGACAGAATCTAAAGGGGCTGAATGGGAAATTAAAATTAAATTGATGGTCTCCTCGTCCGCCATAGTTGTCTTTCAAAAATATGAAACGTCGGGTCCCACACTGTCCACTTTATAAACCCTAAAAGATTCTCTCTCTCATTCTCACACCCAATTTGCATTTCTTCGTCATCATCTACTCTCTTTTTATTTCTTTCTGCAAATTTCTTCAGTTTTTCTTTTTCTTCTCAGCTGCGAGGAAAAAAAATCGATTCGAAGTATTTAAAGAAAAATTCAAAAGAAGGGAAAAACAGAGTTTCATCTCAGATTCATCAGCTTCACTTGGTAAGCTCTTTTTTGGTTTTAATGAGTCCTCTTAGTCCTATAACGTTGTGATCTTCCCTTTCTGGGTTTTTAATCGACCACAGATGGTTCAGATCCTTAGTTTTTGTTTTTAAAATCTGGTTTGTAGAAAGTTTTGTTTGGCGATTCTTCGTCTCCTTCTTAGTTACTGATAGGGTTGATTTTGAGATTTGATCGATCCAAGTCGTGTGTTTAGATCTATGAAAATCAAAATCCTTTGCGATAAACCGCTTCTCCTTCCGCAGATTGGTCAGATGGATCATGAATCTCAGGATCTCTTTTGTTGTGAAAGGATTAAGATTTTTTTTTTCGTGGGTCACTTAAAATTGAATTGAGTGTTTTATTGAACACTAAACGCTGAAATTTTAGTTTGAACTCTATGATTATGGTAATACTAAGCTGAACAAATCTTTGAATGTGGATACGAATATGAATTTCTTAGAATATACCATGTAATGTTAGGTTCTTATGAAAGTATTATACGAATCATCAACTTTCTTTTTAATTACAAGTCAATATACTAAATATTAATACAAGGTAATTAGGAACATGTCATTTTTTGTGTGTGTTAAGCTTTGCAACTTTTGACAAAAAAACTTACTTGCCACTTCAGAGATACGTCTCTATCAATTTAGGCAATGAGAGTAGACCAATTAAGTTGACAAATCAAAAAATTCTTATTCATGATTAGAAAAAAAAAATTCCTCTTGTGTGGAATATTCTTGGGTTTAATACAATAAGATAGAAAAATTGAAGCTTTTAGTTAGATTTTTTAAACAAGCTAAATAAGATGTTTGTGATCCATCAGCAACCATTTCTGATTTAGTCTTACTTGGTGAGATATCACCAATAAGGATCCCCTTATGATTTTAAATTAGTGGGTTTCCATTGGTTCTTTTTGTATTCTAACCAAAAATTTCGTATGATCTACTTGAAATATTCTAACGTTACAAAAGTTATAGAATACAAATGAGTTTTTTGTTTTCTTGTTATGAAATACTTGGCATATCTGGTCGGCGTACCTTAGGAAAACTTCTTTCTTTTTTTGTTTTGTAATAATTTTCTTATCTAACTCATCAAAAGCATTTTTCTATACAAAAAGAAAGATGATGTTGCTGGTTTGATGGGCACTTTACACCTTATCTTTATTTTTGTTTAGTAAGGCTTTTTATTAATATAATAAACATACCTCATTCATTTGTATCATTGTGGTTGTGGAGATTGGTTGGTGTTATAACAGATTCAAACTCTGATAACATCACATGCCACAGCCCATAGTACCTATTGATATTTGTCTTCTCTTGATTGTTTTGGATTCTTTAGCTTTATGATATAAAATTATGTCATTTCTTGTAAAATAATAAAACTAAACGAAATTAGAAATCTTATATTGAATTGGTATTTCATATAGTTGTAACGAGAGATGATGTATTCCTATTGACTGCCGCAATTAATATCTTATATTGTTTGTTTTTCTATCTAACTTTTGGAAATTGGCTATCTCTTTCTTGCAAGCTACTGTTTTGTCTTATTTATTTATAAAGAATTCCTAATCTGATATAAGTAGGAAGTATAACATCTTCGAATCTCTTCTCATGCGATTTTTTTATGTATATTCTGCAGAACTAAACCTAATCAGAGTTGATTGATCATATCATGGAGGAAACAACTCAAGTAGCGAGTTCTGAGGTCCCTGTAGTGAAAGGTGATGTTGATGACCTTAAGACAGTTGATGTTTCCGTCAAGGTAATGATCATTTACTGTTCGTTGTCACAGAATCATATGTTTGCTCATGACTATAATGAATTTTCCTTCTGTAATTGATGTGAGTCTTGCACAAGATTTTACTTAATTTAGCGTAGTGAGTCTGCCGTCTGTCTATGAAATTTCTTACTAGCAGCAAATATGTAAGTAATGTTGAGGAAGATCTAAGTATTTATCGATCAATTGCAGGATGTGAATGGAGATGCGACGAAGGAAGGGAAAGAAGAGGAAGATGCAACATTTGATGGAGAATTCATAAAAGTTGAGAAGGAAGCTTTTGATGCCGAGAAAGCAGAGCATGTTCCTGTTCAAGAGCAACAGCAAGTTTCAATTGAAAGAAGCTCGAGTGGTTCACAAAGAGAACTACATGAATCACAAGAAAAGGCGAAGGAACTAGAGCTAGAATTGGAAAGAGTAGCAGGGGAACTGAAACGGTATGAATCTGAGAATACCCACTTGAAGGATGAGCTTTTGTCTGCGAAAGAGAAGTTGGAAGAAACGGAAAAGAAGCATGTAGAGCTCGAAGTTGTCCACAAGAAGCAGCAAGAGAAAATTGTTGAAGGGGAAGAGAGACACAGCTCTCAGTTGAAGTCCTTGGAAGATGCTTTGCAGTCCCATGATGCCAAAGATAAGGAACTAACTGAAGTTAAGGAAGCTTTTAATGCATTGGGCTTAGAACTTGAGAACTCACGAAAGAAGTTGGTAGAGTTGGAGGAGGGGCTAAGTCGTTCAGCTGAAGAGGCTCAGAAATTTGAAGAGCTGCATAAGCAAAGTGCTTCTCATGCTGACTCTGAGACTCGGAAGGCTTTGGAATTTGCACAGTTGCTTGAAACGACGAAAGAGAGTGTGAAGGAAATGGAGGAAAAAATGGCGTCCCTGCAACAAGAAATCAAGGACCTGAATGATAAGATTTCTGAAAATGAAAAAGTTGAAGCGGCCTTAAAGAGTAGCGCGGGAGAATTAGCTGCAGTGCAAGAGGAATTGGCACTTTCAAAATCTCGTTTGTTGGAGACTGAACAAAAAGTGTCTTCCACAGAAGCCCTCATTGATGAACTGACTAAGGAACTTGTGCAGAAGAAAGCTTCCGAATCTCAGTTCAAGGAAGAGTTATCGGTTCTTGAGGATTTGGTTGTTCAGACCAAAGATCTTCAGGCTAAACTTTCTGAACAGGAAGGTATTAATTCTAAGCTAGTGGAAGAACTCAAAGAGAAGGAACTTTTGGAGTCCTTATCGAAAGACCAGGAAGAGAAGCTGCGAACTGCAAATGAGAAGTTGGCTGAAGTGTTGAAAGAAAAAGAAGCCCTTGAAGCAGATGTAGCAGAGGTCACAAGTAATGGAGCGAAAGTAAAAGAGATCTGCAGTGAATTAGAAGAGAAACTGAAGACATCAGATGATAATTTCACCAAAACAGATGCTCTTCTGTCTCAAGCTTTGTCAAACAAATCTGAACTTGAGCAGAAACTGAAGTCGCTGGAGGAGGTTCACAATGAAACTGGATCTGTAGCAGCAGCTGCTACTCAGAAGAATATTGAGCTGGAAGAAGTTGTTCGGTCCTCTAGTCAAGCAGCAGAAGAAGCAAAAGCGCAGATCAAAGAGCTGGAGACCCAGTTCACTGCAGCTGAACAAAAGAACGTGGAGCTAGAGCAGCAACTGAATTTATTACAACTGAAAAGCGGTGAGGCGGAACAGGAAGTGAAAGAACTCTCTGAGAAAGTATCTGAACTAAAAAGTGCTGTTGAAGTTGCCGAGGAAGAGAAAAAACAGGCGACCACGCAGATGCAGGAATACAAAGATAAAGCATCCGAACTGGAATCCTCTCTGAACCAATCATCAGCCAGAACTTCAGAGCTTGAAGAAGATTTGAGAATCGCTTTGCAGAAGGGTGCAGAGCATGAAGACCGTGCTAATACGACTCACCAGCGCAGCATTGAACTCGAAAGTCTGTGTCAAACATCACAGTCCAAACATGAAGACGCAGAAGGAAAATTGAAAGACTTAGAGCTTCTACTCCAGACAGAAAAGTACAGAATTCAGGAACTTGAAGAGCAAGTTAGCACGCTAGAGAAGAAGTGTGGGGAAACTGAAGCAGATTCCAAAAGTCACTTGGGTCAGGTGGCTGAACTTCAATCCACACTAGAGGCATTCCAAGTGAAAAGTTCGAGCCTTGAAGCTGCTTTAAACATTGCAACTGAGAACGAGAGAGAGTTGACAGAAAATCTAAACGCTGTGATGGGTGAGAAAAAAAAATTAGAAGATACAGTGAACGAGTACAGCGCGAAGATCAGTGAGTCTGAGAATCTGTTAGAAAGTCTCAGGAATGAATTGGGTGCCACACAAGGAAAATTGGAGAGCATTGAAACAGATCTTAAAGCTGCTGACTTACGGGAAAGCGAAGTAATGGAGAAACTTAAGTCTGCTGAAGAGAGTCTTGAGAAGAAAGGAAGAGAAATAGATGAAGCTATGACGAAAACCATGGAGCTTGAAGCTTTGCATCAGTCTTTAAGTAAAGACTCGGAGCACAGAATTCAAAAGGTAATGGAGGATTTCACTAGCAGAGATTCAGAGGCCAATTCTTTAACGGAGAAACTGAAAGACCTCGAGGACAGAATAAAATCTTATGAAGAGCAGTTGGCTGAAGCATCTGGCAAATCTTCTTCTTTAAAAGAAGAACTTGATCAGACTTTGGGAAAACTCGCTGCTGCAGAAACCGTTAATGATAAACTCAAACAAGAGTTTGATCAGGCGCAAGAAAAATCATTGCAGTCATCATCAGAGAATGAACTACTTGCAGAGACGAACAACCAGCTCAAGATCAAAATTCAAGAGCTTGAAGGGTTACTAGGTTCTACTTCTGTTGAGAAGGAAACTGCCATGAAACAGTTGGACGAGGCAATTGAAAGGTTTAACCAGAAAGACACAGACTTTAAGGGTTTCGTTGAAAAGCTAAAAGTACATGAAAGCCAAATCGAGGATCACAAAAGGCTGGCTCATGAAGCATCAGGAGTTGCAGATGCTAGAAAAGCTGAGCTTGAAGAGGCTCTATCAAAATTGAAGAATCTTGAATCTACAATTGAAGAGCTGGGGGCCAAATGCCAGGGGCTTGAGAAAGAAAATGGGGATCTGGCCGAGGTAAATTTAAAGCTGAACCAGGAACTAGCCAATCATGGATCAGAGGCCAACGAGTTGCAGACAAAGCTCTCTGCTCTAGAGGCGGAGAGGGAGCAAACAACCAAAGATCTGCAGGCTTCAAAGACAGCCACAGAAGATCTAATAAAGCAGCTTACATCTGAAGGGGAGAAATTGCAGTCACAGGTAATACCCTGGATCTTAATATGTTCTATTACATTGACAAAAGTTTTGTTGCTTACTAGAAGCTTTAAGAAAATGACACCACTTTATTGTGTTGCAGATTTCTTCCCTCACCGAGGAGAACAACCAAGTCAATGCGATATTTCAAACTACTAAGGATGAGCTCCAAACAGTTATTGCAAAGCTTGAAGAACAACTAACCGTAGAGAGGTTTAAAGCTGATACTTTAGTGTCCGAGATTGAGAAGCTCAAGGCAGTGGCTGCTGAAAAGTCTGTTTTGGAATCACATGTTGAAGAACTTGAAAAGACACTGAATAAATTCGAAGCTCAATTGAAAGAAGAGGTAATGCACTTATCTCAAACAGAGGGAACTACAACTGTTTATGAAAGGATTTATATAACAGTACTAGTTTAATGTTTCTGCAGGTTGAAAATGCAACGGCTGCGTCTGTAAAAGTGGCAGAACTGACCTCAAAACTGCAGGAAGACAAACATATCGCTAGTGACCGAGATGTGCTCAATGAGCAAGTGCTTCAGCTTCAGAAAGAGCTTCAAGAGGCTCAGAGTTCTATTGCTGAACAGGTTAGTGATAGGCTTTGGGATTCTTTCGAACTCTTGAGTCTGGTTCAGAAAAAAAAAAAGAATTCATCTTCTCTCATTATGTCACTAAGCTCTGATATCTTTTCCGTGGAAACAGAAAGAAGCACACTCCCAGAAGCATTCAGAGCTGGAGTCTGCACTAAAGCAATCACAGGAAGAGATTGAAGCTAAGAAAAAGGCGGTCACTGAATTTGAATCAAAGGTCAAAGATCTTGAACAGAAAGTGCAGCTCGCGGATGCTAAGGCTAAGGTCAGTCATAATATATCTGCGCAGAACTCTGTTTGACTGATAACATAGATATATCATAACATCTTGAAGAATGTCATACGGAATTGTGAATTCAGGGAAAGATACCTTGCATTAGAAACTTTAAACTTGTACCTGTTTTTGAAAACCTCAAAACATGATTGCTTATATTTGTCAAAAATCAAACTTGCAGGAAACGGAGGCAATGGATGTAGGTATTAAATCTCGAGACATTGATATGTCCTTTTCATCTCCAACGAAACGTACGAGCAAGAAGAAGAAGTCAGAGGCATCTCCTTCTTCTTCTTCCGGCAACGTCAGTACTACTCAGACGGCTTCAACTTCTCATCTCATGACAGTGAAGATCGTCTCTGGAGTAGCTCTGATCTCCGTTATCATCGGTATAATTCTTGGGAAAAAGTATTGAGTCTTCTGGTTTGGTGTGATGTTCATATGTGAAGATATCTCCTTTTTCTGGTTTTTAAGTTTTGATCAAAATCTCTCGTGAGCTCCATGAGAGATGTAATGTTTAGCAGAATTTGTGAAGCTTAGCATGAATTTGCTTCTCTCTGCATATTGCTTTTGTTTTTTCTTTTCTGGGTTTGGGGTTTTAATGGCTTGTAGGTCAAGCAATGTTCTGGTACTCTTTAAATTAAATGAAGGTGGAGTTAATTGATAATTTTTCTCTGTACGTTTGTCCGGGAAGGAAACCGGTTCCACATTATCCAATTGAACCGATTGGTTTAACTCGATCGGCATTGCCTATATAAACCAATCCAGTGAACGTCTTCTGCCTCAACTTGTCTTCTCTCTCGCTTTGGCATTGAAGAAGATGACTCTAACTCTAAGCATGGCGGATACTCTTATCGATAACGCCGGAGAAACGGATTACTCCTACGATCATCCCGACGAAGATAACATTGATCTCTCTCTCCTTCGTATCAACAGCTTCGGTAACTCCTCAGATCGCCGCCGTGCGAACTCGTCTCCTCCGCAGTTCCAGTCGTACGGATCTTTCGGCTCTTCTTCCACCGCGGCCACAAGCCCCGTGAAACGCCCGTCACCGGAGTCGAAAGAAGGTGACGAGCCCAGACGCAAGAAGCTGTTTCTTTCCACACCTGAGGCTGAGAAAGACGAAAGGATGTCTAATCTCATGGGCTATTCGAAGGTCCCGCTTCCTATGGATTGCAATCCGTCGCGAATCCGTTCGTACCCTAACTACAAGCGATCTCTCTCCGATACATTTGCCCCGCCTGTTGCGTCTACATTCGGCATTGCTCAAGAAACAGCACCATCGGGTAATATCGTCTCTTCTCTTCCGCCACGGCCACCGGTCTTCCGGAGGTCCGTATCCGATGTTTTGCCGGCACCTTCAATGTCTCTTCATGGATCTTCTTCTCGCTCCACTGCAATTCCTGAAGCTAATTTTGCGAATCCAGAATCCTCTGAAGCCAATAAGGTTAGCAACATTCTTTAGCCAGTTTCCCCATTTCTGTTAGGTTAATTTCCCGATGGTTTTTCTTATTTGTTTGAGAATCTTGTTCTTTGTGATCATCATTCAGATGCTCTTTGTTATCAAGGACGGAGTTCGTGAATTGGATCAGTGGTGTAACAAGCTCTTACAGTACGGTGAAGCAGTCTCTTCTGCCAAACAAGATGATAGTCCTAAGGTTTGATTCTAATCAAAAAGAATCTCGTGGAGAATGTTTCTAGATGATAAAAAAAAAAAAAGGAAGCTAATCCAAACATGTTGATCATGGCAGAATCTTATCAAGGACGGAGTTCTTGAAATGGATCAATGGTGTAACAAGCTCTTACAGTACGGTGAAGCAGTCTCTTCTGTGAAACAAGACGACAGTCCTAAGGTTCGAATCCAATCAACAAGAATTTCAGTGGAATCTATTTGGGACTTTCTTGCTGGTTGAACACTGTCTTCGATAATTGTTGTTGTGCAGGCAGAAGTTGATCAGTTGCCAGAGAAAGAGTGTAAAGAAGGGGTGAAGGTGGACAGAGTGGGTGAGGCGTTTGTGGTTGAGATCAACTGTCCATGTGGAAGAAACTACAGAACACTCTTCTCTGGCCGTGACTGCTACTACAAGCTCTTGTAGAAATGGTTTCATATTCTCATTCTTTGATCATCAGTCGTCACACATAAGTGGATGGATCTCCTCATGCTGCAGTGCACATTCATCACAAAGCTTCTGTAGATAAGACATACGTACACTGTTTTGTGCTTGTAGATATACTAGCTATACCCATGGTTCCATACATTGTTCCGTCCACATAGTTCATACGCTCTGTTTTGTGCTTTGTATTAGCTCTTGTAGATCGTAGCTATACACATTGTTCTATTGTCATACCCTTGTTACATCATTCATTGAATGGAAGATTTGTTTCTTATGTGTTTGATATCATTCTTTAGTCTTGCAAGTTTATGTTTAATAATGTTGTAAACACCGGCTTGGACCAGCATGTTTGTAACCAAATAAGAGGAAAAATTCAATTTTTAACATCCCAAACGTTGCTTCACAGGATGGTAGGGAAAAACTAAACGGCGTCGTTAGGAAATAGCATACAATTATTACCTTCATATGATGGTAATAAATAATAATTGTATAGCCAAACGACGTCGTTGGGAAGTAGCATCCAAATCCATTCCATGGCAGACTCTCTTATATCTTCTATCTGCTAACATTGTGTGTAATCCATGGTGAAGTATCCTGAAGGAGACGCTGGGTCGACCAAAGTCTTCTTCTTCTTTATCTTTTTCCCACCCGAAGGAAAGTCTCTGTCTCTGGTGCGAAGTAAGTTCTTTCTCTCTAAATTCTTATGAGTTGTCTACAACATGTTCGACAATATTACCCAGTGAACAATTCTGCTGTTTCTCAATACGTATACTCCCTTGTTGACTGATAACTCACGTTCTTACATAACCATTGTCTTAAGTTTTGTTATTGGACTAGGTTTTGGATAGATTGTAATGTTCCGCACAAAACCATTATCTTCGGTTTCTGGTTGGTATTGAAGCTTTTTTCTCGACATGCATTGAACATTTGTAGGCTAAGACCAAGCGCAAACAGCTCAGTTATGTAATTTTTGTTTGGTGCTTCTAATTCTGGGGACACCTTCAGTACATGAATATATTTCCCTGTATCTTGCAGATGAATTGGATTGAAAATTGAATTTTTCAACAGATTCAGAGATATGCTGCGTGCAACTTGTTTTACTCCTTCCCTTTCTCGGGCCTGTCGCCCTTTATTCGCTCTGATTCTCAGAATCCAATCTGTTCATCTCCCGCATCATCGTAGCTTTTCTCCATTTCGTTGGTACCATACTTCCTTACCTGTCAAAGGCACTCGAGATAGACGACTTATTCTTGTTGATCACAGCAGACATATGTGCACCATACCCCTTGCTGCTAAACAGTCACCAGCTTCGCCTTCTGAAAACTTATCAAGAAAAGCAAGAAAGAAAGCTATTCAACAGTCTCCTGAAGCAATTCTGAAACAAAAGCTAGATATGTGCTCTAGGAACGGTGATGTCTTGGAAGCCCTTCGCTTGTATGATGAGGCGAAACACAACGGCTTGCAGCTTAGCCAGTACCATTATAATGTGTTGCTCTATGTATGCTCTTTATCTGATGCAGAAACAGAGTCTTCTTCTACGAATCCAGGACTTAGTAGGGGTTTTGATATATTTAAGCAGATGATTGTTGACAAAGTAGTTCCTAATGAAGCTACATTCACAAACGGTGCTAGACTCGCTGTTGCAAAGGATGACCCGGAAATGGCTTTTGATATGGTTAAACAGATGAAATTCTTTGGTATTCAGCCAAGGCTGAGATCCTATGGACCAGCCCTTTTTGGTTTCTGTAGGAAAGGTGATGCAGACAAAGCCTATGAAGTCGATGCACATATGATTGAATCAGAGGTAGTCCCTGAAGAGCCTGAGCTTACTGCCCTTTTGAAAGTTAGTATGGATACAAAGAACGCAGTCAAGGTCTATGAAACGTTGCACCGGTTGAGAGATTTGGTGAGGCAGGTTTCTAAATCGACTTTTGATGCAATTGAGGAGTGGTTTAAATCTGAAGCAGCTGCAAAAGCTGGAGTGCAGAAATGGGATGTAAAGAAAATAAGGGATGGGGTTGTGAGTGGTGGTGGTGGGTGGCATGGACAGGGTTGGCTTGGAACTGGCAAATGGAATGTGACAAGAACAGAGATGGATGAGAATGGTGTGTGTAAATGTTGCAAAGAAAAGCTCGTTTGTATTGATATCAATCCGGTTGAGACAGAAAACTTTGCTGCATCGTTGACTCGGTTGGCTTGTCAAAAGGAAGTCAAAGCTAGTTTTAATCAGTTTCAGGTAACAGTTATTGTCTTGAGGATTGTAGTCAAACTATCTAAAGCAAAGCTGAAGAAAGGCTCGGTTTTGTTGCAGGAATGGCTGGAAAGACATGGACCGTTTGATGCAGTCATAGACGGAGCCAACATGGGGTTAGTCAACCAGCGAAGTTTCAGCTTCTTCCAGGTGATCCTGAGCTCTTTCTCCATTTCTAATGGCGATCTCAAGATCCTTGCTTGATTACTTTTAACTTATTATGATTCCATCTCTTGCTTTAGCTTAACAATGTCGTCCAAAGATTTCAACAAATTAGTCCATCAAAAAGGTTACCACTTGTGATCCTGCACAAGAGTCGTGTAGTCGGAGGTCCAGCTACTTACCCAAAAAACAGAGCCTTGTTAGAGAAATGGAAAAACGCTGGTGCTCTCTATGCTACTCCTCCTGGCTCAAACGATGATTGGTATTTGCTTTCTCTCTTAGTTTTTGCCTTCATACAAACCATTGATTGGTTCTGTGAAATTCAATTTTGTTTGTTTTCAGGTATTGGCTTTACGCTGCTGTAAGTTGCAAATGTTTATTGGTGACAAACGATGAGATGAGAGACCATCTCTTTCAGCTACTGGGAACTAGTTTCTTCCCAAGGTGGAAAGAGAAGCATCAGGTATATATATACAAAACTATAATCTTACGAGTATGCGGCTATATGTATCTGATATTTGATTGTATTGGTATACAATGTTGCAGGTTCGGATAGCTGTGTCGAGAGAGAATGGACTCACACTACATATGCCACCTCCATACTCCATTATTATACAGGTTGGTTCTTGCTTACACAAACTCAAATTTACAGTGCATTTTGCTTAATAATGAATGATGGATTGATGCAGGAGTCTGAAGATGGAACATGGCATGTCCCAATGAGTGTAGAAGATGATCTCCAGACATCTAGGCAATGGTTATGCGCCAAAAGATCCAAAACACATTAGTTCAAACTTGTTGTAACAATAGCAACATTGATTGTTTCATTAAAAACCAGACGATAGTCAAATTATCTTGAGCTACTAAAATGTCTGAAACCCCAGAGAATATGGTTGAATGATAAAAATGAACAGAAGATCGAAACTTTAGTCATTAAAAAAAAAATATATATATATATATATATATATATATATATATATATATATTAAAAACCCAAGAACAAAAACAGAAACAATGACTAATTTTTAAGATCAAAACCTAAGCTTGGTGAAGAACCGTCTGTCTTTCCCAGACTTGAACCTCTCTTCAAACCTCATCTTTGCTCCTTTGTGTTATCTCATCGATTTTACATTTTGACCCCAATAGTTTTTATTGTTTATAAATTTGACCTATAGTCCGAGTCCGAGTTGGCTAACCGGTAATATAGTCAAAATTGTTCTTGCATGTTGTTTTTGAAAAGAAAATAGATTAAAATGATAAATTCAACAATACAAACCAAAGAGTAATAAGTAATTGAATTAAACAAATAGGAAGGAGATACAAATGTCATAAACTAATCGAACCACCCCAAACATATATGGTTCAGTAAAGCAAAATACAAATAAAATATAAATCATCAATCAAATAAACCATTGACGAGCTCCTCCGAAATCAGAAGCAGGCGTCGAGGACGCAACAGCAACACATGGCCGCAAGACTACGTTCAAAAAAAAAAAAAACAAGTAATTAATAATATATCAGCACACAATAACCGATACGGTTCGATATGTAATCAAACGTATGTGCGTATCAGGTTTGCGTTGAGCCATAACTAAAAATTAAAGGAAAATAAAAAAGACTAACCAGCCTTTCAGGAATCCATCACCCTTGGACTTTGTCTCGACCGGAGCCATCTTGGCATGACTCGTGTCGTTCGTTGGGTAACCGACAGGAGGCGGTCCCACATAAGGACCAGTAGACACTGGCGGCGTAGGATAAGCTCCTAATTATACATATACAAATATTTCACTTTAGTTTAATACAATCAATTTCTCGAGAAATAGTGGCGCCGTTTGAAATATGTGATGCTTAATTTGTAAGAAAAGTGAAGAAGAAGAAGAAGAACAAACCTGCAGATTGGTTTTGGCTGAATTGATTCATCTTCGAGCAAATAATATATGTTTAGTTTATCTTTCAAAACGTAAGGAGAAATCGTATGTATAAGGTGTTTGTTTTACGTGTATGAAATGGATTCTTATTTGAAAATGATCATATAGTCGTCATGTATATATAGGTAAAGATGAAGGTCGGTTTAGTATAACCGCGTGAAGGCAGATAACATTTATTGCTTACGTGACCAGAATTTATTCAACGACAGACGGAAATGGCCGAGAAGCATCGTTTTGTTGAGTTTGAATCAAATTAATTAGTATAATTTAAACAAATTTTCAAAGCGGTGAAAACATCAGAATATACTAGTAATTCAAAATATACAAACTTAAAACTCGTAATTGCTAGTTTATATACACCAGTGAAGAAGTTTCATTATTTGGTTTAAACAAGAAACCAAAAACAACTATATTTTTTTATATCATGAATATCATACATTTATTACTTTATTTCAACAGAAGAAATAAATCATTCACATAGTTTATTTTTAGTTTGTATGCAAAAAATATATGCAAAAGCTTTTGAATGACATTAGAATATGAATATGCTACATCAATGATAGGTTTAACATGGGTTTATTCCTTTCTTTGTTAAAGGGTTTATTTTCTTTCTCAAAGCAAAAGTTAAGTCCTTTCTCTATGGGAATATTTACATGTTAAGAAAAAGAGGGAGAATATACAACTAAACCTCACATACAATATGAATTTGACTTAATTCTATGCAGAGAATATTTTCCTTTTCGTCAAGAATATACATAAAATATACTATATCCGTAAACTTTTTTTAAGAGGGCACATGGAATTTTTCTTGTAATTAAAAGGAAAATATTTTATTGATCTCATCTCAATGGGAACGTAAATGCAAGTTTGTGTAGTTTGATTAATGCATTTACTTATAGACAATTAGAGGAGGAACGTTGTATAAGTTTGGTTGTTCGGTGAACCGACCAATATGTAGTTCTCAGTTTTCTAAACGCAATTTAATTTGGTCACGTATTTTTGCGTTCCGAATTCATCAAAATTATATTTTACCCAAAAAGGAAAGAGTATCACGCGGCTTGAAATTCACCCAAAAGCAAACGTAGCTACGACTTTATTCGATGACCAAGTTTCTTAACTTCTTCAAGAAGTTCAAGATAATTATTTCACCTTATTATTGGATCGGATGTATGCAGACAGGAAACGTACGTATACAAAAACAAGCCCCGCATGAAAATTGGACTGACCAATCGAGCAGAACAGGTATCTTGACCTGAGGAGATCACCAAAGAAACCAGACTTCATGAACAAACGGAGAGCATCGTCTCGCTGTGTTGAGTCTATATCTCATTGCTCATGAAGATCAAAAGCTAATGAACCAAGAAGGATGATGGAGAGGCTTGAGGGACTTGCAAAGCACAAAGTCCGTAAGATTTGCAATACTGCATCAGCCCTTCTCCAACTTTGGAGGCAGGACTTGTTTCTAATGTTCCAAAGTTCCTTGACTACATTGTTTGATATGGAAGTAACTATTATACTGGTTTCAGCTCCTCTGCTTTCAGACAAGAATAATGTTTTTGAGTAAATTGACACATCAAATATTAAATAAATAAATACAACAATGCCTTCGCGCAAATTAAGGTCTAAATTTTGACTTATAAAAATGTAAAGAAACAAAAAAAGAAGAAGCAACCGTGAGTATGAAAGCTTACATAGTTACATTATATATTAAAAAAAAATGATCCTACAAACCAAAGTACACATATTCCCAGTCATCTGCATGAACCTCCAATCAAAATCAAGTTCCCGCAACTTAACCACATATTCAATACAATCTAAGAATTGTGAGTCGAAGTTCTAACCAGTCAGATCATTCTCTTGGAACCCCAAACATAGTGCCGTTTCAGATACGAGACCCTAAAAATGATGAGTGAATTAAACAAACAACGAAAGAATAAGATACTTGAGGTAAGCACTGATAATATTGCGGCGAAGAGATTTAGCTTCGAGAGCTTCTTCAAGACGGCGTGTTTTCTAAAGGAACTAGAATCAGAAAAGCTTTCAAAGATTTCTTATTGATCAAACGTGAAAGAGATGTGGCTATATATCAGCCTTACAAACTACCAAAGAGAAACGTAAGGAACTAAAGCTTAAAATGAGGAAACATATTTGAAACAGCAAAACACAATTGAACTTCCTAAAATGTCGCTAGACTTATTCAACATTAGACTTCGTCAAATATCCAATAATTCCTCCCCTTAAACTGAAACGTATGTATCAGTTTAACCTTCTCTTCTTCGAAAAGCAGCTCCCTGAGTTTCTCAAACTGATCAAGCTTGATCGGCTTTGTCATTATGTCTGCAACTTGCTCACTTGTTCCACAGAATACCAGCTTCATGATACCTTCATTAGTCAAATTTCGCAAGTAATGGTACTTTACATCGATATGTTTAGTCCTCCTATGCATGATTGGGTTCTTGGACAGTTTTATTGCAGAGCTGTTGTCGCATCTAATGCTCACGCATTCTTCACTGACCATGTTTAGCTCCTGCAATAACCCTTTTAACCAGACACAGTGACAAGCTGCAAATGTTGCAGCTACATACTCTGCTTCAGTTGATGATAGTGTCACAATGTCTTGCTTTCTTGAGCTCCAACAAACTGCTGCACCATTTATCATAAACACATAGCCGGAAGTGCTCTTCCTGTCCTCCAAGTCACGAGCATAATCACTGTCTGTGTATCCCAATAGATTCAAATCCTGTGATCTTTGATAAAACACTCCAAACTCTAACGTCCCCTTGAGATACCTGAGCACTCTCTTAGCCATCATCATGTGTTCCTCTTTCGGATCAGACATGAAGCGTGCTATCAAGCACAACAGAAAATTAAATCTGGCCGAGTCACTGTAAGATACATCAAGCATCCCACAAGTTGCTTGTAGCTCGTTGCATCAACACTCATGTCTCCTTTCTTTGTGACGATTGTTCCAGGAACAATTGGGTTCTTGACTGAGTTACAACTTCCCATTTCAAACCTTTCAAGAACCTCCTTAGCGTATTTCCTCTGGCATATGTGTATCCCATCACTGCCTTGATGAACTTCTACACCGAGGAAGAACTTCATTTTACCCATATTAGTCATCTCGAATTCTTTGTGCATGGATGACTTGAACTCTGCGCAAAGTAGCTCATCATTCCCAGAGAAAATCAAGTCATCAACATATATGCTTACCACTAAGATCTTGCAATCAGATTTCTTGAAGAACAAAGTGTGATCATAACTGCTCTTCTGAAATCCTTCTCGCTTGAAATAGCCTTCGATTCTGCTGAACCAGGCTCGTGGTGCTTGTTTTAGACCATAGAGAGCCTTCTTTAACCGATAAACCTTATCTTCTTCCCCTGCTCTGATAAATCCTTCAGGCTGATCAACATAGACTTCTTCCTTCAATTCCCCATATAAGAAGGCACTCTTAACGTCAAGCTGATGAACACTCCAACCTCGTTGAGCTGACACTGCTAGAAGGCTTCGTACAGTATCCCAACGGGCAACCGGAGCAAAGACCTCTGTGTAGTCTATCCCTGCGTTTTGTGAATACCCTTTCGCTACTAGGCGAGCTTTGTATTTCTCCACTTTACCTTCTTCATTCAGCTTAGTTTTATATACCCACTTGACACCAATTTTCTTTGCTTGTGGTGGAAGATGTACCAGCTCCCATGTCTGATTTTTCTCAATGGACTGGATTTCCATCTCCATAGCTTCTTGCCATTTCTTTTCCTTCTCGGCTTCCCAGAATTCCACAGGATCATCATTGGACATATAGAATAAAGTTCATGAATGCTGCTTCTTCTTCACTTACTTCATCACCACTTACAAAGTCTTGGAACCAGCTGAGTTGTTTCCTTGTTCTTCTTGACTGTTCACCGACTGCAGGCTCAGTATTTTCTGCTCTTGGAGCCTCGTCAGTCTGTTCTGCTTCTATACCAGCATTGATATCATCTTCAGGTTCAGCATCAGTTGCATTTTCAGTCTCTTCTTCTTCGTTATTGTCTTCTTCATCAGTCTCTTCTCCCTCAACAAATCCATCATCTCCCCAACTCAGAACGTTTTCCTCTGGTTTGTTCATGCTCCAGTCCCACTTAGCATCTTCCTCAAAAATGACATCCCTGCTTATCGTGATTTTCTTTGTGACTGGATCATACAGTCCATAAGCTTTGGATTCGTCACTTACTCCCAGTAAGATGCATTTATGGCTACGATCATCCAACTTTATCCGCTTCTGCACAGGGATATGGACATGGGCAATCGAACCAAAGACTCCGAAATAATCTACCTTTGGTTTGATTCCTGTCCACCTTTCCTCTGGTACTTTATCTTTTACAGCCTTGGTGATGCTTCTGTTCAACACATGCGCAGTCCACCTTGCTGCATCCGGCCACAAAAACCTTGGTATCCCCTTCTCACAAAGCAAGCATCGAACCATGTTCATGATCGTCCTATTTCTTCTCTCTGCAACTCCGTTCTGCTGAGGGCTATATGCTGCGGTTAACTGCCTCTTAATTCCCTGGTCTCTACAGAATTTGTTGAAGCTATCAGATGTGAATTCACCTCCCCTATCTGTACGCAGACCTCGAATAGCAGCATTAGCTTCCTTCTCAACTGAACTCTTGAAGATCTTGAAGGTGTCAAACGTCTCAGATTTTTCTGCAAGGAAATATATCCATGTTTTCCTTGAAAAATCATCAACAAGCACAAACAGATACCTCTTCCCACTGTGAGATGTTGGAGTGATTGGGCCACATAAATCTGCATGAATCAGCTCCAGTTTTCCGGTTGCTCTCCACTTGCTCTTCTTTGGAAATTTTCCTCTTTGTTGCTTCCCCACATTGCAGACGGTGCAAACTTTGCTTTCGTCTTTCAGACTTGGTAAACCCTTCACCATCTCCTTCTTCTACATAACTTGAATAGATTTGGTATTAAGATGACCATACCTTCTATGCCACAGAGATTCCAGATCCTCTTCTTCCACCTTAAGACATGTTTCTGAAACCGGCTTGTTTTTGGCATACACCAGGAACATTCGATTCAATGTCATATGTGTCTCCATGATGAGACCTCTCTGTCTGTGGTAGACCTTGCACTTCCCATTCTCGATAATAAACTTGAGTTGTTTCTCCTGAAGTTGGCCGATGCTTAATAGATTATTGGTGAGCAGAGGAACATAGTACACGTCTGTAATGACTTGTATGATTCCTTCAACCTCAATCCTGATCTTCCCTTTTCCTTGTACCATCATCTTTGAGCTATTTCCCAATCTGACCGAGTGCTTAAATCCTTCATCCAATTCTGTAAACCACGACTTCTCTCCTGTCATATGATTGGAGCAACCCGAATCTAGAAACCAAACCTCTCTTCCTTCAGCTTTGCTTATCTCTGTGTGAGCCATCAGGAGCAACTCCTCTTCTTCATCAAACTCAACGTAGTTGGCTTTCTCAGTGCACTCAAATTGGTAATGACCAATTTTTCCACAGTTGTAACAGTTAACGGTTGATCTGTTACCATATGATCTGCCTCTTCCTCGCCCTCTGTTACCAAAGTGACCTCTTCCTCTCCAATTTCCTCTTCCTCGAGTGCTCCTTGACTCGTGTTCAACCTGCAACACTTGTTCTTCACTCTTCTTCTCTGTCACTTTGTTCTCATGAATCTGCAGAGAAGCTTGCAATTCATCAACAGAAAGTTGGTCGATGTCCTTCGATTCCTCTATCGAGCAAACCCCAAAATTAAAATTCTCAGTCAGGCTCCTGAGAATTTTCTCAACGATCGTGACATCCTCCATGCTTTCTCCACAGTTCTTCATGTCATTGGTTACTTCCATGACCCTGGCAAAGTAGCTCTCTACTTTTTCTCCAGCCTTCATCTCCAAGAACTCAAAGGATCTCCTTAGCCTCTGAAGCTGTGCACGCTTCACCCTCGCTGTTCCATGATTTTTGATCTTCATAGAATCCCACAACTGTTTGGCTGTATCCTTTTGAGCGATCGTCTTCAGAATAGCTTTGTCGATCGACTGAAAAAGATAGTTCTTGGCCTTGAGATCTTTGAGTTTTGCGTCGTCAAACTCCTTTTGTTGAGCCGGAGTAAGAGCTGCGATGCTTCTCAAATCTGGTAGTCCGGTTTCAACAACGCTCCAATACTCCTTCGATCGCAGGAGGTTTTCCATCACCAAACTCCAATGATCATAATCCCCGTCGAATTTAGGGACTGCAGGCAGCGAGAAATTCCCAGCTTCTGTCAACTCTTCCTCACCTCAATGTATTTGCTCTGATACCAGATAAAGGAACTAGAATCAGAAAAGCTTTCAAGGATTTCTTATTGATCAAACGTGAAAGAGATGTGGCTATATATCAGCCTTACAAACTACCAAGAGAAACTTAAGGAACTAAAGCTTAAAATGAGGAAACAAATTGAAACAGCAAAACACAATTGAACTTCCTAAAATGTCGCTAGACTTATTCAACATTAGACTTCGTCAAATATCCAATATTTTCTCCTCCTCTTCATCGTCCATTTCCCTCAACATCTCTGTCCGATCGGCTTCCGTTTCTATGGCTGTAACAGTTTCCGGTGACGGTGCAGACGTCAACTCCATCATCCCTAACGATGGAATCATGTTGGCTCTCTCTCTTTGGAGTTTTATTTCGTCGAGGACTATACAGAAAACGATTTTTTCCATTTGGGCCTTTTGTTCCTTTACGGGCCTAGTTTAGCCCATTTTAAGTAAAATAATCTGATTTCCGTACTCTATAAATGTTTCGGTTACGGAAATGGTTACGCCCGGTTTCCGTTGACATGGCGGTAACCATTTCCGGTCTACATGCCGTCTCCGTCGCTATCATCCCTGACGTTAAAAAAATTCAAGGTGGCCGTCTCTATGGAGATTGATCTCGTCGTGGAGTTGTATGTTTTTTCTAGTTGGGCCCTATATTCCTCTGTACGCCTCATTCAGCCCATATGTGTGGTAGGGGAAAAATAACAAAACGGACGGTGGAGAAATGATCTGACAAGGCACATCAATTATTTTCCAGACTATTAATCATCCGTTTATGAAATTGATTGCTAGAATAAACATTGGACATACGTTTAGTCATCATTCTGATTCTTGATAAATGAATAAAAAATATCAGTTATTGATATGCTTTTTAAAGTATTATATGCATTTGATATCGATAATGACAGGTAATTAAAAAAAATTTGAAAACGAAGTCTTAAAATTTCTTCGAAAAATATTTTAAAACATACGAACGATAATAAAAACAAAATTTACAAATCTTATTGAAATCATTGTCATCATACATTAATATTTTCATTGCGTATTCACATTTGGTGTCCAGATGGGATGAATATTAATATCCTCCACCACCACTATTATTTTATTCACATGCGTTATAACATTTAGCGACATCTGTGCAATCCCAACCACTAAACGTTAAAATATCCAACGGCCAGGAATCGCCAACTCGATACTTCACGCACCGACGGCTGTGATTGAAGCCATACCTTCCAGCTCACTCTTGCTCCGTCTGATCCTCTCACCGCCGACATCACATCCCGTCGTAGCCGTCGCCCAAATCTCCGGCACCGCCGTAGCTATTTCAATCACATTCTCCACCGCGTAATCCGCATCTTTAGTCTTTTCTGATCTTCCCACCTTTTTAACCAAATTAAAAGAAAAAATGAATTTCACTTATAAAAGTGTAAAAAAAAAATAGATTTTGGATGGAATAAAAAGTTACCAGGATCGTGCGCAGCCCAACTGATTTACCCGCGGTAATATTGTGTACGTTATCATCTAAAAACACCTGTTTTATTTTTATTTTAAAAAAATATATATATTATAATATCAGTTTTGTGGAGCTAATTATCAAGAATTAGTACGAAAATAAATATATATATATATAAGACTATTTACCGCACGGCGAGGGTCAACGTTGGCGACACGAATGCAAATATCCATTGCGGTCAACGAAGGCTTGAGAACGACGGGATGCTCATCGGGTCGGGATGTTGACCCGAATAAATTCGGGTTCATTGTCTCGAAACAGATGATCTCTTCGAAACAATCTTCTAAACCCAATCTCTCAAGAACCTTCATCGCATGGTTCCTGTCCGAATTCGTAAAAATCTGATGACCCAACAAAAAAAAACGATCAGTAATTCGTTTTAGTACAAAATAAATAAAGAATAATAATTCATGCTCTATAAAAAAGAACTTACGATCTTTCTCTGTTTGATTTTGTTAAGAAGGTTTCGTAGTTTGCTGTTAGGTTGGATCGAGCAGTACGGCAACCTTCCGTGCACGACACTGCAACCAAAAATATCAAGAAAAACAACAATATTATTTCCCCTGGGAATATAAATGGTAAATTATATACGTTGATGTTGATTTTATTTTTACCTGTGATATTCATCAGGATGAACATCGTGACCTAATGCCTACAAATAAGAAAATGAAGAACAAATGAGAAATCAATCATATAATGAACTAATTTAAACAAAAAAAAAGATAAAAAGTTATTTGGAGAAGTGAAAATACCCTGAGACCAGCGAGAGTGCTTCCATAAGTCTTGAAGAGTTCAACTCTTAGACTTGAAGCTTTACTTTCAGGGAATCCATATTTCTCCATTAGAAAATCTGCCAAGAAAATACAATTAACCGAATGTTTTCTAAAAATAGTATAAAAAACAATTGATAATCGTTTCTGTTTAGCTACCATCGATATTTTTCTTGACAGCTGGCGCGATTCCGGTTTTCAGAGGGTATAATGTGTCATCCAAATCTGATCACAATTAGAAAACAACACCAAGAATAAGGAAAAACCAAAATGATAAAAAAAAACAATCATGATAATTAGTAGAACTTATAGTGAATGCATTTTAAAATTTTACCGAAAATGAGGCAGTTGATCGGAGAGAAATCCATTACAAGAAAATGAGTAAGCAAAAATACTGTTTCTAAATATTTGAGAGAATGGAGGAAATTGCAAAACAAAGAAGAAGAGGCAAGAAGATAGGGAGAGGTTGGAGGGTCTTTATATAGGAAGCTGAGTCGTTTTTATATTTGTTTCGATTATTTTTAAGTCATGTTTTTTTATGTTTTATCTCTTTTTTTTTATCAGGGATACTGAATGCTGACTCATGGTTCAAATCCTCTCGTCTGTTTTATCTGAATATACATTTTTATTAATCTTGAATATCCCAAATTTATGTAAGAGTTCAAACTAATTTCTAAAAAAAAAATGCAGTATGCGAAAGATTTTTCTCCAACTATGTAAATCAGCCGAAAACATAAATATATTTTTGTGAAAATATTTAAAACGGTGAAACTCTCCGAACCTGTTTTTTTACCATTAGACTACAGGTTCCGGACAAGACACATTTTCTGATCTGTTTTATCTGTTTTTAATCATGGATACTGAATGCTGACTCATGGTTCAAATCCTTCTCGTCGATTTTATCTGAATAACTTTTTTAAAATCCGTAATATGTTTCGATCGAAACATATTCTATCTTGATTAGCAATATAAAAGCATTTTCTTAATTTACGAGTTTCTAAACCATACGTGTTAAGTCTTAAAAAAAATGCTTCAGTAGCTTACTATGAACAAAAAATTACTAATCATATGGTTTATAAAGAGGAGTAAAACGAAAAAAAAAACTTACAATGAACATAAAATAATAGCTGAACGTTAAATAACGTAAACTTGTATCAAAAGCCATGAAATTTTGACTCTTCATAAAGAACAAAACCCTTAATCGGGTTGCATTTTTTATTCTTAAGAATAATTACAGAAATGTAATTAAATAAAAACGAATATGAATAGTAATTAACTAATTATCGTAAGTGCTTTTCTAGACGAACAAGTGTCATAAGTCTACACGCCAACTAGAAACAATTTGTCGTCTATGCTTTCAACAATTAGTAATATTTTTCTTTCTTCATTCCCTTTTAAAATATGATACAGAAAAATTCGACAATTAAAATTAAACTCGTTTGTACCGTTTTGTAAAAGAGTTATAGTTAAATATTCGATAGTTTCATGAAATGTCTTTCCATAGCTGTCTTCCTATCAAGCACTGCCTTTACGAAATTCAGATAAGATGTCACTACCACAAGTTTTTCACACACAATAAACGTGTTTTATAGTGAAAAATATCTCGTCACAGCATTATCGTACGCGTTGATAGAAAAAATGACAGTGCTTATGACTTATTAATTATGTTTGGTTTTATAATTTTTATTGATGAATATTCTACACAATAATCTTTTTTTTTTGTTCGGTGGACATCTCCCAAAACATCACTTCCTATCAAGAGATGTCACCAATGTGTTGGGTTATTGGTTGGACGTTTTATACAACTTCTTTTTCTATCGTGAAAAATTCAATTATGATACTGTATTATCATTTTTAATTATTAATTTGATAAAATATCATATAAGTATGAAAACAAAACCATTGGAGCCAGAGAAGAATGACAATCAATATTTCTGTCATAATCAATGATATTTGTTTTCTTACAAGAAAGAAAACAATAATGTCGATTTAATTAAATAGTAAACAACACACGAATTGATTCATTTACTGATCGAACTCTTTGTAACATATTTGTTTTTTTTTTTTTTTGCAAATATTGAAACATAATTTAAAAATAAATAATTGTTTTTTCTTCATCACATTTTCTACCACATCTACTTTTTGTTGACAACTTTAAGATTTTTATCAAAATACAAGTATTAAACGGTGATTATTATTGACTATCCTATCGATTTTTTTACCGAGTCCTTTTCAATGTTTTTCCTTGGATCTCTTTCTTTGAATAAGTGTTTTTTTCCGGCCACGTTCCAACGATTGTCTAGATGCAACACGGCGGCATCATTTAGTTGGAAACTTCTTCAAATGCCTTTTGTGGGGTTCATGTTTGAACCATTTCATTCAACCCACATCCATGTACCAGTTCTGAGGTTGTGAATGGGAAGAGTGGTTCGGGTGAAACACACAGCGTTCCAAATATGTGCTTCCATTCAACACAAAATTGTGTTTTCTTTTTCTAATTAAAAATAAAACAAAATTGAGTGTGGTTTAAGAATTTAAGCAAAACGCACATTCTTTTCGAAAAGGATCAAAGTAGATGTGTTTACTTTATTTTTTTTTTTTTTTTTTTTTGCCTGCTAAAATATCATTTTATTATATCGAAATTACAATGTTTAAGTCATGCAGAACTACAGAACGAAAATTATTACACAAGCAGCTATGTGCGCCATATGCTGAAAACAATATAAAGAAATAAGTTTCACGACGCGTTCTGGTCGAGAAAGCCTTACTCGCTAACGAATATGTATATTCGTAGTATTTCTTCGGATACCATCTTGCTCCAATACGATTCTTTTGCCTTTCTCTATCATAAGGCTGTTTTCTAATCGCATTAGTAAAACCCATTACGTCTGATACTAGCTCTGAAATTACGACGATTTGATACCAATTAGTCCGTATCAATGTCTTTGTATATATCATAGACCTGAATGTAACCCCAATATAATATGACAATATTATCTTCCCCATAAATTCATAACTGCATCCACGTCTCCATGAAAATGACTCAACCTTTGTCTTGTAAATGCCTATGCTTTTCTTCTTGACGATCAGTTCTGTGGGAGTCAAAATGTGACATCTACATATGACCATTCTTAGTCGTAAGACACTTTTATATAAGAAGAGGGATAGCATCTCCATCAGACCTTTAATCCATGGCCATGGCGGTTTAGACCGACACTTTTTCTGATGAAAAATGTGTAAAATACAACCATCGTTAAAATTTAACGGTGGAAGACAACCGCCGGGCATGGACTGCACCGGAAAGAAGCCAACAACATTAACACGCCAATAACCATGTAAAATTGCTGGAAATTTTCTCTCTCCAAAGGAAGAGACACCATGAAAGAACATGAATAACTGTATGAAGTTTCTGTCCAAATGTATGCCTGAGAAGCAAGAAACCTGTGGAAAAAGTTTGATTCCTCTTGGTTTCAGACTTTCTTCGAGTGCCGCTTGAACTAGAAAACCGTTTAAAAACATTGTCGATCTGATCTCAATGAAATTCGTCTCCATCATAAACAGGATAGAAGCAAATCGGTAGAGGAATCCCCATAGGATCGATAAATGCATCACCAAACGAGAAGCCATTGACGTTACGCTTGGTTATTACAGGAATTATCAAAAATTCTGGAAAAGATGAAACTGCCACAAAAAGTTGCAGATAATACTTAAATTAGACGAATCAAAATAACAAAGGAGTACGGCCGACGTCGGAGTCGACGCCGGCCGGAGGAAGTTACAGGAAATGTTGCAGAAGACTATCGCCTTAAGGATCGCTTAGATGAAGAGACGTGTATTTATGTGTTTACTTTATTTAAGGTGTGGTTTGTAATAATATTTGCATATTTTTTATTTTTTATTTTATTTCAAATAAATCAAATTGAGTTTTTGGCTTTGGTTATAGTTTAATTATCTCTGATTCAATTATTTCGTAAGATTAAAACGTTAATTTTTGTTATAGATTAACCATTGCTTAGTTTTTGTAATTCAAATCAATCTATATCTATTTTAAATAGGATATACCGAATTAAACTAGAAATGGAAATAACTGAATCGAACCGAATTATTTCAAAGTAATTGAATTTACCAAAAATTAACTAAATTAACAAAATTATTAGAAATTAACAAAAATTATTCAAATTATTTTTTAAAGATGAAAAATTCATTTTACTACGATAAAATCTGAAATAGATAAAATAACCGAAACTCAAACCAAATTGAACCTAAAATTAATTTAAAATTTTAAAAATTATTTTAAATATATTTATTTTGATCCCGCAATATTTTATCATTTTTACCATTCAAACATTTATTTTGTACCGCATACAGCTTTTTTCACCATTCAAACATTTTTGCATACCGCTTGTTCTGCAAGTTCCGCATAGTGCGTTTCTTCTATACAAACCGCATTTAAATCGTTCCGCACCACTATATTCGTTTATCCCGCACCGCCTAATCCGCTGTCACCATTCGAAGCCTGAATCTGGTCTTTCCAAATCCAAAGATTGTTTTTATGATCGGATATGGGATCCAAAAGTCACTGGTTATAGCATAGTAGATGGAGTGACGAATCTATTGACAAATCTCAACAACATTCTTAAGAATCAACAAAGGCTACAGAGTAAAATCTTTTTAAAATAACAATGAAGGTGACAATATGTCACTCGTCAATTGGATGGTGGTTATCCAATATGGATGAATCACACCTACAAACTTCTATTATTTTTTTTAACTAGATTTGTCAAACTAAAACATGATAAAAAGAGAATACAAACATATTAAGAACTTAATGTTTTGTAGGACAAACCCCAATAATAAATTTGGCCCAAGTTACATATTAAGAATCCAAATGAAGATTTGCCCAAACATATTTTAGTCCAATTACTGATTCGTAGGATTTGGAAACGAGGAAGAAGAATCCGTTGGCAGACAAACATGGGTAGTTGTGGTTGGGGAGCTTGTCATCGGAGAGTTAGTGAAAGTCGATCGAGAGGTGGAGAACCATTGCTGGAGCATCAGAGAAGAGTTAGTAGGATTCTGTTAACGCAGACTAGCGCAATTGTTCATGATAGTGGTGTCAATCGAATAGAGAATTGAAACAACGACCTAAAAGAATTTTGATGAATTCTTGCATTTCTTTCATTCCAGATTGAATAGATAACAGATTGCCATCCCAAAATCAACGAGCGTTTTCTATGTTCAGGCGCAATAATGGTTTGCATGTAAGAAAGAAGTATTGTCCATGATCTCGGAGGGGAGAAACCAGACATGAAAGTTGTCACTTTCTAGACATGCCTGTTGAAAAAGCAATCAAATAGAAGATGGTTCCGAGATTCAGCAGATTGATTGCACAAGATACAACTAGTCATAAATCCTTTTTTTTTTTTTGGCTAGGATGGAAATCCTAGTTATAAATTACATTTTTTATTTATTGATTTCTTTTTAAATCCATAATTCTCTAAACAGATCAAATGTTAATACCCCCACATAAATAATTTTTAAATTTTTAAATTTTTTACTGTATATATTTATGTAATATTTCTTCTTGGAAAATTTTATTAATGAAATATTTTGTCCGTAGAAAATAAATATATAACTAAAACAAATTTTTATATTAGCTGAGAATTGCTTTTGAGCTTTTATTGATTCTTAAATTGGTTTATTACTAGTACGAAGAACTAAGACTTCTTTCTTTTCAACTTTTCTCCGTCTTCTCTCTACCAACACCGACTGAATTATCTTCGCTCCGCCGTCGGTTCCGGCGATCTGCCGGTCCGACGTTGGATTACTTTTGTTGTTCCATAATCCTTTTTCTTTTGCTGCGGATTTCCGCCTCTAATCTTCGGTGAACTCCCTGATTTTGGATTGTATTGTACGATGAGATTCACTAGACGATTGTTTCCGGCGATTTCGTCGGACTAGGTTTTAGATCCGGACTTTTCGTCCGTTTACGATCTATTTTTGGTGGTGGTTATGTCTCGCCGGTGCTGAAGACTCTTCATCCATCTAGATCTGCTTGTTTGTAAGGGTAAGTTCGAGTCCGTGTCTCCGCTGCATGAGTCGTGGCGTGCATCGTCGGAACTGGTATTGCTCGAAACGACATAAGAGGTCAATATATTGGACCTTTGGGCGTTGATTTCTCCCTTGAAGCCATGGTGGTTCGATGTTTGAAGAAATCATGGAGCTTGATTTCCATCATCGGCGTATTGTCCCCCTAAAAATCGATCGGAAGAGCAAGTTACATCTTCCCGGCTATTCTCCGTCGTTGGTGAGCCGCGCCTTCTCCGGCGATATAGTGCATGACGGAAACAAACTGTATTCGACGCGTGTCCGAGAGTCGAAGACACGTGGCTATCAGTAGTCGCACTCGAGCTGACTCGATCGTTATCTGGCCACCGATCCCGTTTGTACGCTATAAGCCCATGTTCTTGTAATTTTGCTCTATTTGTAATCTAGTCCAATGGGCCCAAATCAATAAACTGTTTGCCGACTAAAAAAAAATTGGTTTATTACTAAATTATCTTTAATAAAATTAGTTTTTTACTATGTTAACTCTAGTTTATAATGATAATTTTGATATTTATTATATTAATTTAGATAATTATTTTTATTATATTTCGTAGATATACATAATTTAAATAATAATTTCTTTAAAAAATAAGAGATAATTTTATAATATATTTATTATTTTATTATAAAGACATTACTAGATATGTTTGTTATAGATAAAATATTTTAATATTATAAATTTTATAATTATTATTAATATTAAAGTTGAAAATATAAAATAAATTGTTAATAATTTAATATATAATTTTTTATCATATTGATTTTTAAAAATGTGTTTATTATATTTAATAGATATAGATAATTTTGTAATAAAAATAAAATATAAGATAATTTCTATAATATATTTTTTTATTTGATTTTAAGATATTACTAGATAGATTTGTTATAGATAAAATAATTTTTATATTATGAATTTTATAATTTTATTAATATTTAAAAATATAAGATAAATTATTTTTAATATAAAATTTAGATTAAAAAATAATAATATTGAAAATTTTGTGTCCTACCACCATCATGTGAGTTGAATTATGATAATATTACTTATAATCCGAAATCTGGGCCAATGATCTACTACAGACCCACCTGTTTTCCTCAATTCGACCCAATATATATTATTCAAGCAGGCCCACTTTCAAATAAAATTAGATTGTCGGCAAATTACATTAGTTTCGCGAGAAACGGGAGGAAAAAATAAAATAAACTCTCCCTCCTCTTTTCTCTAAAAAGCGCCGAAATTGTCTAGGAAGGTCTAGAACATATATTTACTTGCTCAATCCTTCTCTCTCGCACCTTCTAAACTCTCTCTACATCTTCGTCTATATCTCGTTCTCTCCTTGTCGACCCACGAACCCTAGTCTTATAATTAAGCTACAACTACAAACCCCCTTGTGAAAGATCTCTCCTTTGATCAGGTTTGTTTTCTTCCGAGTCTCTCCTTCGATCAGTTTGATTTTGTTTTCTCTTCTTCATTTGGGTTTGTAGGCTGTGTTTTTCCCATTTGGTTTCAGCTTAGTTCTCGCTTAATTAGTTCAAGTTTCTTCTATAATTTCGGAATCGTACTCTTTCTTTTGCTATATTATTTGGGTGAGATCGTAGGAGAATCAAACGTCTACTTGATGACTTGAAAACTAATTTCGGTTTTTGTTTGAATTAGGTCTTAGTTAGTTTACTGAATGTTTGAGTGATGAAATGAAAGCACAAAGTCACTGCTCCAAAAGGAGAATTATTAATTGTGTTGATGAATCTTGCTGTTACATCTCTATGTTCAAACCTTAAAAATTTGTTTCTGAAAAAATTGCAGGAAAAAATGGCAGAACAAGAATACACAGTAGCATCAGACAGCGAGAACACCGGAGATGAGAAATCATCCTCATCTCCTTCATTACCCGAGATCGCTCTTGGAATCGACATTGGTACTTCCCAATGCAGCATAGCAGTTTGGAACGGCTCTCAAGTTCACATCTTGAGAAACACAAGAAACCAGAAGCTAATCAAATCCTTCGTCACTTTCAAAGACGATGTCCCTGCAGGCGGTGTGAGCAACCAGCTCGCACACGAGCAAGAAATGCTAACCGGAGCCGCTATCTTCAACATGAAACGCCTCATTGGCCGTGTAGACACTGATCCCGTGGTTCACGCCAGTAAAAACCTTCCCTTTCTGGTTCAAACTCTAGACATTGGAGTCAGGCCGTTCATTGCTGCGTTGGTGAACAACGCTTGGAGATCAACAACTCCAGAGGAAGTCTTGGCCATATTCCTTGTGGAGTTACGTCTAATGGCTGAAGCTCAGTTGAAACGTGCTGTGAGAAACGTTGTACTCACGGTTCCGGTTTCTTTCTCTAGGTTCCAGCTGACAAGGATTGAAAGAGCTTGCGCTATGGCTGGACTTCATGTTCTTCGTTTAATGCCGGAACCAACAGCAATCGCGTTGCTCTATGCGCAACAGCAGCAGATGACTAGTCATGATAATATGGGAAGTGGAAGTGAGAGACTTGCGGTTATATTCAACATGGGTGCTGGTTACTGTGATGTTGCGGTGACTGCAACTGCTGGTGGTGTTTCACAGATAAAAGCCTTGGCCGGAAGTGCTATTGGAGGAGAAGATATTTTGCAGAATACAATACTTCATATCGCTCCACCTAACAGGGAAGCTTCAGGGTTGCTCCGTGTAGCTACACAGGATGCTATACATAGGCTATCGAAACAAGACAATGTCCAGATTGAAGTGGATTTGGGAAACGGTGACATGGTTTCCAAGGTTCTTGATAGGTTGGAGTTTGAGGAAGTGAACCAGAAGGTGTTTGAGGAATGTGAGAGACTTGTTGTGCAGTGTATCCGAGATGCGAAAGTCGAGGTTGATGATATTGATGATGTGATAATGGTTGGAGGGTGTTCTTACATACCTAAAGTAAGAGCCATTCTCAAGAACGTATGCAAGAAAGACGAGATTTACAAAGACTTGAATCCTTTAGAAGCTGCAGTTAGAGGAGCCGCTTTGGAAGGTGCTGTGACTTCAGGGATTCACGATCCGTTTGGTAGCTTAGATCTCTTGACTATACAAGCCACACCTCTTGCTGTTGGAGTAAAAGCTAACGGAAACAAATTCATACCCGTGATTCCACGCAACACGATGGTTCCTGCGCGTAAAGATCTCTTCTTCACTACAGTTCATGATAACCAGAAGGAAGCTTTGATCGTTGTCTATGAAGGAGAAGGAGAAACTGTTGAAGAGAATCATCTTCTTGGTTATTTCAAGATCATTGGGATCCCACCGTCGCCTAAAGGAGTTCCAGAGATTAATGTTTGTATGGACATTGATGCGTCAAATGCTTTGAGGGTATTTGCAGCTGTGTTGATGCCGGGCTCGAAAAGCCCTGTGGTTCCTGTGGTTGAAGTGAGGATGCCGACTGTTGACGATGGACATGGTTGGTGTGCTGAAGCTTTGAATGTGAAATTTGGAGATGCTCTTGATTTGATTACTCTTCAGAGGAAGATGTAAGTTTGGATACAAATCGGTTGGTGATGAAACTTTAAAATGATGAGATGTTTTATATGATCGTCTGGAGAAGAGTTTGGATAGTTTGAGTGTTTTGGGTTAGTTTTGTTGGTGTGTGTTCATGTTTATATGTGTAATGAAGTAATAAATGTTATGCAGATTGTATAATAAAGTCTTGGACACTTTCTTCTGGCTTTTGAGATGTTGTTGTTGTTGCAAGGTTTTAACAACTTTTAAGGACAAAAATTAATATTAAGACGTAATAATTCGTAATTAACTAAGCTTGGATGGTTTTGCTTTGTATTTTAGGAGTGTATGAGATGGAAAAAAATCGCTAGAAGGAGGGGTCGAACCTCCGACCTTGTGGTTAACAGCCACACGCTCTAACCAACTGAGCTATTCCAGCTTTCATGTCGTACTGTGCTTTCTAACAGTATTAATACTTTTTCAATCTATGCGCCTTGATAACTCTCAACATCGCTTCATGACATTTATCCACTCTGCTCCTTCATTGTATGATAATCCAAACAGCAGCTTCCCGATTATTTAAAACTTCTTTTTAAAAATAAATAACTCTTATCGGATAATCCGGTCAATCATATTAAAAACATATCAAAATGTTACAAAATAAACTTTTCTCCAAAAACTTAGCATATTGAATATTTCAAATTTGGAATGTTTTTCATTAATATCTAAAGATAATCAAATTATTTATTACTAGATTATTCGGCAACTGTCTGGATCGATAATTATATTAAGATTTCTCATACAAATGTGATTTTTGACTTCGAGATTCAAACTGGGGAAGTGCATGAACATTTTATGGGAGTATACATACTTACCATGAATCATGGGGGCCGTGACGGCCGTGTCTTATTAGACTGTATCAAATTATATTTTCTATGACGTTCAATTAGTAGGTAAGAGAAGTCCAAATGTATCAAACTTTTATTTGTCCTCATATCTTGAGATCGACCCATATCTAAGTAGTTGTGGAACTTTAAGTTACTGGAGAGTCAAAGTAATAGTATTAGTTTGCCAACAAATCATGGAATCCTTTCTAGTTATATATACAAAGAAAATCGCCTAAATCATAATATATATCACAATGATTTGTACTGACGACTCCAGTAAAGTGCTCATATTTTCCCCCAAATTTAATAGAAGAATGGCTGGTTTGAACTTTGGATGGCAAGGAAGGAGAATCAGTACAACTCTGTTTCTGTTGTTTAGAATCACAGGTTTTCTTTGATTTACGGGATTGTTAGGACTTAGGACGAAATGCTCGACTGAACAACTTATGGCCTTTGCATCGAAAATATGAACTCTTGAAATCTTGTTAGCTAATATCTTTCTCCTAAGTTTTTTTTTTTTTTTAATGATTCGTTTTTACAAACCGTGAGGTGATTGACATAATTTCAGGAAAGAACAACGAGTGCAAGATATACATATCATCATCAACTGTACATGGTTACTTTGATAGTTAACTCACTATTTAATTGACCTTAAATTCACTATACACATGAAAAAACTACTGTACATTTTGCCCCAAATAAGCTATATCTTTTTCACAAATAATGTCATAGTCTCTAAGTTTAACAAGAAATAATTGTATGTATAAAAAGCGTAAATTTTATTGACCTATAAAAAAAAGAATATTGACCTATCAACCAAGTGGTTGGGCAGAGTTGGAGACAACCGGCAGAAAACCAGGCACCATTTACCAACTCGATAAGTATACTTAAGATTTGCTTATTCTTATAGAAGTGTTGAATCCTTAACTTATGCAACTTATAATTTGTTATTAGTTACTATTACATATGGCGTTCTAACAAGACCTACTTTTAAATACCAAATATAAAACCATAGTAAAATTTAGTTGCAAAAACATTCACATTTCTACAAGACTACGAGTGTATGGGATTAGATATGCGCATTCATTCCATAAAAGACCTGCTTATTGCAGAAACATTTGTTACACTTTTTTGGTCAATGGTTTCATTTCAAACTTAAAAGTCGAGGATACTGTGGCTTTCGCAAGCTGATCAGCTGAGGAATTCTCAGTTCTAGAGATAAAACACATTTGTTGCACAATATTATTAATTTACTAGAAACTAGGTTTATTTCTTAATTATTGAAAAAGACAAAAGTATGGTCTTATTTTTACCTAAACCAACTAATACTTTTATTTATTTAAATATGAGACTCTTATTAACTACAATTATGTAGTTTATTTGGGTGACTGGACCTTCCAACATCCGTCTCTTAGGATTCTCAATTATTTTGTTTTGTCTCTCATTGTGCTATGTGTTTAAATCTAATGGAAAGAACCAAAAACGAATTGATCTCAATATTTAAGTGAAAGTACAAGGCAGATATGTGTAACATTCCTTGATTTCTTAACTATATATCCATGCAACTTCAATTTAAATATTTAACATAAAAACTAATTTCCTTATACATGGATGGAAATTGAAAGAATGTTTTTTTTTTTAAATAACATCTGCTTTATATATATTAACTGGAAAGTAAGTTGTCCGAATGTAAACAATGGTTTAAGACATGGGGAACATAATAATGGAAGTAGAAAGTGAGATCATAAGGGATATCTTGTTTAGCTAAGATGTCCGCAACTTTGTTTGCTTCTCGGTGAATCCAACGAAATTGAACCTCTTGAAATCTTTCTTTCCAATGTCGAATATCTCTGATCCAGTTGTAGTTGTTGAAATTAATAGATTGACCATTCAAACACTTGATCATCTCTTGATTGTCTCCTTCAAAAATTATCTTGTGATATCCCTTAGCCCAGCACTGTTGCATAGCCATTAGTAAGGCTTGAAACTCTGTTTCAAGAGGTGAAGAAGTACAGCGACCTTTTGCTTGAGCACATCCCATGTAGAAACCTTGATCATCTCTAAGTATCCACCCACTTTTGCTCTCAACCGTATTATTTATGAAGGATCCATCAAAGTTGCATTTGATCCATCCGAGAGGTGGACGTTCCCATACCTTGCTGTAACTTGCTTGAGGTGACTGATGATGGCATGTATTTGGAGAAGTCGTCCTTTGAGAGGTGATGAATAGCCATTCTTTTGCATCCTCTTTTGCTAACCGAAGTAGTTTCCTCCATACAGTGTGTTTTCTTTGGAAAATTAGCGTGTTACGACTTGTCCAAATTCTCCAGAGGATCCAAAAAGGTAGATGTTTAAGATGTTGAGCCTGTATCGTCTGATGACAAAGTAAACATGCTTCGAGTTTTTCTTCTAAAGAAGCCATAGGATCATAAAGTCGTCTATCAGGTAAACCTGAACCTCTCCATATAGTCTGTGCGTAATGACAGTCAAAGAATAGATGCTTTATAGTTTCCTCTTCTCTGCAGCAATAAGAACACATGAAATTGTTGACGATATGCCTCTTACGTAAGTTATCTCCAGTAGCTAAAGCTCCAGATGTAAATTTCCAAAGGAAATGATGCAGTTTCGGAGGGAGTTGCAACTTCCAGATTTGTTGTTTGAAAGAAACAGGACCATCTGGAGGGGACACAGGTTGGTCTGAAGGCAGATGAGTACTTAACCAGTATCCAGATTTAACCTTGTAAATACCATCCTTGGTGTAGTGCCATCCAAGTAGATCTAAATTAGCATGAGAACTAATCTTGATAGCTAGGATTTTATCAACATATTCAGCACATACCTTAGCTCGTATAAAATCTTCATTCCAACCTGTGTTTGTATCATTAAACCAATTGCAGACCATTTCATTATCTAAAGTATCACCTCGTGGTCTAGGAGGCCGAGGTGGATGAACAGGGAGCCAAGGGTCATTCCACGCGTTGACTGATTGGCCATTGCCAATAACAATTCGAAGACCTTGTTTGAGAAGATCACGACCTTCCAAGAGAGATTTCCAAACATAGGAGGCTTTTCTTCCATTTTTTGCAGTAAGGATAGAACATTCACTGAAGTATCTTCCTTTAAAAATTTTCGAAACCAGACTGTCTGGGTTTTGAAGAATCCTCCAGACTTGTTTCCCAAGCAGGGATAAGTTGAAAGGTTGCAGAGCCCTAAAACCAAGGCCTCCTTCTTTTTTTGGTATACACAATCTTTTCCAGGCATACCAATGCATGCCTTTTTGATTATCCCCTTTACTCCACCAGAACTTAGCAATAATGGCATCAATGTCATCACACACTTCTTTGGGAAGCTTGAAAACATTCATAGAGAAAATGGGCATGGCCAGAGCAACATCTTTAATAAGTACCTCTCTACCGCCAGGACTAAGGAATTGCTTATGCCATCCTTCCGTTGTACCTTTCACCTTTTCTTTTATGTATTGAAACATGTCAGCTTTTCTCCCTTCAAAATGATCAGGTAGCCCTAGGTATTTGTTTCCACCGCCATCATTATAAATACCTAGCAGATGTCTCATTTGGGTTTTAACAGAATCTTTAACCTTGCTTCCAAAAGTGATGGAGGATTTCTGGAGATTTACAGCTTGGCCAGAGACAGCTTCATAAGTGGTAAGGACTTTCTTGATGTTTCTGCTTGATTTTGCATTGGCAAGAGTGAAGAAAAGTGAATCATCTGCAAAAAGAAGATGATTCACACTTGGACCTCTAGTACTTATCTTGATTCCTTGGATCTCTCTAGTTCTCATAGCTTTGGTCATCATGTGAGAAAGAACATCTGCACAAAGAATGAATAGATAAGGAGATAGGGGATCTCCTTGTCTTATTCCCCTTTGTGGTTGAAAATACCCATTAGGAGAGCCATTGATGAGGATGGAAAAAGATACTGTAGAGACACATTCCATAATCCAAGTTATCCACTGCTCTGAGAAACCCATATGAGTCATTGTTTTATTTAGAAAGCTCCACTCTAAGCGATCATAGGCTTTAGAGATATCTGTTTTTAAAGCTGTATAACTCTGAGCTTGTCTCTTTCTCTTTTTAAGACTGTGATATATCTCATGAGCGATGATGATGTTGTCTGAAATCATTCTCCCAGGGATAAACGCATTCTGATTTTCAGAAACTATTCCATGAAGATGTCTCTTAAGTCTGTTAACTAGAACTTTAGATATGATCTTGTATGCTACATTGCATAAAGCTATAGGGCGAAAGTCTGTCATTGATGTTGGAGGATGTACCTTTGCAAGCAGACAAATGTTGGTATGATTGTGACTATGGTCCAGACGACCTGATGCAAAGAATTGAGTAACTTCCTTAATGACAGTGGGGCTTATATCAGTCCAATATTTTTGATAGAAAGCTCCTGTGAATCCATCAGGTCCAGGAGTTTTATGGGCACCAATGTTGAAAACTGCTTTCTTGATTTCTTCTTCTGTAACTTCGGCTGTAAGATCTTCGTTCATTGCAGAAGTAACTTTCCCTTGATAGCCTGTGAACACTTCATTATAAAGCTCTTCACTACAATCAGATGAAGCAAATATGTCAGAGAAGTAGTTAATTGCAGTGATGGCAATGTCTTTATCTCCTCTTTGAATAACCCCATTTTGATCCTGGATAGTCACAATATTATGTCTCTTTCTCCTTCCTTTAGCAACTGAATGGAAATACTTAGTATTTCGATCCCATGTTTGCAGTTTAGTGGTTCTGCTCTTAACTTTCCAGTAGGTTTCCTCGTCTAGGTAAGCTTGATTTAACTCATTCCTGAGTCTAGTTCTCTCAGCCGTTGAAGATGTGGGAGAGGAGCAAACATGATCTAACTGTTGTCTTAAGATGTATATGTTGGGAATGTCCTGAAATCTACTGTACTATCTCTAGAAAGTATGATAAATGTCGAGATCAGACATAAGTCATAAATACTGGGTGATCATGATGGCTTGCTAGAGTCCGCTCTTGATCTATAAGTTTAGGACTTATTACCAGTATTGTATGATCCCAAAGGGTCACACACCATAGCTAACGGGAAAGTTAAGATGGAATTAATACGGTAAGATGCTAAGGCATTTACTGTATTTGCACAGAGAGTTGGGCCAGACAGCAAACAGGCTTTTGTCTGATTTGTGTATTGGGCCCAAAAGTCTAATGGACCATTAGTTTAATTAATTAAACTTGGGCCCATTAGTGAGATAATTAAGTTGCAACTTAGGGGTTGAGAAACCCTAAGCCATTTTTACGATTTTAGATGAGTGTGGCCGTCGCCCATCTCTCTCTCTTGCGTCTCTCTCTCTTGTGATTCCACTCGGTCTAGCAGCCTATCCGTGCTTGTAAGCGTGTGGATACCGAGGAGGAACAGGTATTCATCTGTTCGTTGATCTCGACATTACAATCATTCCGCTGCAAAAGGTAATGTCCAGGTTTGTGTTTATGATTCATTTACAAGAACCTAGATCCTTGATTAAATATGTGTTAGGTTGCAATCTGAGAATTGAACCATGGAAAAACACTATAATCCTTCAGTGGTATCAGAGCTTAGGTTCATTAGATTCTTGTAATTTGGATCATAATGGTTGTTTAATGGTTTAATGAATCAAATCAAAATTGATTAAAAACCTATAAACCCTAATCGGCAAAGAATGGTCTCGGATCATTCATTGTTTTGTTGCCATCATCGATTTCTTGTTAAGCAAGAAAGAGTTATATGATGGGCCGATAATAACTCGATCTCGGCTTCGTGCGTTAATGGATCGATGATCGATTCATAGAGCCGCCGATGATCGCTTGTAATAGCCGATCGGATCGATTGTGTGAGCCGCAAGGCAAGAGATCACTTGCGATCCGATTGCGGATCATCGGTTATGTGATCGAGCGTGATCGTATGTGATCGATCGTGGGCCACAACAATCGGATGGATCGATTGCCGAGAGATGCTTTCGATCAATAAGCCGAGTTGTGTGATCGACCGGTGATCGATGGCCGAGTGATGCGTGGGCCGTAAGTGATGCGTGAGATCGATTGGATCGATCGATGATCGATCACCTTAAGCCGCGTGATCGAGAGGCCGTGGATCGTGTGATCGGATCGGTCGTGACGTGATGGCCGTGTGATCGTGGATCACGGATGGGCAAGGATCGATCGGCCATGGCTGGACGCAACGATCGTGGATCGTTTGTGATGTTCATGGGCCGTGGTCGATCGTTTGGCCCGTTAAAATTTTACGTCCCGCGAATAGTCAATCGGTTAAACCGAGCTTCGCGGTTCGTTGCCCAATCTGCACCGATTAAACCGGTCCAATTTAATTGGCGGTTAATCGTGTGTTTAAAGCCTTAAACCGCAAGTTAGGTCAAATTGGCTAAAACACTAGGTGTTTCTTCCCGGTTTTGGACTTAACTGAACCGATCCAATTTAATTGGTGGTTCAAGCGGTTAACCCAAATCGCGGTTTGCTGGAAATTATTTAATACAATTGGTATTATTTAATTTCTGGTTAAACCGGATTGAAATTCAAAATTGAATTTTAACCTAAACCGAAGGCTGGTCTAAGTTTGATTTGGTTGGACCAAATAATTTAGAGCTGGTCTGGTTTAGTAAATAACCGATGGTTTTGATAGTTAATTTGGTCTTGGACCAGAATTAATAAACCGACTCGGTTATGTCAAATTATTGGGCCAACTGGAATTCTATGGTCTTATTGGGCCTATAATTTGTGACCCAACCCAAAATATTTATAAAATTTTAAATTAGAAATTTCTATTTTTTGAATATTTCTAAATTTAGAAAGTTTCTAAAAGAAGTAAGTTTCCCAAAATAGTAATCTTCTATTTTTGGAAATAAAACTTAAAATCCTCAAAAACCAATATCAAGCTTGGATGTCTTTCCAATCTTGTCAGCTACTTAACGCTTATTCGATTACAGATATGGCTTACAGTGTGAGGTGTCTGTTTTCGCGTAAGTAAAGTAGTATATAGTCACTAATTTCATTGGGAGTCCCAGACTTTAGTGATTATTTGGCTGTAAGAGATTGGTTTCCTTGACTGGGCCATCGGGAGTCCCGGGCCTTGAGACATCTGGTGTATTGGGCCTTGGGCCCAATTCACAACCGAGAGTTATTGGTTATAACTAGCTGTGTGTATGCTTACCAAGTAAAGCTATTTCTGGGTGACGGCCAGTAGCCCACTTTGGATTTAGCTGAACATGGGTCTCGGAATCATTGCATTCTTATGAGGTTAAACAAAGAAATTTTGAATGCAATGCGAGTTTTCTTATAAGTTATTAAGATTACTCTTTTATGAACTAAATAACTAAAACTCTATTTATCTCTAAATTTCAGCTATGACAAGCACAAACAATCAAAACACTTTCTCGATCCGGTCTGTCCTTGAGATGGACAAACTGAACGGATCAAATTTCTTGACTTGGTCGCGGAACCTGAGACTAGTTCTCAGGCATGAGAGAAAGGACTATGTCCTTGAGAAAGCTCTCCCCGAGAGGATCGGTCCCAAGGCCTCTCATGCAGTATTGAATGCTTGGAATAAGCATTATGATGATGCGGTAGATTTGCGTGGTCTGATATTGGCTACCATGGACTCAGATTTGCAGAAGCAATATGAGAACATGGAGTCGCCAATAGAGATGATCAGCAGCCTGAAATTGAAATTTTAGGAGCAGGTAAGAGTGGAGAGATACCAATTGGTTAAATCTCTCACTAGCTGCAAGCTACCAAATGATCATCCAGTAAGTCCTCATGTCAGTAAAATGATGGGTTACATTGATAACCTGAGGAAACTGGATTATCCAGTTAGCCAAGAATTGGCAACTGAGATCATTCTGCAGTCACTGCCGTCAAGCTATGATAAGTTCAGAAGGAACTATATCAAGAAAGGCTTAACGAAGACGCTGACTGAACTGCATGATATGCTCAAGACAGTTGAGCCAAACGTGAAGAGTACCCTATACAATCTCATGAAGGAGAAGGGTAGGTTTACTAAACCTAATGCTGACAAGGGTGAAGACAAAGTTGTTCAGATTTTGAATCATGGCAAGCGTGTGTCTTCTGAGCCCGAGTCAGATACCTCTTACATTGGCAAGTGCTGCTACTGTAAAGAGAATGGGCATTGGAAAAGAGATTGCATTAAATTCATGGAAGATTATGAGGAGTTGAAGTTGATGTATGAAACTACTTCCTCAGGTATTCATGTTATTACTTCAAGTTATACCTTATAGGTATTGGATACTGGTTGCGGCACTGATATTTGTTATAATATGCAGAGCCTGAGCAACAGTAGAACGTTGAAAGAAGGGCAAGTGGAACTGCGTGTCTGGAAGGAGCTTGGGATGCTGCCTCAGCCGTAGGGTTTTCACTTGTAGATGCCTTTGAGGCTTGGCTTTGTATTAAGTAATTGCTACAATGTACATGCTTTACGCAGAGTTGTCTTTCATTTTCTTGTAAAGAATTTGAATGTTTTTCATTTTGATAAAGACAAGTTTTGTTCTTTTGATCTTAATGAAATATTAATTGTAGCACCCTATTCAAGGAATGGGTTTTATATCTTAAACCAAAGAGTGCCTAAATGTAACATAAATACCGAATTGGTTTAAATCTGATGAATTAAACCGAATGTTTCTTGGCATAAATGTTTTGGTCACAAAGAGTAAGTCAGATTCAGAAACCCCCATAGTTATGGACTTTTGGGCTCATTTGAATGGATATCTTATGAGACTTGAATTCTGCTTACTGGACCAAAACACCAAGGGCCCATCTTAGCCGAGCTAGAGAAAAGCCCAAAGGCTTATTAGACATTGGACATACTCATGTATGTGGTCCGATGAGCAGTAATGCCAGAGAAAATTTCCTGTACTTCATTGTCTCTACTGATTACTTCAGTGAGTATGACTGTGTTCATTTGATAAGACACAAGTCGGAATTCTTTGACATGGTCGAAAGAGTTCCAGAATGAGGTATAGAATCAAAGTGACAGAAGTATTGAGACTCTGGATTAGATCAAGAGTGAGAATACTTAAGTCATTGATGGCGTGATCATCTGAATGAGTGTGATGTCGTTTCACAGCTCATTTCTCCTGAAAACCTTGAGGTGTTTCTGTGAGAAAGAATCAGATCTTATTAGAAATGATTAAAGATGAGTCGCACGAATCTTCCATGATATTCTTTAAGAATAACGCTCTAGAAATATCTAAGTTTACGCTGAAATAGTTCCAACAATATCAGTTGAAAGACACCACATAAATGTGGACTGGAATCGATCCAAATTCGTCTTTACTGAGTATTTGTAGTTGTGCTACTTCGCTGGTTGTCCTAGGGAAACCAAGGCTTGTTACCTTTTGCGTCCATTCTGTTTTCTAAGAAGGGAAGTTACATTCCAAGAAGAACAGTGGGAGTAAAAGTATAACTCGAAGAAATTCGAGAAATACAGATGGCTGCTCAACCTGTTGAGGGAGAGCAGCGGATGGATTTACAGATTTCTGTAGAATCTACACCTGTAGAGCCTGAAGTTCGCAGATCTGAATGAATCAGTCACTAATCCGAGAGTGATTTCTCGTCATTAGTTGAACCTGATAATCATTGAAAGTTCACATGATCTGATGATCATTGAAAGTGACGAACCTGCGAAATTCAAAGAAGCGAAAGTGAGCCAGGACTCCGAAAAAAAATTACACTATGTATAAGTTAGCTTCATTGATCCATTCATGGATGGAAGCAAACATATCGGAGTTGGAATCGTCGTTCTGTTGAAGTAGTCAAAGTTTTGACTTGAACATGAACGAAGTGGAACTGTGCGTTTACTAATAGATAAGTGGGAGCGATGTTGCATTTCTCATAGTGTATGTCAATGACATACTGATTCTCGGAAATAACGTCCCAATGCTGCAGTCGGTAAAGGACTGGATTGGGAGTTGGTTTTGTGATTGACATGGGTAAAGCCACGTATGTTCTTGGATTTTGGATCTAAAGATAAAGATCCAAAAGAGCTGGTAGGACAAAGTCAGGATTCTTAAATTGACAAAGTCCTATACGTAATCAGCAATCCAAGAAGGGTTTTATGCCAATGTCACATGGCAATACGTTAAGCAAGAAGCAGTGTCCTACGATAACTTCTGAGCTTGAATGCATGGATAGGATTCCATATGCATCGGCAATTGGATCTATCATGTATGCCATGACACGTACTTGTTTTGATGTTGCTTTAATGTTAAGCAAGACAAGTAAAGACCAGTCAAATCCAGCAAAGAATCACTGGATTGCCGTAAAGAATATCCTAAAGTATTTGAGAAATACTAAGGATAAGTTCTTGATTTACGGAGAAAGTGAGGTGCTACAAGTCAGTAGAGTCTGAAAGGCAAGTTTCCAATAGACAAAGATAATTCCCGGTCACAGTCCGGCTATATCTTGTGTCTGTCTGGCGGTGCGAGGCACTGTTGCTGACTCCATGACTTAAGCTGAACATTTCGCAGCTTGAGAAGCGGCGAAAGAGGTTGTTTGGAAAGAAGAGTTCATCACTGAACTTGATGTGATTCCCAGCATAGATAAGACTAGCTGCACATCAAAGGTCTAAACACCTTGAGGGTAGGTATAACCTATCCGTGAGATAAATGACAGAGGTGTTAAGTAGATAAGCAAGTTTCATCGAATGAGAACGTTGCTAATCTATTAACGAAGCCACTCCTTAGGCCTAAGCACGAGTCGCGGACTGTAGCTGTAGGATGAGTGAAATTAAGATGTAGTCTTAATTTCAGTGGGAGTTAGTAAAGGGCTTTACTTAGTTGTTTTGAAAGGTTCATGTAAACATAATATTTTATGTTTATGAAATCTATGATTTCTGGATTATTTTAACTGTGATATAAATAATCGTTCCAAAATGATTCATGTCATTATATATGGGCCATCGAAGTACATGAGTAAGACTTGATCCTGAAACCCCATATTTAACGAAATGACATAAATCATAGTGTCCATAGTCGAAGGTTGTTGAAATTGGAACACCAACAACCACTTGAGACTAGATTGTGTTGAGACTTATGACCAGGTTTTGAGGGTCATAGATGCGCGGCATCAAAGTCGACACATAGGTATATGTAGGGGAGCATATGACCGGACATGGCCCGCTGATGAGAACTCTACAAGATATTAATATATGTGTCATGAGAGGTTCTCATATACGACTATAGAGTATAGTCCTTAGACCTGAGTTCGCATGCATGTGGCTGCACATGGATTGATGCACTTTGATCATTGTCTAACGCTGTTTCGTAACTGGGAGCTATACGGACCTTGGTTGGGTGTATTATGAAGTGTGTAGTTCATAGTGATGGAACAAGATGGGATTTGTCCCTGCCGTTTAACGGAGGTAATATCTCTAGGCCAATCGGAGACTTGATAGCTGGTAAGAGAGTGGCCACTCCCAAACGGACTTGCCCAAGTCGTTTGCATTGTCAGTATCAAATCTGGTCCGATGAACATGGTCTGGCTATATAAGGATGACACGCATCTTGCCTTATGCCAGATCGAGATATTGAGACAAAAGGATTAGGGAATGTAGGATTCCAGTACAAGTGGGAGATTGTTGGGAATGTCCTGAAATCTACTGTACTATCTCTAGAAAGTATGATAAATGTCGAGATCAGACATAAGTCATAAATACTGGGTGATCATGATGGCTTGCTAGAGTCCGCTCTTGATCTATAAGTTTAGGACTTATTACCAGTATTGTATGATCCCAAAGGGTCACACACCATAGCTAACGGGAAAGTTAAGATGGAATTAATACGGTAAGATGCTAAGGCATTTACTGTATTTGCACAGAGAGTTGGGCCAGACAGCAAACAGGCTTTTGTCTGATTTGTGTATTGGGCCCAAAAGTCTAATGGACCATTAGTTTAATTAATTAAACTTGGGCCCATTAGTGAGATAATTAAGTTGCAACTTAGGGGTTGAGAAACCCTAAGCCATTTTTACGATTTTAGATGAGTGTGGCCGTCGCCCATCTCTCTCTCTCTTGCGTCTCTCTCTCTTGTGATTCCACTCGGTCTAGCAGCCTATCTGTGCTTGTAAGCGTGTGGATACCGAGGAGGAACAAGTATTCATCTGTTCGTTGATCTCGACATTACAATCATTCCGCTGCAAAAGGTAATGTCCAGGTTTGTGTTTATGATTCATTTACAAGAACCTAGATCCTTGATTAAATATGTGTTAGGTTGCAATCTGAGAATTGAACCATGGAAAAACACTATAATCCTTCAGTATATGCGTTCCTGGGCATTGGTCCTGTTTCTCCTTTTCCATTTAGAAATGTGTCTTCTACAATTGTGCAATCGTTGAGAGAGATTACCATGCTCTGTTCTTGGATTTCCCCAACCACGAAGAACTGTTTCTGAGAATCCTTCCTTGGTGATCAATCTTGAATCAAACATAAAGTACCCTTTCCTGTCTTCAGTGTTCTCAAGGATAAAAGTAACCAGAGGTCGATGGTCTGATTAACCCATCTCAAGATATTCAGTATGTGAGGCTGGGAACATGCTGTGCCATTCACTATTACCCATAGTTCTGTCTAAACAACACTGCACATAATGTTGGCCTCTCTGTCCTGCCCAAGAAAGCCTATTACCACTTGATTGCAGATCCTTAAAGTCACACGTTCGAACCATTCTCCTGAAAATTTCAAAGGATTTTTCACTTCTTTGTCTACCTCCTTGTTTCTCCTTCTACTTAACATGTCATTGAAATCTCCTTGAATGAATCATGGGATTCTATGTCTAGTAGTAGACAATCGTTCCAGTTTTTCCCAAAGATGATGTCTCTCTTGCGGGTTGGGGTGACCATACACAAAGGACAAGTAGAAACTTTTTCCATTAGATTCAACAAAGCAATCTACAAGATTGGAAGACTGGAATGAAACAGAAAGTTGAATGTGAGGCTTCCAAAACACTACTAAGCCACCACTTAGACCTACTGGCGGAATAATTACATGGTTAATACACCCTAGTTGACAACCAACATCTCGAACATAGTCATTCTGTTGTTTAGTTTCAGCAAGGCAGATAATGTCCAGAAGATACTTCCTGTTGATCTCCCTTAGGCGTCGAACTGTCAAGTCTGAGCCCAACCCTTGACAGTTCCAACAGGTTGTCCTCATGGCAGCTGTGGTGGTTGAGGGCCCACCGTGCCACACACTGGGGTGTTGGTCTTCCCAACCTTGTTGCTTCCACTCGATTCTCCTTGGTCTTGTTGTCTTACCTTCAGCAGATGAACATGCTTGTCTTGTTCTTCTGTGAAACTGGGATTGCTTATATCTTCACTAAACTTCCTTTTCTGGTTCAGGTTATCATCTTCTCTGCTGTGAAAGAGACCCAAATCATTGCCTTCGGTTTCCCCATAGATACGTGGATAGATACCACCAGGGATGTCTCCAGTCGAGTTTGGATACATGGGAATGGGATTGTAGAGATGATTCATATACAACTCATCTGAGTACATGGTCCTCATAGCTGATGGTGAGTTGAGTTCTTCATCAGCCTCTAAAGGGATATACTCCTCCTCGGAGCCTTCATGATCTTCTGCCATTTCTCCATTTTCTCCCTCTTGTGCTTCATTGTCTTGCACTACATTACCAGCATCATCTATTTCCTCGATGATAATACCCGCATTGCCTCTCGGACTTGGTGGAAGTTGATCATCATTATCATCATCTCCATCTGAATGGTTTGCCTCTTCTCCTCCATTTTGAATTAGACATCGGCCGGTGTCATGAGATAACATACCACAAACTTCGCAACCACCACGGAGTCTCTCATAACTCAAGCGGAGTGGAGTATTGATACCCGCCGTGAACTGAAAATTCTTTAGGAATTTGAGAGGTTCCAAAACATTCCAGTTGAGTCTTACCCGAACATACTCCACTCTCGAAGACGTGTCCGCATTGAAATCAACCTCCATCAAGAGCCCCAGTTGTCTACCAATGTAGGTGATCATGTTGAGGCTTAGGTATTGAAAGGGGATACCTCTGATCTAGACCCAGAAAGGAATGAAATTCATATCGAGTGGATTCATTTGAGGAGACCATTGTTGCAGAACCAACATTCTGTCAGAAAATGCCCACGGACCTCGACGTAACACCATGTGGAGGGATTTCTCAGAGGGGAAGACAAATTGAAAACTCTGGACTCCCGTGATTCTTCCATGAACAAGGCCTTCCTGACCCCACATTCGAGGTAGATTGGCAATGATTGACCGCAGGTTCTGTTTTCTAGGCATCACTGGACGACCCATGAGGATGAATCGATTGGCTTGTGCTGCTTCGTTCACTACATCGATTGGGAGTAAAATTGGGGGATCGTCAATTCCAATGTTGACTTCCCGGAAAGCGCATCGCAGATTGTCTCCCATTTTGGGGATGATGAGATAAAATCGATATGGGTATTTGATTCGTAGTGTATAGATTCGCACTGTGAATCTCCAGAAGTCCAGATGCTTGGTTTTATAGACCATAGCCCAGGAGGAGTATCGATGAACTATTCCATCATGATCGGGAGTGGGTTCGATCATGGAGATAACCGCCGACGAGTGGGCTTGAAGAGTAACCCTAACCGCCACATCGCCGAGAAATTCGCTAACCGTCCAAAGTACGGTCAAGATATAACGCCAGTGAAACTGTAAAAATATCGCCTTTGTAATCGCCTTTCTAATCGCCATAATGTTTGGTAGGGAAATTGAAAGAATGTTATAAATGTTTTTTTTATAATCAAATCATCTTAAGCTGAAATACAAACTAATATCCAAGACCCAATGTCTACGGATAATCATCAAATGAAGTGGTTATAAAATCATGCTTAAAATGAATCAATCTATGACCTAGACTAACATAACCAACTATGTGTAAGTGGAAATTACTAACCTACAACAACTTGGTTTGTTATAAATATTGTTAATAGAGAGATTTATTTTTGTATTGTTTTGTCAACCGAGAAAAAGATTAGATTTTACGAAGCAAACATTGAGAAGTAGTATATAAAACGTATTGGTTTGTGTTTCTTTTCCAACTAGATGAATTATGTGGGCTTGAATTTGGGTGGTGACACACTTACAACATATTAACTAGTATTAGATTATAAGTCGTAAAGACATTGATCGTGATGTCTAAAGAAAGCAAACGTTTACAAATACAATATGTCAAGTAACTATTTTTTTCCATTTACTAAGATATGTATTCATAGTAATTTAAAAACAAGATCCATGCCTTGATATAATATAAGCAACTAGTGAGGTTATCGATGCCTCAAGCTTTGCACCTCGGTGATACTTTGCTGTCTACAAGACCTTGTTCTTCATTGATCAAACCAAGTTCAGTTTTTAACTCTCGCATAAAGTTTTTTGGACGTATTTAGCTTTCATTTTGTTAATTCATAAGTTCATCAACTAATAAAAAATATTATTAACTTATTTGACTTCGACTTGGAGCTCCCCGCAAACTGGCTACCTCCAAACAAGTTTTGTCCGTATCATAAATAAAACATTTACTTCCAATTATAATGCTTTTTGCCTATAATTATGCTAAACATTTGAATTCTTGTTCATTCTCGAGTCTTGACCATGGGTTTATACTACTGTACTAGTATCTCGGTTTAGAGTGGTGTTTTGATATCTCGGTTTGGTATATACTACTGTACTAGTATAGTATGTGTATTGTGTAGTATACTAGTATCCAACATGTTAGAAGTCTTTTAAGTTTCTTGTCCTTATTTCGACAACAAAATATCTAACATTACTATATCCAACCAAATTAATAATCTAAAAATCCGTTAACATTTATCTCAATCTTTTTTTAAAATTAACATTTTATAAAAAAAAAAAAACATTTATCTCAAATTTCTTCCATCCATTTCAGCATTCAATATTTTGAAAACGAGATTAAAAAAATTAACCAAAAGCAATATGCACACGCCACAATAATGCTTCAAAAACCAGATTATTACAAAATAATTACATTTGGTCATTCGGTCAGCATGCAAAATTATTAACTAACATACAAAATAAAAAAGGAAAGAAAAATAACTGTCAGTAGTTTTCTGAGCTGGCTTCTCTTCCTTGAAGACGTTAATGGAGGAAAAAATGTTAGGTCCATCGACTTAATTAAAAAAATCACGTGGGTCATTTATTACACGGTCATTTTAATCCAGGCAGCCGCCACGTCATCATATCCGACGTTCTTCCGACAAGAGTGAGACCAAAATGTCGGAGAAAGCCCTAATGACGAACTTGTGCATGTCGGTTGGATTCAACGCTAGATAACTGAGAAGCAGCTCGTTCAAGTAATCATAACCGTCGTCGGGACGGCTAAGATCTCCGGCGTCAATGGCGGCATCAATCATCTCCTGCATTGATCGTCGGAAGTCAGTCAACGGATCCGGTGAGTATACATGTTGCTTCACGGCGGAACCTCCGCTTAGAAGCCTCGTGGTATTCACGGTAGTGTCGTAAATCTTCTTATTCTCTCCCTTCTTTGTTGTCTTCATAGTGGCACTGTCGTAATTATCAGAGAGTTCTCTTGACCGTGTTTCCGGCGAGTCGGTGATTGCATTTGATAGGCCAGGGGAAGAGAAGAAGAAGCGACGAGAAGCGAAAGCGGCAGATAATTCAGGGGGAATGTCGTGATTATCGGATTCATATGATGACGTGGTGGAAGAGGAGACGGTTGTGGCGGTGGATGACGAAGGTAAGTCAACGACACGGTGGTGGGGGTGGTGGGGGTGGTTGTTGTGGTAGAGTAGGTTGAAGTTGTTGATGAGAACGATAGAGGGACGGCTAGGATCGTCGTCCTCAGCGGCGGCGGCGGAGGGAGGAAGGCACGGCGAAGAATAGCATTTAGCAAGATTTGACGGGAACCAAAGATGGAGGCTTTTCCACATAATTTTTGGCATTGTTTTAAGAATGAAAGAGAGAGGATTTAAGAGAGAATAAATGTTTTAGAGCAATTGGATTTGTTGGCGTATTTTGTAGCATATATACACGATGTCTCATTATGATATCAAGGGTACTTATGTAATTTACAAATCTCATTTATTAATTAGTGGAATTACTATCAATTTCTCTCATTTTCAAGAATGGTAATGCAGCTACCAAGAAGAGTCTGAAATGTTGACTATGCTCACCAATCACCAGTACATGCACTTGTGTTGCGAGTTGCAGAACATATGAACTGTACTTGTTATGTTATTAGGATCCTTATGAGTGTAATGATGAAATATTTATAAAGTAGATTCGATAAAGCAAATTTTGAAACATATATACACAAAAATGGTGTTGTACGTTCGAGTGATTGTGAAGGTCAGATATTTACTTTTTTAGTTTTATACTTTATAGTTTTGTTTTTATTTACTTTTCTTTCTGGACTCTGACAAACAAAGCTGCAATTAACATGGGGAGGCATTTCTTTATTTGTGAATGTTAGTATTTTTGTTTATTCATATAATATAGTTAGGAGTTGCGAAATTTGCCAAATATGATGTATGATTGTCCTTGTAAAATTTACAGAGAAAGAAAAAGCTCACGAGGAGGTATTTCATCCACCACCTAAAATGGTCCACTCATCATGACGCAAATTCCAAAAGATATTAGTTCAAGTACGACTACCAGCCTAGTGTGGTCCTGGTTTCGGTACACAGGTCCGGCCTATAGGTCAAGTCGAGTTATCACTGGTCCGACCTATCAGGTCACTGGGGACGGTTTTTGTTTCTGAAGAAAGATCCTAAAAATGTTTAGCTATACTGTACATAAGTGATTATTAGTTAAGCCTGCCCATTTATTATATAACTCAGATGACAATGGCTAAAGATCGGATACTAATCACTTTGGTGTTAGGTTGGATCCGGTTAATACATGCAAATGACCAATTTGGTTCATATAAAGAAATTTAAGATATTGATTTTATTCATAATATATCTTATTTTCAAAACAAACAAAAACTTAGCACATTGATTTTAACAATTTAGATATTGCTAAGATTGCTTTAAATAAAATTTTTTTTATTGATTTTAACTCTTTAATAAAATCGCGAGTTATATAACTAAATCAGAACTAACTTAAATAATTTTTTTGTCAAAAAATATATCTGTGCTTTAAAATTTAGTTGAAATTGTGAAAGCTACTAACCAACCAAATTATCACTAAATCAAGGGAGTCATATTCATGGTTCAAAATTTGGGATAATTATAGATAATATATGTACAATGGATATATACACCTAAGTACCTAAACACTGAAATATGTTACATAAAGACCAGTCATTCTTATGATTAAAAAAACAGAATGGTTACAGGTTAAAATCGAATGACGAGCCGATATGCAACATCCTAGCTATAATCTTGCGGAGGATAGACCGGTGGTACCACTTTGTGTAGTTATCCGGCACCAGAAAAGATTCGAACTCATCTTTCCATCGGATAAAATTTAGTTTAATGTGGGCCACAACAACAAAAAACATATAGCTATCATATTTGTTGTTACCTAAGCTACTCTTGATTCGTGCTATTGTTCATACCAAATAACAACCACTAAACCGGCTGAGTAATGGATTGTATCGCAAGACTTGGTAAGCTTATTGTAAGTTGTAGAATGTTTGTGATTGCCTTAAGACAGCATGTCCATATCCTGTTGGTTTATGGACAACAACTTAGACCCACAAATCGATGTTCTTGGACTGGAATTTTGAGACAAGTTTTCTTTATTTTGCGTTTTATTTTTTTAGGTAATCGGTTTGCTACACTTATAGAAGTTGTAAATGACCAGATCGGTTCAGTTTCGATCAATATTGGACCCAGACACTGATTTGAGCTGGATTTGTAGCAAGACGTATCAACTTACAGAGACATGACACCTTTTGAGTTTTGACAAGTTTGGTTTGGCTTGAACCGGTTGTGTTTAGCCTTTTATTAGTTTATATTATAGAACCTGAGATGAGCATTTCGGTTTAATTATGGATTCAGTTCGGTTTGGTTAATTTGGATCAAATAAAATTCCAAACAAACTAAATATGATTTGGTTTATGTTCGATTTGATTTTAATTTAGTTTGGTTAATTTGATTCGGTTTAATCCGGTTTGATTTTAATTCGGTTTAAATCAAGTTTAGTTATAAAATATTTGATTAACAAAACTTTTAACTAAATAGTCATTGATAATTTAACATTAATATTTTACTTTTATTGATTCTTTAAAATATATTATAATTTATGTTATAAAATTTTATCTAAACTATGAAGAATCAAAAGGAAAAAAAAAGTATGAAACTTTAGACCTTTAAGTATACTCCATAAGAGTTTTTTTTTAAAGTTTAGTATTTTTAGTTGTCTTTAGATAAATAGAATTAGTGATATAAAATATATATAATTGTATACATATATTATATTAAGAAATTATAAGAAAAAATGAAAACTAATAAAAGAAAAATGATTTAGATTCCATAATATATAAATATATTTATATTTTATAATAGTTATTAAAAAATCAAAAACATATTGATTTTTTTTTTGTCGAAAACATATTTATTTATCAGTTCAACCAAACCATTCAAATTGAAAAAATATTAACCAATTAAGTTATGTACATATTATAGTTTAGTTTGGATCGGTTTAAATTCGGTTTTGTTTTTTGCCCACTTCGGACCGAGTCTAAACCCTGGTTTTTCTTGGATATACCACCAAAAAAAAATCTCGAGTTCAGAATGTATGGTTGTTCTTAGTTAAGTCTCTCTCTTAACTATCTCAATCTCTTCGGTGTTGTTATATAGACGTGGGAACTAGTAGACAAGAAAAACGCATTAATGCGATACATCCAACATTCAAAGCACATGAGTTTCGAAGCGTTAGTTGTCAGAAGTTTACATCAAACCTAGACGACACAGAGACTCAAGACTGTTCCAAAACACTCCAGCTAAGGGAACGAGAACAGGAACATGTTCTTTACATATGCAGCTTTAATTATCGTGTTGTCAACAAGCTGATTTATTTTCATTTTCATTCTATTAAGTACTCATACCACAAACTTCTAGTCAAGACTCAGATCGACTTGCTACCTCTAATCCGTTTCCTGCAAAACAAAAGTTTACAGCAGAATCTGTAAGTTGAAACATACATGAACAAGCACCCCAACAAGTTGTAAATTACAATTCTTGTATATTAATGTATTCAATGCTTTTGCTCTGAATATTAACAAGAGGAAACAAACTATTTAAGTACTAATATTAAATAGCATCGGTTTATGAGCAAAAGGAGCTTAAAATTACCATCTGGATCAAAGAAGAAAACTTGCTTGACCTTTCCATCAGGAAGAGACTTCTGGAAAGTTTCTATTCCTTTCTCCTAACATCATTCAAGGACGAGAGAAGATCAATGAAATGCTCAACTACAATCAGTATTGAAACCATTGCAGAACACTAGATGATCGTCAAAAGACTTAACATAGTAAGCTTTGTGCTTAGAGGAAGCATGATTGTTTCAACCAGTTAGAACTCAATTACCAACCATATGATCCATACCACCTGATTCCGTATAATCAACAGCTCATGTAAAAAGAGAAAGCAATGCTAAAGGAAACAACACCTTGAGAGAACGTAGGAAAGAGTCAAAGTTGGAGACAGTGAAGCAGATATGGTGGCCCATTGGGAGATGGCTAGGATCTCTAACCGCGGAGGTAGCACTGTAAGGACCTTCAGAGAGGTTTGTTGAAGTGTTTCTCTGGATGATGTGCATTGCAAAAGCACCTGGTAAGTTTAGCCATATCACCTTTAGGTCTCCAAAATCAGGGCTTTCGATCTCCTCAAACCCAAATACCTGCAAAATGATGATGTATATATATATATATATATATATATATATATATATCAGAAGAAGAAACAGTATTTTGATCACCAAAAAAAAGTTAAGAATAAGAGAGTGTGTGACTACAACAAGCCCTGTATAAAAATTAATCCTCAATTAACAATAAATCTCCAAAGGAAAAAAAGAAGCCAATTTGCAAATCCTAGAAGAATCTTGTGCAGATGGGTAATCGATACAGCGAGTTTAAATCAAGGATTTCGTTCTTTTTTTGGGTCAAATTGATAACAAACAACACAAATCCAGAGCAGAATATCCGATGAATCCGAGAAGAGATATAAAAAGAGAGAACACAAATTAAGAAGATGAGAGGTTGATTAGGTGTTTATTACCTCTTTGTAAAACTTGGCGAGGCGTGAGATGTCCGATGATTCTCTGGCGATATGGCCAAGAGTCGCCATGTTGGTTCTAAGAAGAGGACTAAACAAAAGCTAAACACTTTGGAATTCAGAAAACAAAGTTACAAACTTGTTACAACTAGTGTGAAACCAAAATGACTAATTACAAAAGATTAGGGCTGGGATTGGTAAGAACTCTCATTGGCTGTTACTGTAAGTTTTTTGCCCTAAGTTTTTGGCCGTAGAATTTTTTTTTTTTTTGACAACGTTACAAAAAGATTTTGGTCGTGAAAACTATGACCGTTACTTAAAAAAAATTAAAAACTTCATTATTAAAAACTATCAAATCCTTGACTGATAATTTAGTTATTAATTTTTTTGTTAAAATTATACGAAAAATAATTAAAATTATAAACTTAATTAAAGTAACATATCATTAAAACAATAAAAGAAATTACTAAGATAGAAAAGTAAATAAAAATATGAGAAAATATATACGTTAATTATATTTGTTGAATGTGCAAGCCTTAAAAAAAATTATATATAATATTTTGTGATCTTCTAAAACTAGTAGTTGATTATTTAATATTTTTTAGTTTAAATGTCTATTTATTATAAATTAATATCTCCAAAAACTAAAACTAATAATATAATTATTTCATTATTTTTAAATATTTTGATTTTAGTTAAATAAAAAGGGAAAATAAATCTTACGTACTGAATTTTTAATTCTTAGTTTTGTTTTTAGACTATTATCATAAAGCTATATTAAATCTTTTGAAAACAGATGTTTTAAAAGTTAACCAAAAAAATGAAAGATAAGGGAACAATGAAGGAAAAAAAAAACAAAATAGGCTGTGAAGACTTTTAGAAAAAATAAAGTTCCTACAGCATGATTGGAGAAAAAAAAGTTTTCAAAACTTAAAAAAATTATACAGTCCTTATAACCCAACGCCAATCACACCCTATGACACTTACAATGGTTAAGATATCCACGTGAGTTCTTAACTGATAAACATTAATATTTTAACACATTTATATTATATAATTAAATTCTAATTTTTGAAAAACAATTGAACCAATAAAGAATCAACAAGTGTTGTGAGAGTTTCTTATATAAAGAAACTCATGAGTTCTTTAATAAGAACGTTTTTTACTCTCACACCTCTTTTTTAAAATTTTTGTTATTTTTAAAGCTAAGAAACCCTCTTAAAAACTGTTGATGAAGGTGCTCTTAATAATAGTGAGCTATCCCAGTCATCATAATTATTATGTGGCATCGAACCGTTATAACACATCTTCAATCAAAAAACACCAGTGAATTGATTAGGTTGAAGATGCAAATGGATGTTGATAGCTGTTTCTTTCTTTCTTTCACTGGTAATATTGGATCAAACAAGATGCGGTACAACGATGGAATGCAACAATTAGAAATGGAGTAGGCGGAACAACCATATTCCCCGTAAAACCAAGCCTGACCATAGAGAAACAAACCCTAAACAAGGATGAATATCTAAAACCTATACAAACAAACATTTAACCAAAACATCATAGAACCAAGTGAGAGAAACAACAATGGAAAAACGGAAGACAAGAGAGCAAGAGGATCAAAACAACCAAACCATTGAAAACCTTATTAAACTTGTGGACTAGAAGAGCCAAAGCTTATTATATATATATTGCTCTTTCACATCATGAAAAAGGAAAGAGCCACCATTATAAGAAAGCAGTATAGTCTAATCTTTCAAATGTACTTTATTGAAGGTTAGTTTTATTTATTGTTAATTAACCTAATCCTTCAAATATAGTTTTCAGTCAATGTAATAACTTAATCTTTTCAAATATAGTTTTCAACCACTGCTTTGTCGAGAGGAAAACGACTAACACTTACATAAACATAAACTAAAAAAACGCAGATTAGAAGTCATCTCATCAGTCGAAGAAGAATTATAATCAGAATCAGAAGTCTTCGACCATGTGGAAGATTACCACTTCTCCAATTCAGAAAACCGACAAACACTTACCGATAAAGTTCTAAAGACTATCGAAGTCTTTGAGAAAACTTCTGAAAGAAAAGAAATCTTTTCCTATTAGTAAAGTGGACAAAAACTTGAACCACAATCTCTTGGGTCAAATACATATGGCATTTGAACATATTGCTGAATTTGGTATCCTAAAATAAACATGTGTTGAATTTGATTGTGTTAAGAATCCAAGGAGGAAGTCAACCAAGAATAAATACATAAAAGTGCTAGTGTGTATACACTAAATAATCTCATCAAAAAGTGAAAGATGGACCAATTGGTGCCTATAATCCTTAGTTTTATATAGTTTTGTACAAAAAATGTTCACTGTATTATATTTCTACAAAAATATCTTATATAGTTTTGAAATATCTGTATACAAAAGATTTGTCTAATTATGTTAGAATATTCCCTTTCTACTTAAGTTCAATAACATATTTCACACAAGATCATGTTGATTTCATTCACATTATTTCATTTTATTACAAAAAAAATTATATATATATATATATATGATAATCTTTGTTGTTGTATATATTTATGGTATGAAATCAAATTTGATATTTCTTATAAACTACAAATGTAAACAAAAAGAGTTATAATTGACATGTACAATTTAACTCTACAAGAAGTAAAATGATAAAATTTGTACTTCCAAATAATTTGAACCAATCACCCCTATGTATATGACATGTGGTCAATAAGAGATGAATTAAGAAAATATATATTTCAATGATAATTAATAATTATACATACAATTTAAATAATTATAATACAACTTAATGAAAATTCAACTTAATGTCTTAATGTTCTTTTGTTACATTTAAATGTCGTTTTGCTATTTTACTATATAACTATAAAACCACAAATACTAGAAAATTAGTTCTAAAATGAAAAAAATAATATAGGTTTCTTAAAAACATAGTAAGTTCTTAATAAAATATGTAAAATCTAAAATATCAAAAGCTTCAAATTTGCTCTTAAATCTTTTGTCGAGATTTTTGATTCTTTATAATTATTAACGATTCTATTTTTTATTCTTTTGTTTTCGACTTCATAAAAACAATTAAAAAAAATTCAACCGCCGCAATTTTTTTTTTTTATCTTTGTGATTTTATTGTTTTTGTAACTCTTGCTATTTATTTAAAGGAATGAAATATGAAATGAAATATCTTTTTAATTTGTTAAAATTATCAAAGATTACTAAAATTTTAAAATCTTTTTTAACTTAAGTGTAGTTTTGACCAATAGAATGTGAAAAATAGAATGTAGTTTTATAAGACCTATATAAAAATTCTACAAAATTTTAAATCTTTAGTAAACGAAATTCAACCAATATTAATTCGAGTGTCAACAGTGTATCCGGTTAAACACCCGGTCCGATTTTGAACCCTGTTTTCGTACATCTCTCATATTTTCAATCGCACTCTCTTTATCTCTCAGATCAGACGTCAATTCAACTCTTCAGTGGAGCGATTTCATCGAATTTTCTTGGTTGTTACCGGCGGGACGATCGACCTATTGAAAATTTGACATGGAAGGGAATTCTGGCGGAGGAGGCGGGGGAGCGGCAGCCGGAGGAGGAGGAGGGAGCGATGTGGAATTGGTGAGCAAGACGTTGCAGGTGGAGCATAAGCTTTTCTATTTTGATCTCAAGGAGAATCCTCGCGGAAGGTACCTGAAGATATCGGAGAAGACATCGGCGACGAGGTCAACCATCATCGTTCCTTCCTCCGGCATTTCCTGGTTTCTCGATCTCTTCAATTACTACGTCAATTCCGAGGAACACGAGCTTTTTAGCAAAGAGTTGCAGCTTGATTCCAAGGTTCCATAACTCTCATCTTTTTTAAAAATATCACTCTCCTCTGCTACGGTCGTTGACTTTTGAGTTTTTATATTATTTCTGTGTGCTAAGGTGTTTTACTTCGACGTCGGTGAGAACAGGAGAGGACGCTTCTTGAAGGTATCAAATTTCTTGATTTCCTATAGGATTCTGAACTCATGTTTTCAGATTGGATTGTTGTGTGAATTTGAAGTTTAGGGGTTCTGTAATTTAGATGTTCAGGAATATTCTTTTAATATTGGTTATTAGATTGATAGCTTGAGATTTCTGATGGGTTTGATATGGTTTAGGTGTCAGAAGCATCCGTTAGTAGAAATCGAAGCACCATTATCGTTCCCGCTGGAAACTCCCCTGATGAAGGATGGGCAGCTTTCAGGAATATATTGGCTGAGATCCATGAAGCATCAGGGCTGTTCATGATGCCAAATCAGGTTGGAATACTCGAAACCATGATAACTAATATTCTTTCTCTTTCTCTCGGGTCTCATTCTCACTTTCTCTGGAAAACAGAAACCTTCTGATGCACAGGAACATCTAGTTGGACTTTCTGATGATGTTGGCGCTGGATTTATACCTGGCCATGGTAACCAACCGGCATCTTCTTCAGAGGATCGAGCAACTGACTCGCCTGGACAGGATGAAACCGGATTGACGGGTGTTTCTAAGGTAATCAGAGCTGACCAGAAACGGTTCTTCTTTGATCTTGGGAACAACAACAGAGGCCATTTCATAAGGATATCTGAGGTAATCTTAGAAGAAGTATCTTTTTGCTCTTGTTGAAAGCTTTTTTTGTCGTGGGGTTTAACACATTAAGCATTTCTCAATGCATGAAAATATAGGTGGCAGGTTCTGACAGGTCGTCGATCATTCTACCGTTATCGGGTCTAAGGCAGTTTCATGAAGTAATTGGTCACTTTGTGGAGATCACCAAAGATAAGATTGAAGGGATGACAGGTGCAAATGTCAGGACGATTGATCCTCCTCAGAGATGAGTATTTGATTCTCTTAGGGGGATGGGGGGAATTAAATGGAATCCATTCAAAATTTTCAATCCTCTTAAAATATTTCGAATGTTGGCGACTTCAAGTAGCTGTCTGATCACCGGTGTGCAATAGTTTTCAAGTAATTTATCGCCCATTCACATCATCTAAAATAATTCAGCAGGATCATCATTTGGGTTTAATAGCAGATAAAAATGTTTGGAGTCTGCAACTAGAAATAAGCTGAAACCATCCACCATTTGTATCTCTCACACTCCTCTCATTTGGTTTTGTTCTGTTTTTAATTTTTTTTGTTTGTTATTTTTTATTTTATTGGGTGTATATCTGTTGACAGCTTCGCATTTCAATTGTAAAAGAATATTGGGTTTCGGCTAATGCCAGTGGTAATAATAATAATCTAATAAAAAGTAAAAAAAAAAAAAAAATCAACGCTTTTTTAAAGCTCCTCTCTCTCTTCACCTCTCAAATCTTTGAGAGAGAGGGAGTCTCTTCCCGATTGATTCGGGCTTTTCATGTAAATTTTTCTAGTTTTCTTTTCGTTTGTTTGGTTTTAATAATCGGATCACGTCTCCGACTTTTGTTCTGGTTCTTCCGGATTCGATCTCAACTCCGCCGTGGTTTCTCTTGTTCACTCCGGTCGATTTCTCTTCTTCTTGTCTTCCGTTCATCTTGGAGTAATATCTTCTCGCTTCACTGGCTCTTGAGGAGGGGCGTTACAGTGGGTATGGTTAAGCCAATAGATTGGGCATATTGGCCAAGGTGATTAGCTTCCATGAAGTCGGCGGTTCATCGCAAGGCGGAGGGGCTGTTCATCTTCTCTTATACGTCCGTGGTTGGACGAGCTTTCTTCGGAGTGGTAGATCACCAATCGGGTTTTTAGGGTTGTGGGGGTTGATTTTGTGTGCTCCGGCGACTTTCCTCCGGTGACTGGAATTGCATGCCGGCGTTAGCAATCAGGCGACATGTGGCTTTGTGGATGTGATTGTGGCTCGAATGGCCACGTGTTATGTTCACGTCTGCGGTTTCTTTGCTCTGGGCCTTATTGGGCCTTTGCCTGGTCCTCCCTTAATTCTGTACTTGTCACTTATTCTGAGCTTTTTTCTTTGGCTAGTACGTTTTTTAGTTTCGTTTAGTCTTTATTTTTGGTCTGGTTTTAGGAGGTCTTTCTTTAGTTGGGTATAATCGGGAGTCTAGCAGGCGGATTCCGAAACCCGTGTCAGGGTTATAGCGGTTTCCGAGAGGTCTGTGCTATTATGTGTTCTCATGGCTTCAATAGAGAAAGCATTATAATGAGACATTATAGATAGCCACGCCAAGTAGTTATTCGTGCTAGTTATTCGCTCTCAATTATATTTGACTGTATCAATTGGCCTTGGTTTTTAGTCTATGTGGTGGTCTTGTTTTAAGTCTTGTTTGTGTCTTTAGTCTTGAGTCTTTTTCGTATTTCATTTTTGTCTCCGGGATGTTCGGTCTGTGAATATCGCCGACTTTGCCTTTGGAAGAATTGTGTTCCTTCCCTGCTTTGTATCCCAACTACGTATCCGACCCCTGTATCCGAAAAATGTATCTCATCTTTGTATAATAAAAAGAAAATCCTTTTGACGAAAAAAAAAGTAAAAAAAAATCAAACAGATTGTTAGAAAAAAATCATCGGCTTCAGACAAGAAAAAATAATGTCGGTGATTTATATATTCTCTTCAATAAACCCTAGCCTGAACAATCGCCGCCGTCTCCAGAAACATCTTGATTTCAAGGTTCGAAACAGCCGACTTAAGCGCCTCCTCTCATTCTCTATATATTTATGCCATGAGAGGTTTATGTTCTATCCCTCATTTCATGTCTTTCTTGTTAAAATCGATTGCAGATATGATGAAACTGGATCGGATCTTGCTCTAGATCCGTTCTTTGGTTATTGGATTTTCAAGTAGTCGGACTCCGATTCATCATCACCACCATGTCACTGTTTCTGAAGGACGACTCGATTCAAATCCGCGAGGTGTGGAACAACAATCTCGAATCAGAGATGGCTCTGATTCGTGAAGTTGTCGACGATTTTCCTTTCGTCGCAATGGACACAGAGTTCCCCGGGATCGTCTGCAGACCAGTCGGAACTTTCAAAACCAACACCGAGTATCACTACGAAACACTGAGAATAAACGTCAACATACTCAAGATGATTCAGCTCGGACTCACTTTCTCCGACGAGAAAGGAAACCTCCCGACCTGTGGATCCGACAACAAGTACTGCATCTGGCAGTTCAATTTCCGAGAATTCGATCTCACCTCCGACATCTTCGCTGAAGATTCCATCGACCTTCTCCGTCAATCAGGCATCGATTTCGCTAAAAACAACAAGATGGGAATCGATTCAAAACGATTCGCTGAGCTTTTAATGTCTTCAGGGATCGTGTTGAACGAAAACGTTCACTGGGTTACGTTTCACAGCGGATATGATTTCGGTTACTTGTTGAAACTCTTGACTTGTCAGAATCTGCCGGTGACGCAAAGCGGATTCTTCGAGATGATCAGTGTGTATTTCCCGAGGGTTTATGATATCAAACACTTGATGAAGTTCTGTAATAGTCTCCATGGTGGTCTGAACAAATTAGCGGAGCTGCTTGAAGTTGAGAGAGTAGGGATTTGTCATCAGGCGGGATCTGATAGCTTGTTAACTTCGTGTACATTCAGGAAGCTGCAGGAGAATTTCTTCATTGGTTCCATGGAGAAATATTCTGGTGTTTTGTATGGATTAGGTGTTGAAAATGGTCAGATTGTTCACTGAAACCAACAAAATTGTTCTTAATTATAAAAAGTTATTTTTACTTAAATTCATTTCGATGGTTTATGTTCTTTCACATCACAGATTAGGTTGTTACTAGTAGATAGTAGTCGGACACTCTTTGTGATAACAGTTTATGTTCTGTATTTAGCAGTCAACAGACTAATTTACATGCCGACTAAACAATTTTAGTCAGGTGTAAGAGTTTGTTACTAACCAAATTTATTTATTCACAATTAGTGTGTATTTAGTTTTATTTTTATTTGGACTGCTATGATTTAAATACTAATGATAAATAAAAGCGATTTTGTTTGCTTGCGGACTAATTTGTTTAGCTACTACCACTTTTTTTTTTTTTTTAAAAGATTATGAGAACTAAGCTACTACCACTCTTGGTTTTGTTTATTACAACATCACAGAACATAAATTACGTTGTTTGATGGAGTTCTCCTACTAACTATTATAAGGAAGTTTTCAGGAGCAGGTGGAGCCGTTGATCGTGACCATTGATAGATTCTCGTAGAACGGAGATAGTATTATCTGTTAAATTGTCCTTGTAATAGTTCTCATAATCTGTATCAGCGTTAAAAAAAAAAAAACCTAGTATCGCAGTGTGGAATTAATAATCAAACACATGTCGTGAATTCTGTTTAGTAAACTAATCATCATCTCTGGGAAGATTAGCGTTGTAGAAAGCGAGACGGTTTTCAAAAGGTCCCAAATTTACTAAATGGCATATTTAAGCCCATTATAGTGGCCCAGGTTCGCAACAAATCTGTAAACCCTAATATATATAAACTCGTTACTCAATTTTCGCTTCCCTTCAACTCGTCGTCGTAGCCTCTCTCTCTAAGGTTAGTCTCTCACTCTTTTGCTCTGTTCTATGTATGTAATTGTCTTTCTTCTTCTTCCTCGGACGATTTTGCATCTTGATCCCTCCTCGTAATTTTGAATCAAGGTTTTTGCTTTGGTTTTATTGGCAGATTTAAAAGGAAATTCAGAGAATCAAAATGTCTGGGTAAGCTTCTCTTTTCATGTAGTTATGTCTCCTGATTCGGTGATAAATAGTTGAGTTTAGTGTTTGGTTGATAGATTTGAAACTGGACTTAGGCAATTTGATTCTTCATAAGTCTTATTGTTTTGTTCATTTAGGTTTTAATTTAAGTTTCGTTAGTTGTAATGTAATGTGTGTGGGTTTATGTCTTACTCTCTCTCTTTTATTTCAGGGAAGAAGCTGCTCCTGCTGTTGTTGTTCCTCCGGCTGCTGAGGCAGCTGTAATTCCAGAGGACATGGATCTGTTGACTGCATTGGAGTTGACACTAAGGAAAGCTCGTGCTCATGGTGGTGTGGTTCGTGGTCTTCATGAAAGCGCTAAGCTTATCGAGAAGCGTGCTGCTCAGCTCTGTGTCTTGGCTGAAGATTGTAACCAACCTGATTACGTCAAGCTGGTCAAAGCTCTTTGCGCTGATCACAACATCAACTTGCTTACTGTTCCAAGTGCCAAAACCCTTGGTGAATGGGCTGGTGTAAGTTGCCCTCTCTCTTCTTTTCTGACTAAAATGTTTGGCTGTTGTTCGTCTAATCTAAAGATACATGAGATATCAAGACTATCGTATTCATAATCTTGAATGTTGTTGCAGCTTTGCAAGATCGATTCAGAAGGCAATGCAAGGAAGGTTGTTGGATGCTCGTGCCTTGTAGTCAAGGTAAAGAGTCTTTACCCTTTTCTTAATCCATGAAATCTTTTGTAATGGTGTTTGACTTGTGTCTGATGATCTATGTGTTTACAGGATTACGGTGAGGAGACAACTGCACTCAACATCGTCAAGAAACATATCGAATCTAACTAAATCAGCCAAGTTAGATTTCAGATGCTTTTCATCCCTAAAGAAACGCATTTTATTTTTCTTGTGGCCACTTTCTTTTCCTCTTGTTACTTGTTAGTGGACAGGTCTTGTGATTTGTTTGGAACATGAAGTTTTGATGTTAACTATCATTTTCCTTTAACCAACTCACTCATCAAAAGTTTTTGTTAGAATTAAAATAACAAAGGGCAAACATGCGTTTCAAGAGCCAAGCCATGCCAGACCGGGAAGCCCAAACGATAACCAAGAACATTGTAATGACACAGTACTTGCAGCCCCAAAACAGAGGATGTAACAATATCCTTGCAATGTGAGTTGTAACTGCAACCGCGATACTTTCATCTTTGGGCATAAACAACGTGCTTTCAAACATATTGTAGACTGCAATGAGTATAGAACAGGATACCAATCTTTTAGAATTGCAGAATGAACATCCTCAATGTTGAATCCTGGATAATCCCAAATATGTAGCAAATGGTCACCCTAAAAAAGTACTCGATAAGGTCTCATTTGCTTTTCGGTATTTAATCAACGACAACAGCTTGCTGGTTACTTTTTAAAAGTTGGATGATGGATGGATTGGAATGTCCACAATCTTATTTCGCCGGTAAAGTAAAATAGGTTTTGCTGATAAAAAATTATTTGTGGAAAGTAGCGGGTGGGTCAAGTGGGCCAGATTTGATCTGTTTTCCGGTTATAAATAAATTTCGGTTATGGACAAAAAAGAAATACCAACTTTGATTGATCGATTTTAAGTGTCAAAGTAACGCTTTGATGGGTAACACTTGAGTAATCGCGGAATGACGGAATTGCATTCAAAAACGCGATTCCACAAATATTGTGTTTAAACGCAATTCCGTCATTCAACGATTACTCAAGTGTTACCATACAATTTAATGTTAATTCCGCAGAAAATCTAGTTAAACTTCACTTTTCTGTAAAATGAATTTTTCTGTATTTTTTTCCATGAAAACGCAAACTTACGTTTTCACTTTTTTTTTATTCCATAAATTTTTGTGATCGGCAATTTTTTGGCGGAATGGCGTTTTTAAACGCGATTCCGCCATTCCGCAGCTTACCAATCAAGGTCTGTAACTTGAAGATTGTTTGAATTTTGTGAATTGAGGACCACCCCACCCACCCCAGACTCTTGTTTTTTGGTATAAAGATCAAGATTGGATGAAATGTTGAGTAGGTGAGCTAGATTGGATTAATAAAAGCAGATATGCGAGTCCGATGATTAATTCATGAAACAAACCAATACACGAAACGGCACAAGAACCAAAATATCTGCTCCTCTACATTCAGGAACAAAAAATAGCTTAGGTTCAGTGTATCTTCCTGATAAAAGAAATTGTATAGCCACCCTCTACAATATTGTTTGGATTTGTACTGTTTTATGCCAAGAGATCTTTGTTCTATTATTTGAGACATGTGTTTTCTTCAATAATTTCATGATAATGATAGAAATAGAGCAGAAATTATAACAACGTCTTGTACAATTTACTTTCTCTAGCATGTTCAACTTAAGAGAGAGTTTGGTGGATATAAAAAACTAAAGGGTTCATACATCAAATCCCTCGAACAAAGAAATCTTAAAGTTTTTTTGAGACCTTGGGAAAAAAAGAAGAAGGAAGAAACAAAGTTTTGAGGTTGTTTAACGTGGCAAAGAAGGCATCTGAAGTTTACCAAGCATGTGATTATTAATATTTTTCAGTAACATTTGTAAGTCATATATAAAATCTATATGCTAGAGACTAGAGAGTAATAGCTTCAAACTTTTTCGAGAGAGAACAAAAATATAGCCGAGGACAAAGTTGTGTAGTTCGTTTATTAAAATCCAAAAGCGAAGAGAGGAAACTGACTCTTTTACATATGATTCGACAAAAAAAGAAGAAGAAGAGGAAATGATTCATCTCAAAGGCGAAACAATTTATAAAACAAGACCGGGTTGTATGATCGCCAGTCCAAACAACACCCCAGGTCCATATCCTATTGCAGCTGCTTTCCAGTTCAACATTTGTTCTTTCTTTGGAAGTTCTGGCTCTTGTGTTGACGGTGCTCCATTTTTCCTGAAGCAACTCTCTTGAAGAGGAAGACCACAAAGATTGAGATTCCCTTCAAAACAGGATTTAGGCTGCCCTCCAATCTGTGTACTCTGTGGTATTTGACCTGTGAGTCTGTTATGTGACATGTTAATATACCCCAAGAACGTGAGGACACTTAGCTCTTGAGGAATTCCTCCAGAAAGTTGATTTTGAGATAGGTCCAATGACTCAAGTTGGTTGAGTTTGGCCAATGACAATGGAATATGACCTGTGAAACTGTTGTTAGATAAGTCCAATGCCATCAATGACTTCAAATGACCTATGGATTCTGGAATCTGTCCTCCAAGTATGTTCCCAGAGAAATCAATGGCTGTGTATATTTCTTGGATCTTTTCAAACTCCATATTCCGTCCTTTGATTTTCAAATAAATGGAAGGATAATACCACAGCGGGGTCTTTCCAATAATATTGTGCAAATCACCTGTGTACTCCGGCCAGCTATAAACTTCAGGACTATTAACCAAAGGTGCACTCCAATTCACAAAGTAATTTGGTGGAAGACTCCCACTAAAGTTGTTATGTGATATATCGATTATCCGAAGTGCCGGAAATGGAAGAGGGTTTTCAGGAGAAGATATGGGACCATAGAATCTGTTTGATCTCAGAACAATAACTTGCAAATCCGGCAAAACCTTCAACCAGAAGGGAAATGTGTCAATGATTCTATTGTTCTCCACATTTAAAAACTGCAGGCTTGTGCATTTTACAAGAGACCTTGGAAGCTTCCCACTTATTTGATTGTGGCCAACATCAAGTAGTACTAAGATATTTTCTATATCGGGAAGTCTTCCACTGAGGTTGTTGTTACGGAGTTTCAACACTTCTATTGATACATTTGTCAAGCATCGGGGAATTGACCCACTGAAATTGTTGTTTGATAGATCAAGGAGACTCAGTCGAGTTGCTTTGCATAATGTAAGAGGTATGTCTCCAGTGAAATTATTGTTTGATGCAGCCATGACCTGGATGTTTGGTGGAGTCAAAGGAAAAGATCCTTGAAAGGCGTTTGAACTCAAATCTAACTCCGAAATCGACGAATTAAGGAGAAGTTTTGTGGAAACTTCCAAGATATTGAAGGAGTTCTGAGAGAGATTTACAGAACGCATATAAGGCAGATTCCATAACCACTGAGGCACTTTTCCTTTGATATTATTCTTGGAAATGTCTAACACCGCCAGGTTCTGTAACGTCTTAATAAACATGGGAAACTTGGTGATGTTGCAGCTCGACAAGATTAGAAACAACAAACTTGTCGAACAAGTATCAAGCCTTGATACTTTATTCCCGGAAAGATCCAAAGTCTGTAGAGACTTGCAGGGACAGAAATCGAAGTTGATTGGGTAAGTTGTGTTCTGAAATGATAGGTCGAGATATCTGAGGTTGGGTAACTTTGAGATGGGTTCTAGGATTCGAAAACTGAATAAATTATCGGCCATGTCTAGTTTCTCAAGTTTAGAGGTTGTAGAAGAATTTATATTTTCAAGAGGGTCTCTAATATGGTTATGGCTGAGAATAAGATAGGCTAGGGAAGGCATGGTGAATAGATAAGAAGGAATGCTTTCAGAAAAATGATTATATGAAAGGTCTATAGTATTAAGAAGGGTTAAATTCTGTACATTGGGAATACGACCAGTGAGCTTGTTATATGAAAGGTCTAAGTTAGTTAAGCGGCTTAGGTTACAAATTGAGGATGGAACTTGTCCGATAAAACCATTCTTGCTAAGAATCAAGACTTCCAAGTTGGTGAGTCTGTCAAATCCAGCAGGGATTGGGGACGAGTCAAAATGGTTTTCAGAGAGATCGAGGTACCTGAGGTGGTGTAATCTGAAGAGGCTACTATTAGCCTTGAGACTAGTGAGACATTGACGATGAAGAACTAGCCTCGTCACGACACCGGTCTGGCTGTCAAAGAAAACCCCGTCAAAGTAGTTAGCTTCTTTGGTCCAGGAGCTTATATTTGCTTTAATGTTTTCGTATTCATAGTCATCGGGTTTCCAAGTGAGGTCGCAGTGGTCGGATGGAAACTCATTCTTCAAAGCCAAAAGAATCTCAACTTGGTCGCGAGGTGGAGGAAATGATAGAGTGGAAACTGAGAAGCTGGTCACGAAGGCGCAGCAGAAGAAACAAGTGACGAAGAAAACAGCCAAATGTGATTTCATCATCTAAAAGAACGATGAATGAAGGAGAAACTGGTTTGTATGATTTGGTTTTGGCAGTCTAATATTCTAACCATAGCACATTATATAATGAAAATAAGAGTTGAGTCCACATTGCTTGACTTGGAAAATTGTGAAAGTCCTTGAGCATGCACTGACCACCACATATTCAATTCCACTACCCACCAAAGTGGGAGACGAACTATCGTTAATACATTTTGGAATCCGATCATATTTTCTTCTCTGATTACAATTGGACGTGAATATTATGTCTTGAGGATTTCCAATTACACAGCTTTGACTTTGGAAGTTTTAAAGTCTTCCTTTATTTATGTATCGACCACATATCTATCTACTATAGTCGGACCAATTATACAGCTTGACTTTGGAATTTTGCAAGTCTTCCTTTATGTATCGACCACATATCTATCTATCTATCTACTCTACTCTGGACCAATTATACAGTTTTGACTTTGGAATTTTGCAAGTCTTCTCGACCACATATCCACATGGACCCACCAGATAGTAAGTTACCATATATAAGAGTGGTCTCGTTTCTCATATCACTAATTTTGCATTATAGATGCAGTTTTTCTTGTATGATCTTTTTTATTTGACGTGTTTTTTTTTTTTTGTCGTCTGACACTTTCTCCCTTGCTTTCATTAAATGAGTGTTTTTAAAACCGGACCGACCCGGCGATCAGATCGGGTTGAACCGCGAACCGGAAGCATACCCGAGTTGGGTTGATTATAAAACCCAAGATAGTTGAACCGGTTAAAAAACTGGATTGGACCGCCAAAAAACCGGAAACCGGCAACCCATTGAACCGTATCAAACCGGATTTTATAAAAAATATTATTTTATATTTATTTATTTACTTTTTCTTTCCTAAACAATCATTTATAGCTATATTAATTTTAAATATTTATTAAAAAGTAAGATTAAATGTGTTACTATATCTTATCTCTTCTCTCAATGGACGAATAACATATAAAGTAAAAACTATGCATCTAAGAAGCATGATGTATATATTGGTGAACAATATGTATTGAAGATAAATTATTCATTTAAAGTGTTTTAGAACGTCTTTTGGTCTAGGCCTCAACATCTTTTAAATATTTCGAAACGTTATTATTTAACATTTAAAATTTTGAAATATTTTTTTAATAATTGTTACACATATTTTTAAAAATAATGATTATTGAAGTGTCTTATTTGATAGTTTGAAATTAATAACATAATATATATATATATATATATATATATATATATATATATATATATTAGTTTTAAATTATCATCAAATATGGTCGAACCTAGTCGAACCCGGTCAGACCATATTAACCCATAACCTAAAAGTTTTACCGGTTCGGTCGCCGGTCCGGTTTTAAAAACATTGCATTAAATTGATTGTGATCAATTAAGCAAATGGCTAAACAAAATATATTAGAATTTCCAAGTGTTAGCTTATGATCCATCTTCTACACTATTGTTATAAACAAGAAGAGTGAATTACAACCAAGATTAGGGTTTGACAAAGAGTCCCTCTCTCTCCTATCCTCGTAAACCTCTCACTAGATGCATAATGTTCTCAATACAATAATTTAGAAACGAAGTCTTGTACGCTTTGCTTTCTCTAGCATGTTAAAATTGCTGAGGTGATGATGATACGTATGCAAGGAAAGAGATGTGATTAAGACTAAAAGGAGAGTGCAAGAGTAGAATTTACCTCTTCTTCAGACGATCATGATTAACATGATCAGCCATAGACGCCAAATCTTCTCCATGTGACATATCATCGGAGTCATCATGAGTTGCAAGTCTAATAGGCTCTCTATTATCATCCAAACTGTACAAGAAAATACAATAAAAAATAAGATGACAATGTTAAGATGATAAACATCGATTATAGCTACCAAACCTTTACGACTATTAATATGTATAAGAGATTAACGTTTGGAGGTTTCATCTGCGTCCATCTTATATTAAGCTTTAATCTCAAGCCAGATGTTAGTAAAGTATATCTGCCTCGAGGGAAATCGAGATCGAGATCGCTGCAATGGCGGCTTTATAACTGGAGTAACCTTCGGTTGTTTTGTAAACAAAATACTCAATTTAACTCAAACAATTTAAAAAAAACTTAGAAAAATTGAAAACCCCAACATATGAAAATCCGGAGAAAATAAAAAACCACAAAAACCTTGAGAAAATCCAAAAAATGGCAAATATCTAATCCCAAATAATACCAATTTGTATAATAAACTAAATAATAATAACAGATTTTAATATTTATATGTGAACATTTCCTTAGCGTTTTTATATAATAGTAGGTATATACCCCAATACGCGGCGGGATTTATTTTAATATTTTTTTAAAAAATGTTTTTATTTGTTATATTTATTATATTTTTACTGTTTTATAGTTAAAGTTGCATGATTATAATTTATGCAAACAAAAATGAATCAGTTAAAGAGTTTCATTTTAGTTGCATGAATATAATTTAAGCACACAAAAATGAATTAGTTAAAGAGTTTTTTTTTTAAAAAATATTCAGATGATTAAAACATTAAAAAGAAACGTTAATATAATATTGTCTAATATGTTTTAATTTACAAACAAAATAGAGAAGAGGAGATAAACCTAAATTTTGGAGTCGCCAAACGTGAAATCGTCTTCGACTCTTCGCCACTAAAATTATATATATCTTTACGATACAAAAAGATATGCACAATTGGAGTTCTTTGTGTTCAACGTGTACAAACAAAATATTTTGATTGGTTGTCAAAGTAAATTTATAACACAAACTAATTTTATATGTTAATTTATTATTTGATCGAAAAGTAAAACATAGAAATTGTTAATCTAATAGAATAAATTATTTATTAGTTCTTCTTCTAGCTATTATTTATTAATCTAATAGAATAAATTATTTATTAATCTAATAGAGCTGGACAAATTCCAGAATTAAGAAAAAAATTATGCACTGAATTTCTCAAGCCATACCAAATTGAATTAAGAAAAAAGTACAAATATAAATTAAAATAAAATTTTATATACTAAATTAATCGATCTCGAACCGAATCAAATAAAATAATATAAGTACCGAACTGACCAAAATGTATTTAAATTAATATTTAATTATATATATAGAAAATATATCACAATCTATAATCTTAATTAAATTAGTAGATTATTTTATTTTATTTTATAAATATTTTTATTAAAATCCCAAAAATATAATTTTGATCCAAATAAGATTTATTTTTATAATCTTAAAAATCTAAAACCCTAAAACTACAAATCAAACTGAATTAAATTATAGTGATTCTGTGAGATCTATTTTTCTAAAACTCAAAAAACTCCTCAAACCAGGACATAATTTTTTGAACTCAATTCGAACCAAATTATAAAATAACTTTAATGTAATAGAAATTCATATACTAAATAAGTCAATCTCAAAATCAACCAAATCAAAATATTAAAAAACTTTAGTGATAAAAATCATTTAAATTAATATTTTAATTATATAATATATCAAAATTTTGGAATATTAGTTAAATTAGTACATTATTTTTGTTTCTCTTATACCTTTAAAAAATACAAAATTTAGAATATTAGTTAAATTAGTATATTATTTTTTGTTTCTATTAAACTTTAAAAAAAAAAATCCTAAACAAACTATAATTTTATCCAAAATGAGACTTATTTTTAGAACTAAAACCTTGAAAATCAGAACCAGGCTGAACCGAACAACCGATTGTCCACAATTTTAAAAATATTAACAGGCGGCCAACCTTAATATATTTTTTTTTGAATAAATGTTAAATTAATTTAAAAAACTAAAATTTATTTTTACATCAAATGCTATAAGTAGAGAAAGCTTTTACTCTGAAACTATCTATACTATCTCGTAGATAGCCAAGTTCCCATGGCTTTTGTAAACCTTTTGTCTCCCAAAAAAGTAGTGGAAGATATTATGTCTTCACTTGTTTGTCTATGTTCCTTATGAGAGTTGTAGCCGGCAAGGAGGCTTCCCTGTGTTACGCCCATTGCGTTTCCGCCAAATTGAGTAAGCTGAGGTTTGGAAGACATATCTGCAGAGGAACAGGTGAATCATGTCCCGGGATGTGTCATTCAAATAGGAGAGGATGATGTACCAATCTGAGCTGTAGGTAACTCCAAAGAGGCTTTGTGTCAAGTTTCTCCACACTTCTTTATAACTACAACACCAAATTCATATTGCACTTTTCTAGAAAGGGGATGGATAGTTAGGAAATGTGTGGTGTGTGACACCTATCTGTGTCCATCCATTAAAAGAGAGAATGAGAGTTAGGAAAACTTTGGCGTGTGATATCTATCCGTGTTTATCTAGAAGCTAGTCTCATATATAAGGGTAAATCTGTCTTTTTGACATTGAAACCTACAAAAAAATACAAGATTGCAAACACTTTTAGAAAGATAAAAAAATACAATTATTTTTCTAAAAAATATAATGAGTGCAATATATTTTAAAAAAGTTGGTGTAAATTAAAGAAAGGATATATTTGTAAAATCCTTTATTAAAATACTGTTACTAAAGTTGTTAGATGGCCGACAAAAAAAGTTGCTATAGATAATGTCACTTCTTTTGACAACATTGGTGGCTATAGATTCCGCTATAGATTGCAATTTCTCTATCTACAATTTATAATAACTGCTGATGTCACGGATTTTCTATTGACTTTATGAATTCGATTTGATATTGATGAATTATTTAGCAGGAAAATTTACTGTTAAGAAATGTTACATGTTTTATGACTAATACGAATAAAAACTGTTAAGGGATGCAAATAGTTGACATATTAGAAGAATAAAATCTAGTGTAATTTGGTGTTCCACTCAATTCCTCTAAAACTATTTCATTTGATATTTTTTTTTTATCTTTTAGTAAAATACAGTAGGACCCATATATTGGGTGGAAAAACTTAAAATTTTGTTGGATTTTAGTCTTGATAGGGAAGAAGAAACATCTAGCTTAACAAAAAATTTATTTTTCTAAATTTTATTTAATATTTACTATAACTAAAAATAAAATAACATTTACTTTTTTGTATAAATAAATAAATACGAATTTATCATTTTTAACTAATCAAAGATTTAGTTGCAACAAATTAGATATCTTTTATATTTACAGATTTTCTTAATTCAAAGTAATTAATTAAACAAAATGCATTATTTCATATAAATAGACTATCATAACAAATATTTCACATCAACACAAAACAAAATTATTTTCTATCTTAAAAACATATTATGATAAATACTTTTTAAAATAATATAAATAAATAATATTTTTATATTTATTATATAATTTCGTATTTATATAAACTATATAAGCTATATTAATAATATTTATTATTTTATATTTTTAATATAGATACATATATTATATTAATTTTATATTTCTTTTCTATTTCTCTAATTTATCTTATTTTTTCACTATAATTATTCCACTTATTTTTATTCTAGTAACATTTATTCCTTTTATTCCACTCATTCTTCTCATATTGCACCCAAGACAATATTTGTTGACACAAAAAGATTATTTTTATGACAATTCTGCTTTAACACGTTAGAGTCTTGCGTTGACTACTGCCGACGCGACGACTGCACCACTCGGAACCACTCGGAACCTTGTACCACAATTAATAACAGAGCCAAAGTAAATAAGTAACCACTCGGAACCAGGAGTTCGTATCCTAGTGGTAAAGGAAGTAGTAATACTCTTCCGTTACTCAGTTTCGAATCCTCATAGTTATTGGAACTTTCACATGGACTCTCCGATCCAAAGATTAGTTAGCTAAACCGATTAATCTTTAAATTTAAAAATCACTCGGAACAAAGTTAAAGTCCCCTTCGGGAGAGCGACCACACATGTTTTCCCACGTTGAGTTAGAGCATGTACAACGGTGTTACTCCCGCCGGGTTCTTAAAAATATTTTTTAATTTTTTTTTTTAAAACAGGCGAAAAAAAAGAATCAATTCTGTAGCGCCACATCAGCGCTACAAATAAGAAACAAGTTCTTAATTAAAAATTTTTAGAATCCGATTCTTAACTATTTACGTGGGACTCATAATATTTTATTAATTTTTTCTTAAAAAACTTTGCCTAAGAAGTCTTAATGGCATGTCATGGAAGCAACACGGTAAGTTCCGAATTCGGATATAGAGTGAGTGTACTTTGTTTGTCAACCAAGTAAGTGTCCAAAGTCAAAGGTCAAAATTGACACCACCCATTCCCATGATGACACGTCATTTTCTGTCGTTAGATCAATATTTTTTTTTTATCGAATATTACTATAATATTACAACTAGCTTTATTTTACTCAAAAGCAAGAAGCAAGATTCAAGTTTTTGATAATCGCAATGTTTATAAAAAGATATCGCATTGACCTAATGATGGGATATCTCAAACCATCATTAACCTAAATGGAGATGGACTCACACGAGACTCAACAACAAGTTGTTTCGTCGCCTCCGGGAAGGATATCACTCCGGCTGATGACTCTTTCCGACGTCGATGACTACATGGTTTGGGCTACAGACGCTAAAGTCGCACGCTTTTGCACATGGGAGCCTTGCACGAGCCAAGAAGAAGCCATCAAATACATAACCGATTCGGTCTTGACACACCCTTGGCTCCGAGCCATCTGTTTAGAGGACAACCGTCCGATCGGCTACATCTTGATCATGCCGGTCGATAATATCAGAAAAGAGATAGGTTACGTCCTAGCGAGAAAGTACTGGGGAAAAGGGTTCGCTACGGAGGCGGTGAGGCTAGTGACGTCGGAGATATTTAAGGAAATGCCGGAGATTGAGAGGCTTGAGGCACTAGTCGACGTGGAGAATGTTGGATCTCAAAGGGTTCTTGAAAAAGTTGGGTTTACTAGAGAAGGTGTGATGAGGAAGTTTATAATTATGAAGGGAAGTGTAAGAGATATGGTCATGTTTAGTTTCTTGCCTTCTGATCCTCTGAAGTAATTGATCAACAAAAATATTAATTCAGATCATATATATGTTGGATTTCGTGTATGATTTTCATATGATAAAAAAGAGTACTCTGTTTCTGTTTTCGGTCTCCTTTGTATTGTGAGCTTATTGCTAATGATGTATTAGTTGTCTTGCCAAAATTTTCTTATAAACCAAGTACTTGGCCTTTTCAGTGTTTGTGCATTACTAAGATTTACAACTCATTTCTGTTTAAACACTACTATAGTCAGAAACTTAATTAGATGATCACCCAATTATATGTTGCACCGGGACGGATACGGGGATGGAAAGCGGGGACGAGAACGGGTACAGAAAGCGGCAAAACTCAAAATTTATAAAAGCGGGGACGGCATGGGTACAGAGAGTATATATATAGGAATATATACATTATAGGTTCAGCAATTGACAAGTATCTTGTTTGGTGTAGTGGTTGGTGGTGATTTTACCTATCTAGAGGTAATGAGTTTGAACCATACTGTCCTCATTCGATATTTTTTCACTTAAAACTTAAATGAAGGGTAAAATGGAGATTTGCCTTGAATCATCTTCCCCGGCTCGATTTCTGCAACCCTAATCCCAGCCGCCAAACAACTTTTTTCAATTTTGCAGCATTCTTACATTTCTTTTCATACTTTAAACACTAATATTGTAGATCTAACACATTAGCTATTAATGGAAATTAACATTTCGAAGAGAAAAAAATTGGAAAAAACATTCAAACGTCCCCCTAAACATCCCCAACTAAACACTCGCCGTCCCCATCCAACACTCACCGTCTCCATTTTTCAAAGCGTGACGGAGACGTCTCCACGGCGTCCCTAAGCCGTCCCCGTCCCCGAAACGTCCTCAAAGCGGAAGCGGTCAGCTGTTAGGCGTCCCCGTGCTTCCTAGATTATACATTGCTAAGTAGAGAAGAGTTTATGTTGCATGTAGGTTTCAACTAAGTATTTAAACAGAGACAATTAGTCATTGTGAGATGTGAAGTTTGGAGAGTTTCGTTAATAATGAAGTTGGAGCTAGGAGACGACATGATAACTTAGTGTGTTTTGTGTTTTATAACTACATCTGCTTACATACCTTCGGAAGAGGGATCAAATCATTTGTACTTCATGAGGTAGGAGACGACATGATAACTTGGTGTGTCTTGTGGAGATCCGGCTCCAACAGATGCTCCGGATCCACAATCCCTGACCATCTCTCTCCTTCTCCCGGCGATGACAGATCTTGCCGGAATCCCATGGACTCGCCCGACGAAATCACTCCCATCAAGTTCCAATGACGGCGCCGTCTACGAAACCCTAGCCCTGCGCAAGAGCCTATGTTTTCCGATCGTCTCAAATCGCTCCTCCATTCCGAAGCAAAAAAGATTTACCCGGGGAGACCGACATGCGACAAGGCACGATCCCGTCGGTATCCACCGCAGTCGATTAAATGTGGCCACTACCTCTACGACACCTCCCTCGCATGCATTGCCTTCCTCCTTTCTTATCGCCGGAAAAATCATTAACCAGATCTAAAATGCTCCGCGCTCCCCACATCCACTGCATGTCCTCTAGTGGCGAAAAGGATCACGACTCACCAAAATCTGTCGAATCGTCGATTTCCGGCCACACTCCATCGTTCCGGGAAGAGTCATCACCACACAATGCCAGATGAAAAATGACGAGACATTTTTGGTCCGCCTCGTCCACCACGGTTGGACTAATAAGCACGGTAAAGATGGCGGGAGGCCTCTCACAACACCCATGAAAGACGCTAGAGAAGCCTCGAGAATCAAAGATCGACGGAAAACTCTTCTGACAAACGAGAGAAAAAAGTTCGAGCGCGTAAACTCAACTTGTACGAGCTTAAATGGTATTTTTTTTGGAATAATTATTGCGTTCAAACTTCCATTTTGTTTTAGTTTTTTTTTTTTTTTTTTTTGTTGAGAAAACCTTTTAATTTTAAATATATAATAAAATAATGTTTCTCAAAAACCACAAGTTTTGAGAGGATAAAATGTGTCTTCTATGAACAACATTTTCACAATCTACTTCATCTGCTTTGTAATTCTCTCATCATCTTCATATTCATTATGTTGTTTATTGTTTTTTATTATTTTATATGTTGCTTATGTACTCTTAAATTTACTATTAATAAAGTTAGATGTTAAAAAAAATGTGTCTTCTATGAATTTACATTTGCCTTTATTTTTCCCTCTCCATTTTATTTGTTGTTATTTATTTAAAATAAACAATGATTGTTAAATATGAATGCATGATCTAAAATAACCAAATAAACTAATATTTTAATTTTCTGTTACAAACTTTATCACTAATATCAAATAAAATAGTTACACTACAACATAAGTAATCTTGTTTATCAAAAAGTGATATGACAACTTAAACAATTTCCAATGTATAAAAAATATGTTTATTTGATGAAAAATATGTGTTTTTAAACTTTAATGTTAAAATATTATATAATAAAATAGGGTTCTCCTTAACACAAGTTAGACATGTGTCATCTACAAATTTACACTTGCATTTATTTTTTTCTCTCCATTTTATTAGTTGTTATTTATTTAAAACAAAACAATGATGATTAAATATGAATGTATAAGATAAAATAACCAAATAAAAGTAATATTTTAATTTTCAATATATAAAATATATGTTTATTTGATGGAAAATATTTGTTTCTAAATTTTAATTTTAAATATATAATAAAGTAATGTTTCTCAAAAACATCAAGTTTTGAGAGGATAAAATGTGTCTTCTATGAATTTACACTTGCCTTTATTTTTCTCTCTCCATTTTATTTGTTGTTATTTATTTAAAATAAAACAATAATTGTTAAATATGAATGCATGATCTAAAATAACCAAATAAACTAATATTTTAATTTTCTGTTACAAACTTTATCACTAATATCAAATAAAATAGTTACATTACAACATAAGTAATTTTGTTTATCAAAAAGTGATATGACAACTTAAACAATTTCCAATGTATAAAAAATATGTTTATTTGACGAAAAATATGTGTTTTTAAATTTTAATGTTAAAATCTTATATAATAAAATAGGGTTCTCCTTAACACAAGTTATAGAGATTTTCATGTGTCACTTAAAATTTTTATTTTTATTTTTATTTTAATCACTAACAATTACTGAACTAATTTATTTCGTACCCATTAATTAATTTTAAATTAATAAATATTTTTTAAGATAATATATTACATTTTGATTATAACTAAGATAAGATGTCAAAGAAAATAAAATTTAAACATATTATCTAATAGAAATGGAGTTAATTTTTATTATTAGTTTTGGACATATAGTTATATAAAGATTGTAATCTAGAAAATAAAAATTACATTGTTTATGTAATCTTATATAATAAAGTAAGGTTCTCCTAAACAAAAGTCATAAAAGGTTTTCATGTGTCACTATTTTTATTTCTAACAATTAATATAATCAATTATTTCTTACATATTAACCAATTTTACATTGATAAATGTTTTCCGAGATATTATATTACATTTTCACCATAATTAAGATGAGATATCAATGAAAATAAAGTTTAAACATATTATCTAATATAATGTAGGGAGAGTTTTCTAGAATATTCTTCTAATCCTACATAGTAATATTTTATGTTTCTTCCATATGTTTCATGTAGTTTTTAATTATTTTTCTCTATCTTAATTTTTTAATAATAAAAAATTATTATTTTTCTTATTATTACTTTTAGTTATATAGTTAGATAATGATTATGATATAAATAAAATACGTTTCTACTTAAAAAGATAAGTAATTAAAATATTTATTTTTAAGTTTAATACAATTCACATAACTGAAGTTAAATTTGTTTAAAAATCATAAAGATATAACAAAATATTTTAAAATGCTAAAACTAAAAGTATTGTATTTTATTTTATTTTAGTAAATTAATTATCTTAGTAAAAAATATATATGTATTTACAAAATAGCAAAAAAAATTAATTATTTTAAATATAAATAATCTATTAAAAATATTTACTAAATATTTTAATAAAAAATGCTTTATTTTTACTTATATTAATTTTAATCCAACTTTAATACAATTCATATAACTAAAGTTAAATTTGTTTAAAAATCATAAAAGATATAACTAAATAATTTAAAATATTAAAACTAAGAGTATTGTATTTTATTTTATTTTAGTAAATTAATTCTCTTAGTCAAAACTATATATGTAGATACAAAATAGCCAAAGGATTTAATTATTTTAACTATAAATAACCTATTAAAAATATTTACTATATATTTACATAAAATGCTTTATTTTTGCTTATATTTAATTTATAATCCACGCAACGCGTGGAACTATCCCTAGTTATTAAAATTGTAAACATGTCTGGGCTTACTATATTAAAAAAATATAGGGCCTTGATTATTTTTTCACAAAAAGGGCGCCAACGTTTCTTTTTTTTTTCATAGCCACGGCCCTGTGTCTATTTCCTTGAAAATGAGTTATGGAGGAACCGATGTGTTGTTGGGCAAAGGGTTGTTACGCTGCTTCCAAATGCTATACAGTGTCGCTTGCATCATTGTTCGACGAAGTGCCTTAGGTGCAATTGAGGACGAGCATGCAGCCCATACCATAAGATCATCCCAAGAAGAGAAGACCGTATGTGTCATAGGATGATCTTATATTAAGCTTATGTTATTTGTATTTTCAATCAATTCCGGTTTGTCTTCCAAACCGATGCAACTTTCTTATTTCGGTTATTCATTAGTATGGTTTAGTACTGATGCAATAGTATTTGTAAGCTTTTTTGGGCATTTCAGATCATTAATCGAAAAGCAAATATTCTATCATCTTCCTCCTTTATCTTTCTTCTCATTCTCTTGACTTCTTATGTCATCTCTCTCTCTTCTAACGGGTTTCAGGTGATCTTCCTCTACCTTTCTGATCATCTTTAGTCCTCTTTCCCCTTCTACCCATCTTACGGTAACATTGGTATCAGAGCTCTTGAGACCATGGAGACAAGACAGAAAACGCTAAACGAGTTCGGAAAACAGCTCGAGGAGCTGCGAATGGCACAGGCGAAGCAGGTCGAAGAGCAGAACCATCGAACGGATTTTCTGCAAAACGAGATCGATAATCGGTTCAACGGTCTTGAAGCTCGACTTGGCGGACTCGAAGCAAAATCCGATGAGAAGTTTTGTAACATCCCGGAACCGAGTACCCCATCTAGGAGGATTGGGGAAAGGAGACTTGGAACCAAAAGGGTTTACGACTCGTCGTGAATACCAAGAATAAGTGTTCCAAGGTCTTAAAGAAGCTAAGCTTAGCCGAAAGGCAGCTCAGCTAAGAGGAAACGAGCTGAACCAAGAGTGTTCAGCTGAAACGAGCTGAACGGTCCAGCTGGTCAGCTGGGTCAGCTAGCAACCAGCTCAACCCAGCTAGCTTGAGTGTTCAAGTGTTGGGTCAGCTGGTCAGCTAGTGACACTAGCTGACCAAGGGGCACCAAAGCGAAAGGGCACCTTGGAAGGTTGCACCCTTTCGGCCAACCAAGGCAACCCTTCGCCTATGGAAGTTATGGGGCGAAAATGGAGCCTATAAATAGGCCACAAGAAGCCATTTTCGTGCACATTCTGTCCAGGGAAGAAATTCCATGATTCTCTAAGGCAAAGGCCAAATTAAAAGAGGAAAAAGAGATGATTTATGGCCGGAATACCGATGGGTATTGGCCGGATGTGTAAGGGGGATTTGGAATGGTTTCTAGGGCATTTAAGGAAGGGGAAACAAGAGAGAAATGCCCATAAACTCATGAAGAATCGGATTGAAGAAATGAAGAAAATTCCCGGCAACCGTCCGTGGGTCGTTCACGGACGACCGCGGGTCGTACACGGTCGACCGCGGGTCGTCAGGAACGACCGTAACCGTCACGGACGAACACGGACGTGCACGGACGAACGCGGATGGTGCTCGGGCGAACGTGGGTCGCGTACGGACGACCGCGGGTTGATCGCGGACGACCGCGGGTCACGTACGGACGACCGTGACCGTTCACGTACGGTCGTGTCCGTTCACGGACAGTCGTGTCCATTCACGGACGACCGTGGGACGATCACGGACGACCGCGGTTCGTTTCTGGACGACCGTGGGTCATCACGGATGACCACGGGTCATCACGGACGACCGTGAGTCATCACGGACGACCGCGGGTCATCACGGACGACCGCGGGTCATCACGGACGACCGCGGGTCATCACGGACGACCGCGGGTCATCACGGACGACCACGGGTCATCACGGACGACCGCGGGTCATCACGGACGACCGCGGGACGTGAACGGATGACCGCGGGCTATTCACGGACGCACGGGAGCGTGAACGGACGAACGCAGGGCGTGAACGGACGAACGCAGAAAGCGTGAACGGACGAACGCAAAGCGTGAACGGACGCGTCTCTTCGTGAACGTGGATGAGTAGTCGATACTCATGCCTTGCGGTTAAGGGACAAGGAGCGATCGGTGGTGGTACGGTTGCATGGTCGGGTCGCGGTCTAAGGCAGGACAGTCGAGAGAGTCGGGTCGCGATTGGAATTGACCGAAGGCCGGGAAGGCTGAGGAGGTGATTCAACGGACACCGGAAAAGGGGACTGATCCGGCCACGGGTTGGACCCGCGCGATGGGTAAACCGATTATGGAACATACCTCACCTAAGATTGGTTCCGGCTTCCAACCGACAGGATGGTGTATTGACGAGTGGACTGATCGGGCAAGGAAACGAGGGAGCTAATCGGACCAAACAATTCCATAAGGAATCACTACAAAGGTTAAGGTAACATTAAATAAGCCTTAACATAATCTAAGTGTTTGGATGTAACAGGAAAGGAATGGTGGCCAAAGGAAGAACATGAAGACCTCTTTTGTACTCGGTCATGTGGGGATGGTTGGTTGAATGACTAAGTACAAAGGGGGTGTGTTCTAAAGGTACCGGAACGGATGAGCTAAGCTGAGCGCGGAGCTAGCTTCACACCGGCTTCACTAAAGGTTAAGGTACACGTTTCGAGTACTCTTCTATTGTTCTAAAGAATGGTTAGAGCTGAATAGGAGAATGAAATGATCTAAGTAAGTGACTTAGGTTGTTAGAACGGGATAGTTAATGAACGGGACCTCATAAGGGTTTTAAGGAAACCTAAGAAAGTAATAGGAGGTTCTTGGACAGATCGTTCTTTAGAAGGACGATGTAAATGTTAAGTAAGGATTCCGCTGCGTAATATTAATTAAGTATGAAGGATCTAAGACTAGAAGTCAATAGTAGATCCGAAGAATACTTGTTCCTAAGGGAAAATTTAAAATAGGACGGGTTTTCGGGAGGTTCAGGCATGGGTTTGGCCTGACCACTGGAACGCATCGACCGCGGCCTAGGAGGGCCGGGTCGGGGTGTTTCAAGTTGGTATCAGAGCGGAGTTATTTCCTAGGACGATGCTCTCATGATTGGTGACTTGCTAAGGCAAGTGCACCAAGGACGCACTTAGTCTTGACCATTATCGTGAATGAACTGTAAACGGTTGGGCAGATCAACCATGCTAAGGGGACGTTTCGCCTGTAGTATGTGGATGATCGGACGGCACGTCTTGGAGACGTTGGCCGGGTCATGGAACCGCATACGGTAAGTGCCAGTGGAAGCGGATGGTCGGACGGCACATCTTGGAGATGTTGGCCGGATCAAGAACCGCACACGGCAAGAACCCAAGCGTGAAGTGGTTAAGTGGAAAACCAAGTTGATCACAGCCAGACCGTAAGACAGCATCATCAGGTCATGACCATGCGTCGTAGGCCGTTCACCGCATTCGCAAGATGATGGTAGCCGTGCGCGGACCATCATACAAGTTCGCGGGAACAGTCGTGTCCGTTCGCGTAAAATCGCACGGACGGTCGCGTACAACCGGGGGTCACGACATGGTCGCGGATCCAGGAACGGTTGGGACGTGGTGTTGGACGAACACGTATGACCGCGGGTCGCGACAGGGTCGCGGATCCAGGAACGGTTGAGACGTGTTACGTCGAGGCCTATATGGTCGAGGTGAACCAGGTGGTAGCTAGGTCACAAGTGAGAGTGTCCAGCTGGCCCGGGAGGGACCTGAGGGGGAAATGGGGCCAAAGGGTCGATAACCATTCCTCGGACCGCGCAGAATGCACCTCCTACGGATGGCAACACTCCGTAAGATGTTGGGAGAAAGGGAGGGCCTGCGTGAAGGTGGAAGCAAGGACCCGGGGTCGCGAGCTGTCCACAGGCTGGGGTCGAAAAAGGACTGTAAAACCAAGGTCATGTTTCCGTCGTGGGCAGCCTAGACATTTTGTTTGGGATTGTCAGAATGGCCGGGACGGACGGTCGGGGGCTCCGAAAGTGGATTGGGGTCAGGGTGACCGCGCGGCTACGGCCAAGGGTCAACTGGGGAAAACCTCAAGTCCATGAGCTCGTGGAGGATTCAGGCATGGCCGTCTCCTTCGATGTGATCATTGGTCTGTCACTCGAACCCGGATTTCTCAAATTTCTGCATGGCATATTGGGGAATAAAGCGGGGCTTATATGCATTGTGGGAATGTGTAGGGACCGTTGTGGATCGTGGAACTAAGATCAAGTCCTTGGAGGGCGGAGGTCAAGTTTCACGGGGAACTAAGATCAAGTCCTTGGAGGGCGAAGATCAAGTTTCGGGTCAAGTCCGAAAGGATTGTGATCGGGATTGACCAAGTCTAAGACAAGACAAAAATCAGGGAAGTGATTAAGTATTGACGTATTAAGGTCAATGGGAAGTGGAAAGGCATACCAAACCGAGATAGGAAGGGTATACACAAAAGTTAACCACCATTGAATTCGGGGACGAATTCCCAATTTGGTGGGGGAGACTTGTAACATCCCTGCTCCGGTAATGTATGGATCTCTCGACGGCTCGGTCCATGAATCGGTTGTTGATCGGCCATGGCCAAGACCGTGAGCCACAAGTCGGGTTAAGCGCGGTATGAACCGTAAGTGGGCAAGAAAAAGTTCGGACAGTTAAGCTCGATCGAACGGCAGCCGTTGGGGCGGTTGACCGAAGATCGGCAGGCTGGGCACGAATGGTCCATGCGCGGGAACGGAATGGGGAAGTCCGGTCATATGCGACTTGATCCTAGACGAATGGCTCCGGCAAGGACAACCATAAAGGGACTTAGGCCGAATAGAGAGAACATATAATTGTTATGTCCTGCTAATGTTTCTGGATGTTACTAGCCCAATGGTTCATAGAGTTGAACGGGGCAAACACCTTAAGTCGGATTCGGGGACGAATCCCTTTTAAGGGGGGTAGAACTTGTAACATCCCGGAACCGAGTACCCCACCCTAGGAGGATTGGGGAAAGGAGACTTGGAACCAAAAGGGTTTACGACTCGTCGTGAATACCAAGAATAAGTGTTCCAAGGTCTTAAAGAAGCTAAGCTTAGCCGAAAGGCAGCTCAGCTAAGAGGAAACGAGCTGAATCAAGAGTGTTCAGCTGAAACGAGCTGAACGGTCCAGCTGGTCAGCTGGGTCAGCTAGAAACCAGCTCAACCCAGCTAGCTTGAGTGTTCAAGTGTTGGGTCAGCTAGTGACACTAGCTGACCAAGGGGCACCAAGGCGAAAGGGCACCTTGGAAGGTTGCACCCTTTCGGCCAACCAAGGCAACCCTTCGCCTATGGAAGTTATGGGGCGAAAATGGAGCCTATAAATAGGCCACAAGAAGCCATTTTCGTGCACATTCTGTCCAGGGAAGAAATCCCATGATTCTCTAAGGCAAAGGCCAAATTAAAAGAGGAAAAAGAGATGATTTATGGCCGGAATACCGATGGGTATTGGCCGGATGTGTAAGGGGGATTTGGAATGGTTTCTAGGGCATTTAAGGAAGGGGAAACAAGAGAGAAATGCCCAGAAACTCATGAAGAATCGGATTGAAGAAATGAAGAAAATTCCCGGCAACCGTCCGTGGGTCGTTCAAGGACGACCGCGGGTCGCGCACGGTCGACCGCGGGTCGTTCATGGACGACCGCGGGTCGTACACGGTCGACCGCGGGTCGTCAGGAACGACCGTAACCGTCACGGACGAACACGGACGTGCACGGACGAACGCGGATGGTGCTCGGGCGAACGCGGGTCGCGTACGGACGACCGCGGGTTGATCGCGGACGACCGCGGGTCACGTACGGACGACCGTGACCGTTCACGTACGGTCGTGTCCGTTCACGGACAGTCGTGTCCATTCACGGACGACCGTGGGACGATCACGGACGACCGCGGTTCGTTTCTGGACGACCGTGGGTCATCACGGATGACCACGGGTCATCACGGACGACCGTGAGTCATCACGGACGACCGCGGGTCATCACGGACGACCGCGGGTCATCACGGACGACCGCGGGTCATCACGGACGACCACGGGTCATCACGGACGACCGCGGGTCATCACGGACGACCGCGGGACGTGAACGGATGACCGCGGGCTATTCACGGACGCACGGGAGCGTGAACGGACGAACGCAGGGCGTGAACGGACGAACGCAGAAAGCGTGAACGGACGAACGCAAAGCGTGAACGGACGCGTCTCTTCGTGAACGTGGATGAGTAGTCGATACTCATGCCTTGCGGTTAAGGGACAAGGAGCGATCGGTGGTGGTACGGTTGCATGGTCGGGTCGCGGTCTAAGGCAGGACAGTCGAGAGAGTCGGGTCGCGATTGGAATTGACCGAAGGCCGGGAAGGCTGAGGAGGTGATTCAACGGACACCGGAAAAGGGGACTGATCCGGCCACGGGTTGGACCCGCGCGATGGGTAAACCGATTATGGAACATACCTCACCTAAGATTGGTTCCGGCTTCCAACCGACAGGATGGTGTATTGACGAGTGGACTGATCGGGCAAGGAAACGAGGGAGCTAATCGGACCAAACAATTCCATAAGGAATCACTACAAAGGTTAAGGTAACATTAAATAAGCCTTAACATAATCTAAGTGTTTGGATGTAACAGGAAAGGAATGGTGGCCAAAGGAAGAACATGAAGACCTCTTTTGTACTCGGTCATGTGGGGATGGTTGGTTGAATGACTAAGTACAAAGGGGGTGTGTTCTAAAGGTACCGGAACGGATGAGCTAAGCTGAGCGCGGAGCTAGCTTCACACCGGCTTCACTAAAGGTTAAGGTACACGTTTCGAGTACTCTTCTATTGTTCTAAAGAATGGTTAGAGCTGAATAGGAGAATGAAATGATCTAAGTAAGTGACTTAGGTTGTTAGAACGGGATAGTTAATGAACGGGACCTCATAAGGGTTTTAAGGAAACCTAAGAAAGTAATAGGAGGTTCTTGGACAGATCGTTCTTTAGAAGGACGATGTAAATGTTAAGTAAGGATTCCGCTGCGTAATATTAATTAAGTATGAAGGATCTAAGACTAGAAGTCAATAGTAGATCCGAAGAATACTTGTTCCTAAGGGAAAATTTAAAATAGGACGGGTTTTCGGGAGGTTCAGGCATGGGTTTGGCCTGACCACTGGAACGCATCGACCGCGGCCTAGGAGGGCCGGGTCGGGGTGTTTCAAGTTGGTATCAGAGCGGAGTTATTTCCTAGGACGATGCTCTCATGATTGGTGACTTGCTAAGGCAAGTGCACCAAGGACGCACTTAGTCTTGACCATTATCGTGAATGAACTGTAAACGGTTGGGCAGATCAACCATGCTAAGGGGACGTTTCGCCTGTAGTATGTGGATGATCGGACGGCACGTCTTGGAGACGTTGGCCGGGTCATGGAACCGCATACGGTAAGTGCCAGTGGAAGCGGATGGTCGGACGGCACATCTTGGAGATGTTGGCCGGATCAAGAACCGCACACGGCAAGAACCCAAGCGTGAAGTGGTTAAGTGGAAAACCAAGTTGATCACAGCCAGACCGTAAGACAGCATCATCAGGTCATGACCATGCGTCGTAGGCCGTTCACCGCATTCGCAAGATGATGGTAGCCGTGCGCGGACCATCATACAAGTTCGCGGGAACAGTCGTGTCCGTTCGCGTAAAATCGCACGGACGGTCGCGTACAACCGCGGGTCACGACATGGTCGCGGATCCAGGATCGGTTGGGACGTGGTGTTGGACGAACACGTATGACCGCGGGTCGCGACAGGGTCGCGGATCCAGGAACGGTTGAGACGTGTTACGTCGAGGCCTATATGGTCGAGGTGAACCGGGTGGTAGCTAGGTCACAAGTGAGAGTGTCCAGCTGGCCCGGGAGGGACCTGAGGGGGAAATGGGGCCAAAGGGTCGATAACCATTCCTCGGACCGCGCAGAATGCACCTCCTATGGATGGCAACACTCCGTAAGATTTTGGGAGAAAGGGAGGGCCTGCGTGAAGGTGGAAGCAAGGACCCGGGGTCGCGAGCTGTCCACAGGCTGGGGTCGAAAAAGGACTGTAAAACCAAGGTCATGTTTCCGTCGTGGGCAGCCTAGACATTTTGTTTGGGATTGTCAGAATGGCCGGGACGGACGGTCGGGGGCTCCGAAAGTGGATTGGGGTCAGGGTGACCGCGCGGCTACGGCCAAGGGTCAACTGGGGAAAACCTCAAGTCCATGAGCTCGTGGAGGATTCATGCATGGCCGTCTCCTTCGATGTGATCATTGGTCTGTCACTCGAACCCGGATTTCTCAAATTTCTGCATGGCATATTGGGGAATAAAGCGGGGCTTATATGCATTGTGGGAATGTGTAGGGACCGTTGTGGATCGTGGAACTAAGATCAAGTCCTTGGAGGGCGGAGGTCAAGTTTCACGGGGAACTAAGATCAAGTCCTTGGAGGGCGAAGATCAAGTTTCGGGTCAAATCCGAAAGGATTGTGATCGGGATTGACCAAGTCTAAGACAAGAAAAAAATCAGGGAAGTGATTAAGTCTTGACGGATTAAGGTCAATGGGAAGTGGAAAGGCATACCAAACCGGGATAGGAAGGGTATACACAAAAGTTAACCACCATCGAATTCGGGGACGAATTCCCAATTTGGTGGGGGAGACTTGTAACATCCCTGCTCCGGTAATGTATGGATCTCTCGACGGCTCGGTCCATGAATCGGTTGTTGATCGGCCATGGCCAAGACCGTGAGCCACAAGTCGGGTTAAGCGCGGTATGAACCGTAAGTGGGCAAGAAAAAGTTCGGACAGTTAAGCTCGATCGAACGGCAGCCATTGGGGCGGTTGACCGAAGATCGGCAGGCTGGGCACGAATGGTCCATGCGCGGGAACGGAATGGGGAAGTCCGGTCATATGCGACTTGATCCTAGACGAATGGCTCCGGCAAGGACAACCATAAAGGTGTTGGGAATGTCCTGAAATCTACCGTACTATCTCTAGAAAGTATGATAAGTGTCGAGATCAGACATAAGTCATAAATACTGGGTGATCATGATGGCTTGCTAGAGTCCGCTCATGATCTATAAGTTTAGGACTTATTACCAGTATTGTATGATCCCGAAGGGTCACACACCATAGCTAACAGGAAAGTTAAATGGAAATAATACGGTAAGATGCAATGGCATTTACTGTATTGGATCAGAGTTTTGGGCCAGACAAAATACAGGCTTTTTGTCTGATTTGTGTTTTGGGCCCAAAAGATTAATGAGCCATTAGTCTAATGACTTGGGCCCATTAATGAGATATAAGAGAATCAGAAAACCCTAAGGAAGCCAACCTTCCCTGCGATTTTCTCCTCTGGGCCGCGAGCTCTCTCTCTCTCAAATCTCTCTCTCTGATCTTCCACATCTTTGGTCTAGCAGCCGTCCCGTGCTTGTAAGAGTGTGGATACTCGAGGAGGAATAGGTGTTACCATCTGTTCTAGCTGATCTCATCATTACCATCTATCATCCGCTGCAATCTGAAAGGTAGTGATCAGGTTTGCTTTATGATTCATTTGACGAGAACCTAGATCTGCTTAAGGATTTGTGTTAGGTTGTAATTGAGAATTAAACCATGGAAAACACCCATAATCCTTTAGTGGTATCAGAACCAGGTTGTTGGTTTCTTGTAATTTGGATCTTAATATGGCTTGATCGATCGTTTTCAATTGATAATGTTGACCTTGTTATTCAATCAAAATAAATCGCTTGTTGATTGGTTTGTTATTATCATGTTCACAAGTGATTTGAAAAAGTCAGTTAATTGAATCAATTATCATTCGTTAATAATCGCTTGTTGTATGGATCGATTTGAAAACCCTAGCCATTAATCGCTCGTGTGTTTTGTCTTTTAGTCAAATGGTTGTTAACTTTGTTTAATTAATAGAGAAATCGATTTGTTAGGGTTTGATAGATGACAAAAATTTTTTGTCTTCTTGTGTTAAGTCATGAAAACGATTTGGAATAAAATCATTGAATTCACATGATCGATCACTTGGTGTAACGCTTGAATTGTTGATTTTGTTAGTTATGTTAATATGTCATGATCGTTTATTGAAATTGATTTGTTAATGTTCAATAAGTGTTTTGTCTTCACATGATCGTGAGCATTAATGAATTTGAAAAAAGTCAAAATTGTGTTTGTTATGATACGATGTGTTTGTTGTTAATCACATGAATCATTTTCTTATGAAAAGGACAATATTGTGTTTGTTATGATACGAGGCGTTTCTTAGTTTCATATTCGCATGAATCAAATAATTATTATTAGATTATGATCACATGATTATATAAATATTTAATTATTTAATTAATTGTGTGTTTAAAGCCTTAAACCGCAAGTTAAATCAAATTGGCTAAAACACTAGGTGTTTCTTCCCGGTTTTGGATTTAACTGAACCGATCAAATTTAATTGGTGGTTCAAGCGGTTAACCCAAATCGTGGTTTGCTGGAAATAATTTTATTTCTGGTTAAACCGGATTTAAATTCATAAAATTGAATTTTAACCTAAACCGAAGGCTGGTCTAAGTTTGATTTGGTTGGACCAAATAATTTAGAGCTGGTCTGGTTTAGTAAATAACCGATGGTTTTGATAGTTAATTTGGTCTTGGACCAGAATTAATAAACCGGATCGGTTATGTCAAATTATTGGGCCAGCTGGAATTCTATGGTCTCGGGCCAAGAATTGGGCCTATAATTTGTGACCCAACCCAAAATATTTAATAAAATATTAAATTAGAAATTTCTATTTTTAGAAAGTTACTAAATTTAGAAAGTTTCTAAAATAAGAAAGTTTCCCAAAATAGTAATCTTCTCTTTTTGGAAATAAAACTTAAAAATCCTCAAAATCAATATCAAGCTTGGATGTCTTTCCAATCTTGTCAGCTACTTAACGCTTACTTGATTACAGATATGGCTTACAGTGTGAGGTGTCTGTTTTCGCGTAAGTAAAGTAGTATATAGTCACTAATTTCATTGGGAGTCCCAGATTTTAGTGATTATTTGGCTGTAAGAGATTGGTTTCCTTGACTGGGCCATCGGGAGTCCCGGGCCTTGAGACATCTGGTGAATTTGGGCCTCGGGTCCAATTCACAACCGAGAGTTATTGGTTATAACTAGCTGTATGTATGCTTACCAAGTAAAGCTAATTCCGGGTGACGGCCAGTGGCCCACTTTGGATTTAGCTGAACATGGGTCTCGGAATCATTGTATTCTTATGAGGTTAAACAAAGAATTTTGAATACAATGCGAGTTTTCTTATAAGTTGTTAAGATTGCTCTTTTATGAACATAATAACTAAAAATCTCTATTGTCTCATATTTTCAGCTATGTCAAGCACAACAACTCAAAACACTTTCTCGATCCGGTCTGCCCTTGAGAAGGACAAACTGAACGGATCAAACTTCCTGAACTGGTCAAGGAACCTGAGACTTGTGCTCAGACAGGAGAAGAAGGCTTATGTCCTTGAAAGAGCTCTCTCTCCTAGACCTGCGAATAATGCCGCACAAGCTGTGAAGAATGCTTGGGATACGCATTCTTCAGATGCTAATGACGTGATTTGCCTGATGTTGGCGACAATGGCTCCCGAGCTGCAGATGCAGTGGGAAGACCTGACTTGTCCCATGGAGCTGATGGCAAATCTGAAAGCGTTGTTTCAGGAGCAGGCTCGTACAGAGAGATTCCAAACTGTTAAGAATCTCTTGGACTGTAAAATGGCTAAGGATGCAGCAGTGAGTCCTCATGTTCTGAAAATGATGGGTTATCTCGATCATTTGACGAGGCTCGACTGTCCTATAAGCCAAGAGCTTGCTTGTGATATCGTTCTGCAGTCTCTTACTCCTGCATATGACCAGTTCATTTTGAACTATAATATGCATGGGTTGATAAAGACGTTGCCTGAGCTACATGGTATGCTCAAGACTGCAGAACCGAATCTGAAGAAAACCAAGGAGTCGTCTGTACTCATGGTGCAGAAGGGCAAGGGTTTCAAGAAATCCGCTGCAGACAAGGGAAAGGGCAAAGTAGTTGGCAATGAAAACGCCAAGCCCAAGCCCGTGTCCAAAGCTGGGCCTTCTGACATCTGCCACTTTTGCAAAGAGGCAGGGCATTACCGCAGGGACTGTAAGAAATACCAGGAAAGTCTGAAGAAGAAGAAGTCCTTCGAGACTAAATCTTCAGGTATTTTTGTTATTGAAGTAAATACTACTACTTCTGATAATACCACTTGGGTATTAGATACTGGATGTGGGGCTCATATTTGTACTAATATGCAGGCTCTCAGCAACAGTAGAAGGTTGAAGCAAGGGCAAGTAGAGTTGCGGGTTGGCAATGGAGCGAAGGTTCCAGCACTGGCCGTTGGCACTTACTTGTTGTCTTTACCTTCTGGATTGATTTTAGAACTTGAGAATTGTTATTTTGTACCTGCTATAAGCAGAAATATCATTTCAGTTTCATTGTTGGATTTGCAAGGATTTGATTTTTCTATTAAGAATAAATTGTGTTCCTTTAATCTCAATGATATGTTCTATGGCTGTGCCCCTCTTATAAATGGGCTGTACATGCTGGATCAATCTGCTCCAGTATATAACATAAATACAAAACAGTTCAAATCTAACGAAAAAAATGAAACGTTTCTCTGACATTGTCGTTTGGGGCACATTAGTGAGAAACGCGTCAAGAGACTCCATTCAAATGGACTCTTGGGCTCATTTGACTTTGAGTCTTGTGAGCAGTGCGAATCTTGCCTAATGGGCAAAATGACACGGGCCCCTTTCAATAAACCCACCGAAAGGGCCAGTGAACTATTGGGCCTGATACATACTGACGTGTGTGGCCCAATGTTCACAAGTGCTAGAGGAAACTTTCAGTACTTCATTACATTCACTGATGATTTCAGTAGATATGGATATGTCTACTTGATGAAACATAAGTCGGAAACCTTTGAAAAGTTCAAAGAATTCCAGAATGAAGTACAGAACCAGCTTGGTAAAAGTATTAAGGCTCTTCGGTCGGACCGAGGAGGAGAATACTTGAGCCAGGAATTTCGTGATCATCTGAGTGAGTGTGGGATTATCTCCCAACTCACACCTCCTGGAACACCTCAGTGGAATGGTGTGTCTGAGAGAAGGAATCAGACATTGTTAGATATGGTCCGATCCATGATGAGTCACACAGACCTTCCTATATCCCTTTGGGGATATGCTTTGCTGACCGCAACGTTCACACTGAACAGAGTGCCATCAAAGGCAGTAGCAAAGACACCATATGAGATATGGACTGGAAAAGCTCCAGCAATGTCTTTTCTCAGAATTTGGGGTTGTGAAGCCTATGTCAAAAGATTAATCTCAGACAAGCTTACACCAAAATCTGACAAATGCTACTTCATTGGTTATCCTAGGGATACCAAGGCTTATTACTTCTATCTGCGATCCGAGAACAAAATCTTTGTTGCTCGGGATTGTACTTTTCTTGAAAGGGAGTTTCTCTCTAGAAAAGATAGTGGGAGTAAGGTACAACTTGATGAAATTCAAGAAGGACAGGAACCTGTTCAACCTAATGAGGAAGAACAGCAGGATGAATTACATGAAGTTGTAATAGAACCTGAACCTGCAGTACCTGAAGTTCGAAGATCCGGAAGGATCCGTCAGGAACCTGATAGATATCAGGGGTTCCTTGTGACTAATTGCCATGATCTTTTGATCATTGACGGTGATGAACCCTCGAACTTTGCAGAAGCCATGATGGGCCCTGACTCCTTAAAGTGGCGTGAAGCCACAGAATCCGAGATGGACTCCATGTCTGCTAACCGAGTGTTTTCACTGGTTGATTTACCTGCTGGTGCAAAAGCCATCGAGTGTAAATGGATCTTCAAGAAGAAGATAGACGTGGATGGAAATGTCCAGATTTACAAAGCCAGGTTGGTGGCAAAAGGTTTCAAGCAAATTCATGGTATAGACTATGATGAAACCTATTCACCAGTGGCAATGATGAAATCAATTCGGATTCTCCTAGCAACTGCCGCTTATTATGATCATGAGATTTGGCAGATGGATGTGAAAACCGCCTTCCTGAATGGAATCTTGGAGGAGGATGTGTATATGACACAACCTGACGGTTACATTGATCCTAAGAATGCTGGGAAAGTATGCAAGCTTCACAAATCCATTTATGGATTGAAGCAAGCATCGAGGAGTTGGAATCTTCGTTTTGATGAAGCAATAAAGAACTTTGACTTCATCAGAAACCAAGAGGAACAATGTGTGTATAAGAAAACTAGTGGGAGCAAAGTGGCGTTTCTTATCCTATATGTCGATGACATATTGCTTCTTGGAAATGATATTCCAATGCTGAAGTCTGTTAAAGACTGGCTGGGAAGTTGTTTTTCCATGAAGGACATGGGTGAAGCCGCGTATGTTCTTGGAATCCGAATCTTTAGAGACAGATCTAAAAAGCTGATTGGACTTTGTCAAGATGCTTATATAGATAAAGTCCTGCATCGATTCGGAATGGATAAATCCAAGAAGGGGTTCACGCCAATGATACATGGTGCTTCACTAAGCAAGGATCAGTGTCCTAAGACACCTGATGAGCTTAAGCGCATGAGTAGGATTCCTTATGCTTCGGCTATAGGATCTATCATGTATGCCATGATCTGTACTCGTCCTGATGTTGCTTATGCACTAAGCATGACGAGTAGGTACCAGTCTAATCCAGGTGAGAGTCACTGGATTGCCGTAAAGAATATCCTGAAGTATTTGAGGAATACTAAGGATAAATTCTTGGTTTACGGAGGAAGTGAAGTGCTTGAAATGAGTGGATTCACGGATGCAAGTTTTCAGACAGATAAGGATGATTTCCGGTCACAGTCTGGCTACATCTTCTGTCTGAATGGCGGTGCAGTAAGTTGGAAGAGTTCCAAGCAGAGCACCGTAGCAGATTCCACAACTGAAGTTGAATACATCGCTGCTTCAGAAGCTGCGAAGGAAGGAGTTTGGATCAGGAACTTCTTGATTGAACTCGGTGTATTCCCTAATGCCACTGAGCCTTTGGCACTGTATTGTGACAACAATGGTGCAATTGCTCAAGCCAAGGAACCGAGACATCATCAGAAATCCAAACACATTATGAGAAGGTATCACCTGATTCGTGATATAGTGAATAGAGGCGAAGTGATGGTCAGCAGAGTTCCCACTGATGAGAACGTGGCTGACCCGTTGACAAAGCCACTCCCGAGACCTAAGCACGAGTTGCATACTGCTGCTGTAGGAATTAGAGATATTCAAATGTAATCTCTTTTTGAGTGGGAGTTGTGAGGGCTTTTGTTTTAGTTATTTTGATTGGTTCATGTAAACATTTTAAATGTTAATGAAATTTTATTTCTGGATTATTTTTAACTGTGATATAAAATAATCGTTCCAAAATGATTCATGTCATTATATATGGGTCATCGAAGTACATGAGTTGACTTGATCCTGAAACCCCATATTTAACGAAATGACATAAATCATAATGTCCATAGTCGAAGGTTGTTGAATTGGAACACCAACAACCACTTGAGACTAGATTGTGTTGAGACTTATGACCAAGTTTCGAGGGGTCATAGATGCGCGGCATCAAAGTCGACACATAGGTATATGTAGGGGAACATATGACCGGACATGACCCGCTGATGAGAACTCTACAAGATATTAATATCTGTGTCATAAGAGGTTCTCATATACGACTATAGAGTATAGTCCTTAGACCTGAGTTCGCATGCATGTGGCTGCACATGGAGTAATGCGCTTTGATCATTGTCTAACGCTGTTTCGTAACTGGGAGCTATACGGACCTTGGTTGGGTGTATTATGAATTGTGTAGTTCATAGTGATGGAACAAGATGGGATTTGTCCCTGCCGTTTAACGGAGGTAATATCTCTAGGCCAATCGGAGATTTGATAGCTGGTAAGAGAATGGCCATTCCCAAACGGACTTGCCCAAGTCGTTTGAATTGTCAGTATCAAATCTGGTCCGATAAACATGGTCTGGCTATATAAGGATGACACGCATCTTGCCTTATGCCAGATCGAGATATTAAGACAAAAGGACTAGGGAATGTAGGATTCCAGTACAATCGGAAGATTGTTGGGAATGTCCTTTGTAGAATTCCAGTACAAGTGGGAGATTGTTGGGAATGTCCTGAAATCTACCGTACTATCTCTAGAAAGTATGATAAGTGTCGAGATCAGACATAAGTCATAAATGCTGGGTGATCATGATGGCTTGCTAGAGTCCGCTCATGATCTATAAGTTTAGGACTTATTACCAGTATTGTATGATCCCGAAGGGTCACACACCATAGCTAACGGGAAAGTTAAATGGAAATAATACGGTAAGATGCAATGGCATTTACTGTATTGGATCAGAGTTTTGGGTCAGACAAAATACAGGCTTTTTGTCTGATTTGTGTTTTGGGCCCAAAAGATTAATGAGCCATTAGTCTAATGACTTGGGCCCATTAATGAGATATAAGAGAATCAGAAAACCCTAAGGAAGCCAACCTTCCCTGCGATTTTCTCCTCTGGGCCGCGAGCTCTCTCTCTCTCTCAAATCTCTCTCTCTGATCTTCCACATCTTTGGTCCAGCAGCCGTCCCGTGCTTGTAAGAGTGTGGATACTCGAGGAGGAATAGGTGTTACCATCTGTTCTAGCTGATCTCATCATTACCATCCATCATCCGCTGCAATCTGAAAGGTAGTGATCAGGTTTGCATTATGATTCATTTGACGAGAACCTAGATCTGCTTAAGGATTTGTGTTAGGTTGTAATTGAGAATTAAACCATGGAAAACACCCATAATCCTTTAAAAGGGACTTAGGCCGAATAGAGAGAACATATAATTGTTATGTCCTGCTAATGTTTCTGGATGTTACTAGCCCAATGGTTCATAGAGTTGAACGGGGCAAACACCTTAAGTCGGATTCGGGGACGAATCCCTTTTAAGGGGGGTAGAACTTGTAACATCCCGGAACCGAGTACCCCACCCTAGGAGGATTGGGGAAAGGAGACTTGGAACCAAAAGGGTTTACGACTCGTCGTGAATACCAAGAATAAGTGTTCCAAGGTCTTAAAGAAGCTAAGCTTAGCCGAAAGGCAGCTCAGCTAAGAGGAAACGAGCTGAATCAAGAGTGTTCAGCTGAAACGAGCTGAACGGTCCAGCTGGTCAGCTGGGTCAGCTAGCAACCAGCTCAACCCAGCTAGCTTGAGTGTTCAAGTGTTGGGTCAGCTGGTCAGCTAGTGACACTAGCTGACCAAGGGGCACCAAGGCGAAAGGGCACCTTGGAAGGTTGCACCCTTTCGGCCAACCAAGGCAACCCTTCGCCTATGGAAGTTATGGGGCGAAAATGGAGCCTATAAATAGGCCACAAGAAGCCATTTTCGTGCACATTCTGTCCAGGGAAGAAATCCCATGATTCTCTAAGGCAAAGGCCAAATTAAAAGAGGAAAAAGAGATGATTTATGGCCGGAATACCGATGGGTATTGGCCGGATGTGTAAGGGGGATTTGGAATGGTTTCTAGGGCATTTAAGGAAGGGGAAACAAGAGAGAAATGCCCAGAAACTCATGAAGAATCGGATTGAAGAAATGAAGAAAATTCCCGGCAACCGTCCGTGGGTCGTTCACGGACGACCGCGGGTCGCGCACGGTCGACCGCGGGTCGTTCACGGACGACCGCGGGTCGTACACGGTCGACCGCGGGTCGTCAGGAACGACCGTAACCATCACGGACGAACACGGACGTGCACGGACGAACGCGGATGGTGCTCGGGCGAACGCGGGTCGCGTACGGACGACCGCGGGTTGATCGCGGACGACCGCGGGTCACGTACGGACGACCGTGACCGTTCACGTACGGTCGTGTCCGTTCACGGACAGTCGTGTCCATTCACGGACGACCGTGGGACGATCACGGACGACCGCGGTTCGTTTCCGGACGACCGTGGGTCATCACGGACGACCACGGGTCATCACGGACGACCGTGAGTCATCACGGACGACCGCGGGTCATCACGGACGACCGCGGGTCATCACGGACGACCGCGGGTCATCACAGACGACCGCGGGTCATCACGGACGACCACGGGTCATCACGGACGACCGCGGGTCATCACGGACGACCGCGGGTCGTGTACGTACGTCCGCAGGACGTGAACGGATGACCGCGGGCTATTCACGGACGCACGGGAGCGTGAACGGACGAACGCAGGGCGTGAACGGACGAACGCAGAAAGCGTGAACGGACGAACGCAAAGCGTGAACGGACGCGTCTCTTCGTGAACGTGGATGAGTAGTCGATACTCATGCCTTGCGGTTAAGGGACAAGGAGCGATCGGTGGTGGTACGGTTGCATGGTCGGGTCGCGGTCTAAGGCAGGACAGTCGAGAGAGTCGGGTCGCGATTGGAATTGACCGAAGGCCGGGAAGGCTGAGGAGGTGATTCAACGGACACCGGAAAAGGGGACTGATCCGGCCACGGGTTGGACCCGCGCGATGGGTAAACCGATTATGGAACATACCTCACCTAAGATTGGTTCCGGCTTCCAACCGACAGGATGGTGTATTGACGAGTGGACTGATCGGGCAAGGAAACGAGGGAGCTAATCGGACCAAACAATTCCATAAGGAATCACTACAAAGGTTAAGGTAACATTAAATAAGCCTTAACATAATCTAAGTGTTTGGATGTAACAGGAAAGGAATGGTGGCCAAAGGAAGAACATGAAGACCTCTTTTGTACTCGGTCATGTGGGGATGGTTGGTTGAATGACTAAGTACAAAGGGTGTGTGTTCTAAAGGTACCGGAACGGATGAGCTAAGCTGAGCGCGGAGCTAGCTTCACACCGGCTTCACTAAAGGTTAAGGTACACGTTTCGAGTACTCTTCTATTGTTCTAAAGAATGGTTAGAGCTGAATAGGAGAATGAAATGATCTAAGTAAGTGACTTAGGTTGTTAGAACGGGATAGTTAATGAACGGGACCTCATAAGGGTTTTAAGGAAACCTAAGAAAGTAATAGGAGGTTCTTGGACAGATCGTTCTTTAGAAGGACGATGTAAATGTTAAGTAAGGATTCCGCTGCGTAATATTAATTAAGTATGAAGGATCTAAGACTAGAAGTCAATAGTAGATCCGAAGAATACTTGTTCCTAAGGGAAAATTTAAAATAGGACGGGTTTTCGGGAGGTTCAGGCATGGGTTTGGCCTGACCACTGGAACGCATCGACCGCGGCCTAGGAGGGCCGGGTCGGGGTGTTTCAAGTTTGACAAGCTTGAGGCGACGATCTTGAAGTGTTTCTCCTATGGAGCAGATTTAAATCGATCACCCGAGTCAGGATCCTTCCAACCAGGGGGTATCCCCACATCGGCTGGGATTTTACGCACACCCACTTCATCTCGCTTACCGGAGCCCCAGATGTTAGAACAATTTTTTGGAAAAGACATAATAAAGTTATGGGCTTTGTCCAAAAATGTGTATGTGTGAAAAGAAATGAGTTAAGCCCAAAAGGAATGAAATATTTTCATTGGCTATAACTATTTTGGGAAGAGAAAGTTTCCCACATTGGAAACAAGGAAAGTTTTCACTTGGTATATAAGGAGTCCAACTTCTACTTGTGTTACAAGCAAGTTGGATAGAGAGGAGAAAGACCACACACGCGCGGTCGTCGTCATTGTCGTGGCTCTAGGCTCGTGGCTTCGTTGCTTTTTAATTGGTTCTTAGGGCTTTTGGGCTCTATAAGTTCGCGGACTTGTTGCACAAGGTTTAAACCTAGCCTCCTCTCTAATCCTATATATACGACCCCTAAGCCTCTCTTGTAGAGTATCCGATTCGAAACATCACACAGAGAAAACTCAAAAGAAGTTCCTTCAATTCCTTTCTATTTTAGGTTAGTGTCTAATCTCGAGAGTATCGTAGTTCATATGTTCGACAGAACCGATATCGAGTGTTGCGATACGGATTCCTATGGTTGTATCCTGGGACTCATGAATCTTGATTTAACCTGTCACACTACGGGTGATTCTTTGAGTTAAGGAAAGAGATCAAATCTCGCCTCCATATATTCTGATTTCTACTCCTTTTGCAAAATCGTTTTGATATCATTTCCTTAACGCTTATTGTTTATTCGTGATTAAATCGCTTTTATCGTAGTGTACTAAATTTTGGTTCTACACCAGATCCTAATAGATCCGACCAAACGGCGAACAAGGAAACATCCTCAAATGGTCTTTCAACATGACTCACTAAGATTGACTTCCCAACGTTTGATGGCACGATGATACAAGACTGGAATGTGAGCAATTTTTCCAGGTGGACAAAACACCACCAGAAACGAAGGTCCAACTCGCCTCACTACACATGTCAGGTAAATCTTTACAGTGGCACTGTTACTTTATTGAGAGTCATTTTGGTGTTCACCCACCATGGCCTGAGTATCGCGGAGCTATAACGGATCGTTTCAATGGGTTGTATGATGACCCACTGTCTGAGCTGGTTAGTTTGAAGCATGGTAACGATATGATCGAAGCTTACTTGGACATATTCGACTGTGCACTTTCCATATTAAAGCTCTCGGTTGCACATGCCCTGAGCATCTTTCTGACTAACATGAATCAGCACCTTTCTCTCCATGTTAGGCAGTTTGACGTAAGGACGGTGACTGAATCAGCCCTATCGTGAACACAAGTAAAGCAGAATCGGGCTCCCTTCAGTCCCAACCTGAAGCTCAACACACAGTCTTTCTACAAAACGTCCAACTTTCAACTCTCATCACCGAGACAACCTGAAACTCCTAAGGCACTACCCTTCAAGTCAGCTTTCCCTGCGAAGGGACCATCAGACAAGATGCCTCGGAAGTATTCATTTGAGGAAATGCAGGATAGGAAGAGTAAAGGATTGTGTATGTTTTGCAACGAACCTTTCACTCCAGGACATCAACTTAAACACAAACGAGGTCAGATCTTCTTCATGAGTGGTGATGACGACTGTTCAGATGAGGAGGAATCCATTGATCTAGTAGCTGATGAAGGACTTGTTGAATCCACATACAAAACTCCGATTATATCTATTAATGCTCTAAGTGGCTCTACCATTTTTAATTGTATGAGAGTTGTGGGTCATTAGAGAGTGTGATTCTAGGCGTACCTGAAACGCAAAAGAAAAGAAAAATCAGTAACAAAAAAAAAAAACAAAAACGAAAAACCTAGTCTAAACTCTAAGTTCAAATCTATCGAAGACTCAAAAGAGTCCCTGGTAACGGCGCCAAAAACTTGATACGATCAGGTTTTAATCCCTAGATCTACACTGCAAGTGCACATGCGTGATATAGGGTATCGAATCCACAGAGACTCAAGATTCTTGCGATAGATTGTAGAACATCGGATTAAGCTAGGTAAGCAGGTGTGAAAGCAGTAAATAAAACAGAAAGTAAAGTAAACGGTTTGTAAATCAATCAAGCGAAGCGTCAGGTCAAGAGAGTTCTCAGGAAATCAGGAACACATGCTAATCAATCAATCATGATCTAATTAAGAACTGTTTTAGAACTAGAATCACAGAGGCATAAGAAACCAACACTTAGCTTTTGCTTGCCCTCAAGCAAACATAAAACCAAGATCAGGAGAAGAAGTTTGAAAACTTCAGAAACTCGTTTCATCGTAGAAGCACCACACTCAGATTCCCCTTAGTAAGCCACATGAAAATGTACCTGCAGACATCAAGACCAACATATACTTCCCCCACACTTAGCAACTGTCATAAGTAAACTCCACAATCACATTCAGAGTTTTCAAATTCACCATACTGACTTCTGTAATCTAATAAGTGCGGTCACACCTAGGGAGTATCGATCAAAGAACACATGGACTCTTACTCTATTAGCATCTGACCACTCTACTATCTTTTCCTGGTTCCTTTCTTTTCCTTTGCTTCCTTAGCAACTGATTTTCCTTACTTTGGACACATTCCATGGATGCCCAGAAGGTAATAGGGGTCTCTACCACTCTCGCGACCACTTCGGAGCTACTAGCTAATCCTCAGTCTATATCTCTATTTTTTTTTTTTACTTTAAGGAAGGGGAAAAGGGAACCATACTTAGACATGTTTACAAGCTGTGTCAGAACTATCAGAGGAATCCGATCCAAAGTATACTAAACCCCAAGGTGAGAAAAATTAAGTCAAGTTAAGTGCGAAGCCAGTAATGGATTCTCTGAATACCTGGAGTGATATGGGTGTCCTCAGTAGGCTGGTCTGTGTTGGGTTTTTAATAGTCATAAATCATCTGCAAGTCATCCAATGGTCACTTAAGTTCCTGCAAGTGTGGTAATCTCCTCAAAAAGTATTTGTTTCCTACTCAATTTTGACTCAATAAAACATTTTTGGACTGACTCTAAGAAAATAAAAAGTGGTGCGCCAGTAGCTACCTCCCCCACACTTGAAACACATTGTCCCCAGTGGTGTCAAGCTTAGGCTCGGTGAGAAGAATAATCGGAATGAAGATAATCTGAAAAGGGTCAGAACACGTACCTGTCGTCGGCCTGGGTCGATCGTCACATGTGGTGTCGATCGATGCAAGGCGAATATGCTCGCGGTTATGTAGATAACCGGTGTCTGAACCGCAATTGAATCGGCAAACCGTGAATCGCATCTGTGTCGACCGACACAATAGATGTGTCGATCGATGCATAGCGATCCTGCCTGTTTCTCACGCCTTTGAACACACCAAAACAGAAAAATCAAAGCACACAAAATCAAAACGAAAAAGAAAAGAAAAAAGAACCTACTAGTGGGTTGCCTCCCACTCAGCTCTTGTTTAAAGTCAGTAGCTTGACTATAGGAAAGGAGAATGGACTTATGGGGGATTCAACAGAGATTTGGAGTGTCTCTGTGAATAGCTCTTTAACTAGGGTGGCATATAAGCATTCGTATCATGACATGAATCAGGGTGGGAGCGAAGCGTGGGTGGGATACTGCATTTTCATGCATTCACAGCCGATGGATTAGGAGAATTAAGTTTAGAAGATTCATACATGTGCTTTGGTGGATGAAAGAGATATGGAGCTTTCTGCTTAAGAGCAGGTGCAGGTTCTGAAGATGTTAGAGCAAGCTCAGAATGAACTGCCATCTTCTCTTCTCCAATAGGAATATCTGGTTCCACTTCCACACTGAAACTCTGTCCATCGATGGTGGATTTCCGCAGCTTATCCATCTTGAACTGCAAAGGCTTGTCTCCCAGATGGAGATCAATCAGTCCATGTCTCACATCAATCACTGCTCCATCAGTAGCTAAGAAAGGTCTACAAAGTAGCAAATGATCATCTGGTTCAACATTATACTTCAGCACTACAAAGTCCGTTGGAATCAAGTAATCTCCAACTCTGACAGGAATGTCCTCAAGAACTCCTTCTGGATACCTCTTTGATCGATCAGCTAGGATAAGAGAGATCCTAGTAGGCTGGAAATCCATCAGTCCTAATCTCACAACTACAAAGTATGGCATGAGATTCACACCAGATCCTAAGTCACACAGAGAATGCTTAAATCTGTCCTTAGAGATTGAACAGTCTAGCACAAAGACTCCTGGGTCTGGAAGCTTCTCTTTAATCTGAATCAGCTTCTTTTCCATCTCTTTCATGCAATTAGCTTCGTCTAGCTCATGTTTGGACATCTTAGGAGCCTTAGGATAGGGCATAGAAGGCTTATGGACTCGTTCTGGGACTGTTGCAGGTTTCTGGTCTCGTCTGCGATCTGTGTCGATCGATGCAGTAGGAGTGTCGATCGACACAAGGCGATTATGAGCAATTCCGTCAGACGTATCGGGCATGCATCGATCGACATCAAGAGTGTGTCGATCGACGCTTGTCTCAGACAGACAAAACTGATCCAGAAAATCCGAAATGATGCTCTCTTCTTCTTCCAGCAAGTCAGTCTCATCTCTTATGATCACATCATTGACGAATTTGTTCTGTTCAGCTCTTCCTGATCCATTTTGCCTTTGCACTGCTCCAGCAGTCTGCTGAACTTGAACATCTAGCTTCTTCACATAAGTGCTTATAACTTCTATCTTCCCATTGAGATCAAGGTACATAGCATTTATCTTTCCATTGAAGTCCATTGTACTATTATGCTGTCCTTCCAAGAGTTGTTCCAAAAGTCCCATCATCTTATCATTCTGCTCATTTTGAGGAGGAACATGCTGATATGATGAAGAACCATAGTCTCTGGAGAATGAAGTGTTCTGCTGGAAAGGTTTCTGACGTGCAGACTTTGGTATGAAACCTGAAGTCTGTCCTTGCTGATTTCCATACCTCTGACCTTGATAACCAGCTCCAGCTATGTAATTGACATCCTCAGTCTCCTGAACATCCATCTTCTTCCCAAGTAAGATGCTATGGACATAATCAAACTTGTTTCTCATCTCAGCTATCTGTGAGCTATCAGCTTTGCCACCAGATTTCTGTCTCTCTAAATAAACATTCTTGACACTATTGCTAGTCACCAAGTTCTCAATAAGCTCCTTAGCTTATTCTGGAGATTTAGTGTAGAAGTTTCCAGTACTTGCAGCATCTAAAGCCATCTGATACCACAAATCAACTCCTCTGAAGAAAATACACAGCAGCTGCACCTCAGAGAAACCATGATGAGGGCAATCTCTCTGGTATCTCTTGAATCTCACCCAGGCTGTCTTAAAAGGCTCTGTAGATCCTTGCTTGAAGGTCAAGAGATCCTGTCTAAGCTGATCGGACCGAGCATCATCATAAAAGTGTCGCAGAAACTTCTCCTTTACTGCATTCCAAGTAGTCAGAGTCCCAAGTAGAATCTGATTTAGCCAGTCAGCAGCTTCTCCTCCTAGAGAGTGAGGAAAAAGCTTGCAGTGCAGGTAGTCGTAGGTTACTCATTGTGCTTCATTCCAGTCACTATAGACTCAAAGTGCTCTATGTGGTCCATAGGATTCTCATGTGGGAGTCCGCTGAAGACACGTTGTCCCACAAGTGTGTAATAGGAAGTCTTAAGCTCGAACTCATTCTGTGGAAACAAAAGAGGTACAATCGCATACATATTGGCGTAGAACTCATCGGGTCGATTGTAATCAGCTAGTGTCCTCCTAACAGGAGGATATGGTGCTCGTGGATTCTCCTGTCCACCTTGTGCTTCTCCATCAGGCTGAACAATCTTCCTCTGAGGATCATGAATCACATTACCTTCACCATCTAGTCTCTGACCAAGCTCATTGCATACATGGTTCTCCACATTTCTTAGAACACCTTCAGCATCCTTAATTAGGATCACACGATTGGTATTAGGCATCTTAACTAGCTTCTGAGCTTTCATGTTCTCTCTCTCTAGCTTTGCAAGCTCTTTAAGTTCAAGATTCATGAGTTCCTTGTCCGGATTACTCCTCAAGTCGCGATCAGGCATAAACTGTCTTGTTCACGCAAGTGTGTCGATCGATGCAGGGAGAGCGTCGATCGACGCTAATCGCGAATGTGTGTCGATCGACACTCAAGACCGTGTCGATCGATGCAGTGCGATTCTAGGCGTACCTGAAATGCAAGAAAAATGAAAATTAGTAACCAAAAACAAAAACGAAAAACCTAGTCTAAACCCTAAGCTCAAATCTATCGAAGACTCAAAAGAGTCCCCGGCAACTGCGCCAAAAACTTGATACGATCAAGTTTTAATCCCTATATCTACACTGCAAGTGCACAGACGTGAACAAGTAGTATATAGGGTATCGAATCCACGGAAACTCAAGATTCTTGCGATAGATTGTAGAACGTCGGATTAAGCTAGGTAAGCAGGTGTGAAAGCAGTAAATCAAACAGAAAGTAAAGTAAACGGTTTGTAAATCAATCAAGCGAAGCGTCAGGTCAAGGGAGTTCTCAGGAAATCAGGAACACATGCTAATCATTCAATCGGGATCTAATTAAGAACTGTTCTAGAACTAGAATCACAGAGGCATAAGAAACCAACTTTTGTTGCGAGTATTATCTATGTCTAACAATCCTAGCAAACCAACTTTCGTTGCGGAAATCAAGAGATCCTAAACATGCATTAATCTCAGGTTCTTTCGTTCACAATTATCCTAAGCCAAATTTTTTTGCGAATAGTCAAATTGCTCATCTAGGTTCTTTCTAGTTAATTAATCAATTATCGTTGCAGAAATCAACCTAACATCATAAATCTGGGTAGCTAATTCAGATTAAGCATTAAGAACAGCCCTAGACGAAGAACTAGAAAGATATGAATCCCTACAGATTGATCAACCTATAATTCCATGAAATCCCCTATGAGAATCCCAAAAACCTAACAGGTAAACTACTCAGACATGGCAATTGAAGCAAAAGACATGATGAATAGAAAACCAAATATCATAAACAGAAACAAGGAATATGAGTTTCAAATCTCTCTCTTTGAATAGAATAATGCATAAGTAAAGCGTAGCCTAAACAATGGCTTGAAACCCCTAATATAATGATCTAAACTCGGCTGGGGCTTCTTTGTAATTATGAGAAACTTCTAGGCCAAAGTGCAATTTCCATAAATCTTTATTAACTCACCGAGAAAAGTATGTTTTTCATATGTGTCGATCGATGCACAATGTGTGTCGATCGACACAAACATCCAGAATCGACTCCAACTTCTTCTTCTCGGACAAATGCTCCAATTAGCTCCAGAATGCGCCATAATGTCCAAATCCGCTCCAAACGTACCTAGACCTGTAAACACACATAAAAAGACTCCAAAGGACTCTAAAAGACTCAATAACAAAGACATATACCATGGTTGAAAGTCCTAAAAACCATGATATATCAGGCAGCACGCACAATTTTCTTGACCTGAACAGTGCAAAAGAGTTAGGATGTCCCCTGGAGCTGATCAAACCAATGGTAGCAGCGGCGGATAGTGGAAATCTGGTGACTAGCTACAAGTGTTCCAACTTCACTTGGGGTGTGCAAGGGTATGAGTTCACTTCTGAGATCCGTACTATTCCCATGGACTGCTGCGATCTTGTGCTTGGGGTCCAATGGCTCTCAACCTTGGGTCCAATACTATGGGATTTCCTGAACCTCACCATGCAGTTCACAATACAGGGCATACGACACCACCTCAAAGGGGTAACAAAAACAGGCTGTAAGGTGATCAAAGGGAATAGCTTAAACAAGTTACTTCTCCAAGGTCCACAAATTGTGATGCTCCAAATCAGGGAGGTGGATGATGTTTAATCAAGAAACGCTTCTTTAGCACCAGAGGTACTGATGTAGCCCCGAGGACGAGACCTGACGGATGGATTGATGGAGGCGCAAGCACTAGCTTAAGAGCTCTCTTACTTGACCGAGATGGATGGAATGAATGGATGATTGACTCTCTCAATCGGTGGGTGTTGATTGACTCTCTCAATCTGTGGTTGAACAACTTATTTGAATCACACAAACAAGTTAATCCAAGGTTTTCTAGAGAATAGGTGAATCACACACTTATTCAAGAGAAGGAAAAACTTTTAACAAAGGCACTCTTTGAAAGAAACTGAATAATACTTTTTGATTGATTGAAAGGTTGAAAGGTGTGTAATACAATGGACTATTCTAAGCTTATATAGACTTTTCTACAACGGTCTTATTGACCTTGAACAAGAAAGAAATAAAGATAGAAATCGCAAACTTAATGAAAACTAGCCGTTAGGCTGAATATGGTAAGGATCCTTGATCTTCTTGCTTCCTTTGTATCTGGATGGCTTTAGGGGATAAGTGAGGATCTCTGGAACAACTTGGTAGGCAAAGAATTTTCAGCTTTCATTCTTGGAAAGGAGCCGTTGGTGTTTAATCTCTTTCTTCTCCAAAAATGGTAAGTGTGACTTGTTGAAGTTATGGAGAATCTTGTGTGGTCTTGTGCAGCTGAGGACGCCTGGGCTTGATGGAAAAGAGCTCAAAACACTGTAGTTTTGATAGGTAAAGGTTTGGTGCTGAATTGACCTTCCAAATGTGAATGCTTCCATATATGGCAAGTCTACTGAGCAAGTCGTGATGCTTCCGCTGAGCTAGTTGTGATGCTACATTTGGTTAGCTCCTTCTCAGTATCTTCTTCTTGTGTCATCTTTTGGAGATGATTCTTTTTAGTGGCATGCTGATTATGGGCTGAGCTAGATGTCTTGACCTTGGTCTCCACTTGAGCTAAGATAAGCTCATATGCCTTGTTAGATCTTCTCGGCTCCATACTCTCTTCTCCATGTCTTATGATTCCTCCTGAGTCATATGTCTTCAGAGGATTGATTGTTGGATGGATAATCAGTCCTATGCCTTGTGTTGGATCAGAAATCATTGTGGCCTTGACTTCTCTTGGTTTCTTTGCGCTGACTGACGTAGTGGTTGAGTCAGTGATTGAGTTAGTGAGCACCTGGTTTGGTCTGGTTCTGATGACCGCATCAGGTACTATTCTCACACATCTCAGCCAGTGGAGCGGAGGATGCTAACAAAGCAGAGCTACAGTCACTGCTGCACATGTATGCTGATCTTTTTGCGAAACCCTCTCGCTTACCTCCTTTTCGTGATGGATTCGACCATCAAATCCCTCTGGAAAATGGAGCCAATCCAGTGAATCAGCGACCCTACCACTATTCATCAATACAGAAGGATGTGATTGATAAAATGATTAAGGATATGTTAGCACATGGGATTATACAGTACAGCTCTAGTCCCTACGCTTCACTTATCGTGTTGGTCAAGAAAAAAGATGGTTCGTGGCGGTTATGCGTGGACTATAGGGGTCTCAACAAGCAGACTATCAAAGACAAGTATCCCATTCCTCTTCTTGAAGACTTGTTGGATGAGTTAGGGGGATCACGGTACTTCTCAAAACTGGATCTTTGGGCTGGTTTTCATCAACTCAGAATGCCACCTCAAGATGTGTACAAGACGGCATTCAAAACACACGCATGGCACTTTGAATACTTGGTGATGCCTTTCGGCTTTACCAACGCCCCTTGTACATTTCAGAGTCTGATGAATCATGTGTTTCAAGATGTTGCTCGAAAGTTCCTCTTGGTTTTCTTCGACGACATACTGATCTTTAGCCGGACTTGGGAAGATCATTTGCTGCATTTGGAAGAAACTTTCTCCATCCTTAGGCATCAAAAACTATACCTCAAGGAATCCAAATGTACCTTTGGCACCACCATTATTGAATATCTCGTGCATTTTATTTTTGCAGAAGGGTCAGCATTGACCCAAAGAAGATACAAGCAGTTTTTCAGTGGCCTACACCTTCCATGCAGAAGCAACTCCGCAGTTTCCTCGGTCTTGCTAACTACTACCGAAGGTTCATTCTGGGCTACAACATTATTGCTCGGCCCCTTACGAACCTACTCAAGAAAGAGGGCTTTTCATGGAACAATGATGCGGCTGAAGCTTTCAATCGACTAAAGGAATCTCTCGCATCTTCAGCTTTCCTAGCACTACCAGATTTTGAGAAGACATTCGTGGTGGAAATTGATGCTTCAAACACCGGCATTGGCGCAATCTTGATGCAAGACAACCACCCCATATGTTACATAAGTAGAGCTCTGGGTCCCAAATATCAGTCTATGTCCGTATATGAGAAAGAGCTTATGGCCGTTGTGCACGCTATACAAACATGGAACGCTTACTTGGCTCATCGTCCCTTTCTCATCAAGACTAGCCAAAAAAGCCTAAAGTACCTGGTGGAGCAGAAGGTTTCAACACCTTTTCAGTACTTGTGGTTATCTAAGCTCATGGGTTATAACTATGAAATATAGTACAAACAGGGAAAAGAAAATCATGTTGCGGATGCTTTATCAAGGGTATCAGGTTCTCAACTCCTACAGATGGCACTCTCAAATGTTCATTTTGAGTTCTATGATTCTCTTTGAATCCTATGGCAGTCCGACAAAGACCTGCAAAAGATCATCGCTGACCTGTCTACGAACGCGACATCTCATCCACACTACTCCTTTGTCAATGATGAGCTACACAGAAAATGTAAACTGGTTGTTGGTAATGATGTGAATGTGAAGCTGTTAATTCTGAAATGGTTCCATGATTCTATGGTTGGTGGACACTCTGGCCGAGATGCGACTCTGCAACGAGTGAAATCTCTCTTCTACTGGCCCCGGATGAGTGTGGAAGTTCAGGAATACGTTTGCAACTGCGCTGTTTGTCAGAAGAACAAGAACGACTTAGTTGCCAAACCGGGTCTACTCCAGCCATTGACTATTCCTCATAGCATTTGGGAATCCATCAGCCATGACTTCATTGAAGGTTTGCCCCCCTTTTTTGGCAAGCATTGTATATTGGTCGTTGTCGACAAGTTGAGCAAGCAGGCACAATTTTTTGCTCTCTCTCACCCCTACACTGCAATTGAAGTGGCACAATTGTATTTTGACAATGTGTTCAAACTTCATGGAATGCCAAAGGATATAGTAAGTGATCCTGATCCTACATTCCTCAGCAAAGTATGGCGAGAAGTGTTTAAGGTTCATGGAGTCGAGCTAAAGTTTTCCACTCCCTTCCACCCTCAAACCAACGGGCAGACCGAAGCTACTAACAAGACCCTCGAGGCCTAGCTCCGATGTATGACTTCTGAAGCATAACATACCTGGATCAAGTGGTTGCCTCTAGCAGAGTGGTGGTATAACACAACCTTCCACTCTTCCATTAAGAGCACCCCGTTTGAGATAGTATATGGGCAGCCTCCTCCCATTCATCTCCCCTACCTGCCCAATGAAAGTCCCTCTACACTGGTTGATCGCATTCTGCAGAAACGAGAAGAGCTGATCTCCATGTTGAAGTTTCATCTTCAACGGGCTCAAAACCGTATGAAACAGTATGCTGATCAACACCGCTCCAGCCGAGAGTTCAAGATAGGCGACTATGTTTATCTCAAGATTCAACTTTACAGGCAACATTCGCTGAAAAACAAGAAGGTACCTCACAAACTTTCACTTCGTTTCTATGGTCCTTTTCTGGTTATTGATCGTGTCGGAACCACTGCCTATAAGTTAGAGCTTCCTCCTTCTGCTGCCATACATAACGTTTTCCATGTAAGCCAAATGAAGCTATGCCCAAACCCTCCTTCTACGGGAACTGTTCTGCCTCAGTACTTACTGGACATTGGTAGCAACAAAACTCCTGCAGCCATCATTGAGAAGAAAATGGTTAATCCAAGGTTTTCTAGAGAATAGGTGAATCACACACTTATTCAAGAGAAGGAAAAACTCTTAACAAAGACACTCTTTGAAAGAAACTGAATAATACTTTTTGATTGATTGAAAGGTTGAAAGGTGTGTAATACAATGGACTATGCTAAGCTTATATAGGCTTTTCTACAACGGTCTTATTGACCTTGAACAAGAAAGAAATAAAGATAGAAATCGCAAACTTAATGAAAACTAGCCGTTAGGCTGAATATGGTAAGGATCCTTGATCTTGTTGCTTCCTTTGTATCTGGATGGCTTTAGGGGATAAGTGAGGATCTCTGGAACAACTTGGTAGGCAAAGAATTTGCAGCTTTCATTCTTGGAAAGGAGCCGTTGGTGTTTAATCTCTTTCTTCTCCAAAAATGGTAAGTGTGACTTGTTGAAGTTATGGAGAATCTTGTGTGGTCTTGTGCAGCTGAGGACGCCTGGGCTTGATGGAAAAGAGCTCAAAACACTGTAGTTTTGATAGGTAAAGGTTTGGTGCTGAATTGACCTTCCAAATGTGAATGCTTCCATATATGGCAAGTCTACTGAGCTAGTCGTGATGCTACCCGCTGAGCTAGTCGTGATGCTACATATGGTTAGCTCCTTCTCAGTATCTTCTTCTTGTGTCATCTTTTGGAGATGATTCTTTTTAGTGGCGTGCTGATTATGGGCTGAGCTAGATGTCTTGACCTTGGTCTCCACTTGAGCTAAGAGAAGCTCATATGCCTTGTTAGATCTTCTCGGCTCCATACTCTCTTCTCCATGTCTTATGATTCCTCCTGAGTCATATGTCTTCTTAGGATTAATTGTTGTATGGATAATCAGTCATATGCCTTGTGTTGGATCAGAAATCATTGTGGCCTTGAATTCTCTTGGTTTCTTTGCGCTGACTGACGTAGTGGTTGAGTCAGTGATTGAGTTAGTGAGCGCCTGGTTTGGTCTGGTTCTGATGACCGCATCATACCCTCCCTCTTCAAGAAGTTTTGACCTCCAAACCTGATAACCTGCACATAGATAAGTCAAGTTAGTCCAGTGAAGTGAATGAGGATTTAGAAGATTACTTTGGGAATCATTTTGATTCCGGTTGAGTTGTGGAGCATCCGGTGGCTCTTCCTTGAGTAAATAGGATAGCAGTAATCCTCTTCTTTGAGCTGGTATGGCGTCTTCTTTGCTTATCTTGCTCCTGCTCTCCTTAAGACCTGAAATATACTCAACACTTTGGCAAAGAAACAAGTGCATTATAGGCTTCTTATCACATAAATAATGGTTTGAATCATTTTCCTTTGAGTCATCTTCCTGTGCTACTGATATCTTACCCTCTTGCAAGCTTAATAAGTCCTTTAACATAATTGTTGAGTCATTGGAAATAAAATGAATCAAAGAAAGACTTTCTCATGTTAATAGATGTAGTGTCTTTTCTTGGGTCTGGTGGTTTCTCCTTGACGTTCTCCTTTTCTCTACTACCTTGATCAGTCTGATCACTTAGTGTAAGGGATTTTTTTGAGCTTCTCTTCATATTCTCTTCCTCCTTGTGCTTTATATCTGTAGAGATGCTCATTGGGAAGAACAAGTGCATTATATCTGTTCTTGTAGTACTTAAAACAGATTGTATGATACTTGTACTTACTTGCTCAGCTTCAGTAGGTTGTATGAGGGTTTGGACCTTCTGCTCTTGTGATCTAGTGATCATTAAACGTTCATCTTCTTTCCTGATCACCAAATCATTTCGTTCTGGTCTTGGATCTTTCCTACTGGTTTTGGCGTGTTCATGCTCTTTCCTGCGAATTTCTTTTGTAGTACTTGTACCTGAAATAATCCTTAAGAGCAAGTGCATCATATATGTGTTTGAGTTTCCTATAATAGGTCTGGAAATACTTAAACTCACAGAGATGGTGCTAGCAAGTTGTAACATGGCATGTCCTTTGTGCTCTTGAGCTACTTGGCTGCGACTCTCCTTTACTCTAGAGATGACCATAGCTCTCTTACGGCAGTCACCATGGGATGTGGCCTTGTGTGGGACGTCTATGGATGCTGGTAGCATCACTTGATTAAGTCGTGATGTTGGTGCTTCTGTCCACTTGACTTTCTCATCCGCCTTTGAACAAATCAGGTTTGGTAGTGTACTATAACTTCCATGCTCTTCTTCTGATCTTGTTCCAGATTCAAAATCCTTGGGCAAAGACAAGTGCATGGGTCTTGAATTGGAAATTAAAATATCAAATTGCGCAAAGCTATCATTTGTGTCAGTTACTTCCAATTTCAACTCTGATGTTATATCTTTGAACAACTTCCTAGATGGACAATTTTTAGCAAAATGCCCTCTTCCATGGCACCTATAACATGTTGGCTCTTTGGAATTTACAAGGTTAGAACACTTCCTTGTGTTGGCATGTCTAGCAGCTTGAGTGATGCATCAAAGCTAGGTCCGGTTGCATTGGGTGAAGCTTTGTGGCTCTGCTTCTGCTCTTGCTTCTTTGGGTACAAAATCTCCATGATCTCCTGCCATTGCTGATCATGCTTTGCTTGAAGAGCCTTCTTATCTTCTGGATAGCAAACAGACTTGGACTTAGGAGCAGCTTGTGTTTTGGATGCAGTCTTCACTCTCTTGGTTGTGGTTTGAAGCTTCTCCACAAATTCCTTTTTCATCTTGGACTTGAGATCTCTCTAGTCCAGTACTGGCTTCTTAAAGATGGTTGGTGTGCTCTCCTTTAGCCACCATTCATAAGTCTTTTCTGTGAAGGCTGAGACAGCTTGTACTAGCCTCCTTTTCTTCTGGAACTTTGTTAACTTGTAACCACTCCTCCATGTTGTTTTCCCATTGCAAGTATGCTTCAGGTTTACTGCTTCTTCCTAAAAACATTAGGGAACCTCTTGTTCTGGTGGTTGGCTGCCTTGTAGCTTTCCTTGTACCAGTGAGCTGACGTTGAGGTGGTACATGGTATGAAGTAACTCAATGGTTTTTGAATGCACTCTTGTGCCTAGGTGGGTGGTACTCTCCATACATGTCTGCTACTGAATCTTCACGATCCTCCATGTCACTGACTCAGTACCTGAAACAATTAAGCTCAAAGTGTATCAATATGTTCTGAAATTATTTATCTTAAGCTATTAAACAAGTAGTTGCAATTGTTCATATCGCAAGCAACTATACACTTAACACATGGTTCTAAAAACCTTTGGGAAGTTTTAAACTGACTTTAAGACAGCTTGAAATCAATTTAGGATTCAAAACTTTTTCGAAAAGGTTGAAAATTCTTTGAAACTTAAACTTTCCTTTTCTTAAGATATTGCACACGACTTTCCTTGTTTTGAAATAGGAAATATAATTTCTTTGCAAATTAGATGGAGCCTTGATCAAAACTTTTGAAATCTTTTGGAGAAACAAAAATGGAAAGAACACTTTTTTGGCTTTTGGGTTGGAATTCAAATCAAACAACGAAAACTTTTCTTTTTCTTTTTTTTAAAAAAAAAACTTTTTGGAAACAACTAAAAACACTATGAAATTTTTTGACACTTTTTATTTTTGGTTTTGAAGTTTTTAAAACAAAAATAATTGATGCAAGTAATAAACTGAAGCAAAAGACACAAAACAAAGACTCCTTTTATGTTTTTTTATTATTTTAAAGATGCAAACAACAAAACAGAATTGAACTATGAATAAAATGAAAACAATTTTTATGGCTTTTTGTTTTAAGATGCAAAGAAAACAGAAATATGAATGAATAACTAAATGCAATAAAAACCGAAATGATAAAGGATAGAATACACCTTATTAGGAACCTTTCGGCTCTGATACCAGATGATGTAGCCCCAAGGCGGAATCTTGAGCGATGGATTGACGGAGGACAAGCACTGGCTTAAGAGCTCTCTTACTTGACCGAGATGGATGGAATGAATGGATGATTGACTCTCTCAATCGGTGGGTGTTGATTGACTCTCTCAATCTGTGGTTGAACAACTTATTTGAATCACACAAACAAGTTAATCCAAGGTTTTCTAGAGAATAGGTGAATCACACACTTATTCAAGAGAAGGAAAAACTCTTAACAAAGACACTCTTTGAAAGAAACTGAATAATACTTTTTGATTGATTGAAAGGTTGAAAGGTGTGTAATACAATGGACTATGCTAAGCTTATATAGGCTTTTCTACAACGGTCTTATTGACCTTGAACAAGAAAGAAATAAAGATAGAAATCGCAAACTTAATGAAAACTAGCCGTTAGGCTGAATATGGTAAGGATCCTTGATCTTGTTGCTTCCTTTGTATCTGGATGGCTTTAGGGGATAAGTGAGGATCTCTGGAACAACTTGGTAGGCAAAGAATTTGCAGCTTTCATTCTTGGAAAGGAGCCGTTGGTGTTTAATCTCTTTCTTCTCCAAAAATGGTAAGTGTGACTTGTTGAAGTTATGGAGAATCTTGTGTGGTCTTGTGCAGCTGAGGACGCCTGGGCTTGATGGAAAAGAGCTCAAAACACTGTAGTTTTGATAGGTAAAGGTTTGGTGCTGAATTGACCTTCCAAATGTGAATGCTTCCATATATGGCAAGTCTACTGAGCAAGTCGTGATGCTTCCGCTGAGCTAGTTGTGATGCTACATTTGGTTAGCTCCTTCTCAGTATCTTCTTCTTGTGTCATCTTTTGGAGATGATTCTTTTTAGTGGCATGCTGATTATGGGCTGAGCTAGATGTCTTGACCTTGGTCTCCACTTGAGCTAAGATAAGCTCATATGCCTTGTTAGATCTTCTCGGCTCCATACTCTCTTCTCCATGTCTTATGATTCCTCCTGAGTCATATGTCTTCAGAGGATTGATTGTTGGATGGATAATCAGTCCTATGCATTGTGTTGGATCAGAAATCATTGTGGCCTTGACTTCTCTTGGTTTCTTTGCGCTGACTGACGTAGTGGTTGAGTCAGTGATTGAGTTAGTGAGCACCTGGTTTGGTCTGGTTCTGATGACCGCATCAGGTACTATTCTCACACATCTCAGCCAGTGGAGCGGAGGATGCTAACAAAGCAGAGCTACAGTCACTGCTGCACATGTATGCTGATCTTTTTGCGAAACCCTCTCGCTTACCTCCTTTTCGTGATGGATTCGACCATCAAATCCCTCTGGAAAATGGAGCCAATCCAGTGAATCAGCGACCCTACCACTATTCATCAATACAGAAGGATGTGATTGATAAAATGATTAAGGATATGTTAGCACATGGGATTATACAGTACAGCTCTAGTCCCTACGCTTCACTTATCGTGTTGGTCAAGAAAAAGATGGTTCGTGGCGGTTATGCGTGGACTATAGGGGTCTCAACAAGCAGACTATCAAAGACAAGTATCCCATTCCTCTTCTTGAAGACTTGTTGGATGAGTTAGGGGGATCACGGTACTTCTCAAAACTGGATCTTTGGGCTGGTTTTCATCAACTCAGAATGCCACCTCAAGATGTGTACAAGACGGCATTCAAAACACACGCAGGGCACTTTGAATACTTGGTGATGCCTTTCGGCTTTACCAACGCCCCTTGTACATTTCAGAGTCTGATGAATCATGTGTTTCAAGATGTTGCTCGAAAGTTCCTCTTGGTTTTCTTCGACGACATACTGATCTTTAGCCGGACTTGGGAAGATCATTTGCTGCATTTGGAAGAAACTTTCTCCATCCTTAGGCATCAAAAACTATACCTCAAGGAATCCAAATGTACCTTTGGCGCCACCATTATTGAATATCTCGTGCATTTTATTTTTGCAGAAGGGTCAGCATTGACCCAAAGAAGATACAAGCAGTTTTTCAGTGGCCTACACCTTCCATGCAGAAGCAACTCCGCAGTTTCCTCGGTCTTGCTAACTACTACCGAAGGTTCATTCTGGGCTACAACATTATTGCTCGTCCCCTTACGAACCTACTCAAGAAAGAGGGCTTTTCATGGAACAATGATGCGGCTGAAGCTTTCAATCGACTAAAGGAATCTCTCGCATCTTCAGCTTTCCTAGCACTACCAGATTTTGAGAAGACATTCGTGGTGGAAATTGATGCTTCAAACACCGGCATTGGCGCAATCTTGATGCAAGACAACCACCCCATATGTTACATAAGTAGAGCTCTGGGTCCCAAATATCAGTCTATGTCCGTATATGAGAAAGAGCTTATGGCCGTTGTGCACGCTATACAAACATGGAACGCTTACTTGGCTCATCGTCCCTTTCTCATCAAGACTAGCCAAAAAAGCCTAAAGTACCTGGTGGAGCAGAAGGTTTCAACACCTTTTCAGTACTTGTGGTTATCTAAGCTCATGGGTTATAACTATGAAATATAGTACAAACAGGGAAAAGAAAATCATGTTGCGGATGCTTTATCAAGGGTATCAGGTTCTCAACTCCTACAGATGGCACTCTCAAATGTTCATTTTGAGTTCTATGATTCTCTTTGAATCCTATGGCAGTCCGACAAAGACCTGCAAAAGATCATCGCTGACCTGTCTACGAACGCGACATCTCATCCACACTACTCCTTTGTCAATGATGAGCTACACAGAAAAGGTAAACTGGTTGTTGGTAATGATGTGAATGTGAAGCTGTTAATTCTGAAATGGTTCCATGATTCTATGGTTGGTGGACACTCTGGCCGAGATGCGACTCTGCAACGAGTGAAATCTCTCTTCTACTGGCCCCGGATGAGTGTGGAAGTTCAGGAATACGTTTGCAACTGCGCTGTTTGTCAGAAGAACAAGAACGACTTAGTTGCCAAACCGGGTCTACTCCAGCCATTGACTATTCCTCATAGCATTTGGGAATCCATCAGCCATGACTTCATTGAAGGTTTGCCCCCCTTTTTTGGCAAGCATTGTATATTAGTCGTTGTCGACAAGTTGAGCAAGCAGGCACAATTTTTTGCTCTCTCTCACCCCTACACTGCAATTGAAGTGGCACAATTGTATTTTGACAATGTGTTCAAACTTCATGGAATGCCAAAGGATATAGTAAGTGATCCTGATCCTACATTCCTCAGCAAAGTATGGCGAGAAGTGTTTAAGGTTCATGGAGTCGAGCTAAAGTTTTCCACTCCCTTCCACCCTCAAACCGACGGGCAGACCGAAGCTACTAACAAGACCCTCGAGGCCTAGCTCCGATGTATGACTTCTGAAGCATAACATACCTGGATCAAGTGGTTGCCTCTAGCAGAGTGGTGGTATAACACAACCTTCCACTCTTCCATTAAGAGCACCCCGTTTGAGATAGTATATGGGCAGCCTCCTTCCATTCATCTCCCCTACCTGCCCAATGAAAGTCCCTCTACACTGGTTGATCGCATTCTGCAGAAACGAGAAGAGCTGATCTCCATGTTGAAGTTTCATCTTCAACGGGCTCAAAACCGTATGAAACAGTATGCTGATCAACACCGCTCCAGCCGAGAGTTCAAGATAGGCGACTATGTTTATCTCAAGATTCAACTTTACAGGCAACATTCGCTGAAAAACAAGAAGGTACCTCACAAACTTTCACTTCGTTTCTATGGTCCTTTTCTGGTTATTGATCGTGTCGGAACCACTGCCTATAAGTTAGAGCTTCCTCCTTCTGATGCCATACATAACGTTTTCCATGTAAGCCAAATGAAGCTATGCCCAAACCCTCCTTCTACGGGAACTGTTCTGCCTCAGTACTTACTGGACATTGGTAGCAACAAAACTCATGCAGCCATCATTGAGAAGAAAATGGTTAGGCGACAGAATCAGGCAGTGACTAAAATCAGAGCGCAGTGGCAAGGCGAAACTCCAGAACAGGCTACTTGGGAATTCTATCAGGATTTCATCAACAAGTACCATGAATTTTATCATACTTGAGGACAAGTATGTACTGAAGAAGGGAGTATTGTCATAGGATGATCTTATATTAAGCTTATGTTATTTGTATTTTCAATCAATTCCGGTTTGTCTTCCAAACCGATGCAACTTTCTTATTTCGGTTATTCATTAGTACGGCTTAATATAAGATCGTCCTATGACAGTCTGCACCTGACTTAATCTTAGCAGCCCTTTCTGCCACTGTTAAGCACTAAATTCGCAATGCAAAAGGAGGTGATCCCTTATTTCTTTGGCCAGACTACAAATGCAGCACAGAGGCATGATAGAGAGACCCCACGAGATAAGTTTTGCATGAATAGGCAGTCTGTTCAAGTTGCAAATCCAGAATAGAAAAGCATGGTCGTCAAATCCTCCGGCGGTGGTGTAAGCGCCTACTTGGTGTTACGGATACATCAAAGGCAACTCAATAACTCTGATTCATGTATATATGGAAGGTGTTAATAGCTAGAATATTGTATAGAGGATTTACCCTAAGGCTCCTCTTGTATATATTGGCACTATGCCTTGTATCAATAAAATCATTCAGCTCATAAACCTATATGGTATCAGAGCGTTACCGATCCTAGCCGCATCTTCTCTTTTCTTTGCAAATCCTGTCCTTTTCTTACTTCTTCCTCCTTCTCTCATTCAACTCCCCTCCATCGTCCCTCTCTTCACATCTCTCGGCTGACCACCATGTCGGAAAACACATCGAATGTCAACACTAACACAACAGAATCTGAAACTGTTGTTGTTCATCCCACCTCTCTTCTCAACGTCAACATGACGAATATCACGAAACTCACATCTGACAATTACCTGATGTGGAGTCGACAGGTCAAAGCCCTCTTAGAAGGCTATGAACTTGCTGCGTTTCTTGATGAAACAAGTCCGATCGCAGACGCAAAGATCACAGTGGATGGAGTTGAAACAGTGAACCCAAAGTTCACACTATGGACACGACAAGACAAACTCATCCTCAGCGCGTTGCTTGGTGCCATCACCATAACGATCCAGCCAATGCTGTCTCGTGATAACACCTCTGCCGCGATCTGGTCCAAACTTGCAGCAACGTATGCTAAGCCTAGTCGCGGCCACATTCAGCAACTCAAACTGCAATTGAAGAAATGGACAAAAGGTAATCGCACGATTGATGACTATATGCAAGGACTGATTACTCGTTTTGACCAGCTAGCGATACTCGGGAAAGTCATGGACCATGAAGATCAACTGGAGATTGTTCTTGCTGGACTACCAGAAGAGTATAAGACGATTGTTGAACAAGCTGAAGGTCGTGAAACACCGCCATCACTGACTTAACTGCACGAAAAGCTGCTGAACCGGGAGACAAAACTGCTTCAAGGGACACCTCAAGAGAGCTTTCCTGTGACAGCAAACTATGCAGGCAATCGTAACAACAGCTCAGACAACAATCGCAACTACAACAGGCAGAACCAACCATGGCAAAACAACAACTAACGCAACAACAACTACCAAAGAAACAGCAACAAAGGACCACGACCATACCTTGGACGGTGTCAGTTCTGTAATGTCCAGGGTCACTCCGCCAAGCGCTGCCCACAGCTTCAAAATGTCACGCCGAATCCAAGTGCACCACTGCTTCCGACACCGGCGTATCCTCCTGCTCCGTGGCAGCCGCGGGCAAATCTTGCGGTTAACACCGGAACCTCGTGGACATCTCCATGGATCCTAGACACCGGCGCTACTCACCACATCAGCTGGGATCTCCACAACCTCTCCCTACACCAACCGTACACCGGAGCTGAAGAAGTTGTTCTTGGTAATGATTCCAGCATTCCCATCACCCACACCGGTTCTGGTTCTCTTCGTACACACTCTAAACCTCTCGTCCTTACCGATATTCTTTACGTCCCTCAAATACACAAGAACCTACTGTCCATACACAAACTTTGCAACTCTAATGTTGTTTCTGTGGAATTCTTTCCACACATGATTCATGTGAAGGATCTTCACTCGGGAACCCAATTACTCCACGGTCGTACTAGAGGGGAGCTTTACGAGTGGCCAAACCCAAATCCACAGCTTCACCATACCTACTCCAATCCAAAAGCTTCTTTATCGGATTGGCACACTCGTCTTGGCCATCCATCTCTTCCAATTCTGAAAACTATCATTTCCCAATTTTCTTTACCTGTTTTGTTTGCTTCGTCTCAAAATATTTCTTGTACTGATTGCTTCATGAATAAAAGTCACAAACTTCCTTTCTCAGAAACCACAATATCCTCTTATAGACCTCTCAAAATAATCTTTTCTGATGTATGGACATCACCAATTACTGATAGCTAGGATTTTAGGATCCTTTGAGGTACCAATTCCTCAAGCTTATCGTGTAGTCTTGAGGTATCGAACCTATTCTGGGATGGATAAAACCAATAAGCAAACACTAAACCTTCAGAGTCAAATCACTCAATTAAGTTTTCTTGTTTCCAACAATCCTAATAAAAGCAAATCAAATAGAAGTAAACAGAGAGCAAGTAAACAAATGGATTCAATCAATGATAAAGATAAGGCCTAAGGGTCAAGGTCAACGGATAGGTGACTCGGGATGATCAAGGATCCTAATTCAAACTTCATAGAAGCTAACCTCCTAGCAAGGAACACAACAAGTTGATCAGCTTAATTCTTAATACTAATCTCTTTACTTAATCCTAATTCAAGAACAAACTCTCATTTGTGAATTAAAATCAAGCAAGCAATCAAACAAGTTCCAAACCGCCAACAATCACTCTAAACATACATTCTCATGCGCTAGAATGTGAAAGTTTTATCAAAGCTATGAACAGGAATTTCATCGAACATGTTGTGAACAAGAAATCTTAAGTATCCTAATCAACTTGATCAAGGCTAATTGGGCATTACACGCACTTTGACAGATGAGATCTCATACAATTAAACATTAGAATCCATTGATCACCCCTAAATCAACCTAATCCTACCTAACCCATAAGCCCTATGAAGAACTACTCACTAATCATGATATGAACAACAAACCTCATAGAAATAGTGTTGATCATTGAAGATTAGAGATTGAATTGATAATCAAAGAAAGAAATCACAAGAAAAGATTACTAGATTAACCAAAAATCAAACTTGTTCTTACAAAAGGTTTAGAACAAAAAAAAACAGCTTCCGATCCTGTAAAAAGATAGGTTTTTGGCTTAAAAAGTCATTAGGGTTCGAGTCGGGTCAACCCGGAACAAACCGGGTGTTGACCCGGATCCAAGGCAATTTCTGGGACGCGTATCGGTCGGCGTATCGGTCGTACGACCGATACAGACTCTCGGATTTTTATGGGAAGGGTCGTATCGGCCAGCCAGCCCGATATGCTGGCCGATATGGACTCTCGAATTTTTCTGTGTTGAGATGCATCCAGTAAATCAGGCATAACTCTTTCCATATAGCTCCGAATGACTTCAAACCACCTCCATTAGAAAGCTAACTCAATTTCCCATGATTTTTATTCAGAATCACAGAGCTAAAAGTCAATTTAATATCTTAATATGACTCAATCTTTTAAGCTCATCGGTTTGGTCCTACATCACCATTTCACTTGCAATCACTCCTTTGGCCTCCAAACTCTTCCAAACCTCCTTAGGAACTCCAAGAACCTACAAAACATAGGAAACACTCCAAATGCAAGCCTAGAATGCCTAAACATAGCTCTAGATGATTCTATACTCTAAACACATCAATGACCAAAGAAACGAAGTTAAAGGAAACTAAAAAGAAGTAAAACATGATCCTAACATTAGCCTAAATGCATGAAAATACAAGTATATCAATTCCCCCAAACTTAAACCTTGCTTGTCCACAAGCAAGCATAAGACTATCAAAGCAAGTTGGGAAAAAGGTTTGAAGGCGGGAGCTCATATCCAAAGACAAAACTGAGATCAACAAGTTCCAATTCGAGTCAACGTCACCAAGATGCAACCAAGTTAGGCTTACTGCAAAAATTTAGCCATGCCCATCAAGACAAAACTCTTAGCTCAATTCTCAACCTAGACAAGCATTCCTATCAACTAGCTCTTTAACATTCATTAGGTTTTCAAGTGGATCTTACTCAATGCAAGGTGATCAAACTCATTTGGCAAAGGGACAAGGTTTTGAGATTAAAGTGATATCAATCAAAAATAGGGGTTTATTCCAAAAGCATGAAGGTTCTCTCATAAAGAAGTGAATGAGCTATAGTAAAATGCTAAGAGTTAGAGGCAATTGGTGCATACTAGGTTGATTTCCATCTACCCATGCCCCAATTACTTCTTCTCCTAATCTAGCCCACCTAAATGGATACTACCCTTGACCAAGGCTATTTTTGCCTCATACCCTTCTCTCAATCAGATACCTTCCAATCAAACTCCCCAAGGATCAATAAAGACTTTTCAAAACAGTGGCAAATCTTTTCTTTTTAACTTAGCTCAAGTCTTTCTTTAGCAATGGTCTCTTTTCTTTCTTTAAGGTGAGCCTTTGGCTTCTTTTCATTTCAAAATATGAGACACTTCTTTTCTTTAAACACATAAGAGCTTTTCTTCTTTTAAAACACTTTGCCAACAAACATAAGATCTCAACCAAAATCCCTTTCATTCTTCCCTTTCTTTACTCTCTTCTTCCATTCCCAATTCCTCCCCCAAACTTGGATTCTAGCCTATTGCAAAGCTAAAAGTGTTGAGCATGCACTATATGGAAATTTCCCCTAGTCGCCTCATACTCAACACTTTTTACCTAGCTCATTCAAGAAAATAGGCCTACCTCTCAAAAAGAGCGTTTATGGTTTGAAAGAAGGGTGGTGAAAGGTGTGGAGTCTATTCAAGCAAGCGAGAGTGGTAAAAAGGGATAAGAATGCTTGAATATTTTCAGAGTAACCATGAGTTTAACACACAAAGCATGACCAAGATAATTAGATGTAATCATTAAAGTTCTCACTTAGGTAGAGCTAGTGTCAATTCAAAGCCTATTTCAGTTTCAAATCAAGTTTCAAAGCAAGCAATCCTAGCATGGTTCGTCTTAACTTTCTAGCCTTTCTTGAATTGCAATCTTAGGACAATCAACTAGCTCAAACAACTAGCATAAAGAACAAGTCATCACTCAATCAATCTTACAAGGAAATTCAATCATTGCTCCCTATGCATGCGTCCTATATGATGCAACTAGACTCAATCCTATTATGCTATTGCAACTACATGCTTTTCTTTTTGAAATTTTTTTGAAATTTTTCAATTTTTTTGGATTTTCTATGCCTTAGATGAATGCATGAGACTCAAGTGATAAAATCGAAAATAAGAACAAAGAAAACATGGTTAGCAACTAGCCTCTCCCCCAAACTTAGTTCACACCGTCTCGGTGGGAAAGTAAGCTCGAGAGAGAGACTCAACAAAAGGAGAAAAAGAAAGAAAAGAAGCTAAAATGCAAGTATGTACAAGTTGGAGTGTTACCTGGTCCAAGAGAAGGCGTATAGGTCGAGTGAACCTGGGCAGTGAGAGCGTATCGGCCTGGCCAACCGATACGCTAGCCGATATCAACTCTCGGATTTATTTCCTGCATCCCGTATCGGCCTGGCCAACCGATACGGTGCCCGATACTGAGCCTCGGATTATTTTTACCATAACCGTATCGGCCTGGCCAGCCGATACGGAACCCGATATCGGCTCCTGCACCATTTTTCTTCATTTCCGCGGCCTTTGCTCAACTCCAACTGGTCTACAACCTCATCCTTAAGCCAAAACCTGACAAAAATCAAAGCAAAACATCAAAAATAACAAGCAAGAAACGTATGTACAAGGATAAACATGGGAATGTCTCCCAAGTGCGCTTTTGTTTAAAGTCGTTAAGCTCGACTGGTCAAACCGGTTTTTAGGCGGTTGAAGAGTGTGGCCTGCCTTTGAGATTGATGGCTAGGACCTGAGAAGTCAGCTCACCAAGATTAACCGAGTCACCTTGGAACCTTGGACTGATCGAAGCCTTTACAACCTTCGGAGACATCTTTGTCACCATATCCACAACCCTTTCTTTTGGAGCTTTTTCCTTATCAATGCTCAGCTTCTTCAAAGATTTGGACCCAACATACTCAGTCTTTGTGGTCATGAGAGGAGTTCCAATAGCTCTATCCACCCCCTTCTTTTGAGCACGTCCCATGTGCTCACTCAATGATCCATAAGCGGTGGGTTTAGGCCAAACTTCCTTGCCGACGTTGGCAAATAACCTTGCCTCCTCTAACACATCATCTTCATTGGGAGAGAGGATGACACCACAAGTGTGAAGAGATGTGCTCCTCAGAGGGTAGTAAGCCTTGGCGTCAACATTATTCAGCACAACACATTTCTTTTTGAAGTCCAGACAAGCTCCAGTGGTGTTGAGGAAAGAAGTACCAAGTAAAAGAGGAAGTTGGGTACTCTTCTTCATCTTCATGACTATAAAGTCAGTTGGGATAGTGCACTCACCAATCTTCAGTGGATAGTTCTTTATCATTCCCATTGGAGTTTTTGAGTAAGAGTCTCCAAATGTAATAGAAGATGGGTACCTTTCCATGCTCTTAATCCCAAGAGATTCAACCATGTCAAGAGATATCACACTCACAGTAGAGCCGGAGTCACACAATGCGTCGTTAATCTTCAAGTCTCCCAAAGTACAACTGATTGTAAATTTACCTGGATTACCAAGCTTGGGAAGTACCCTTGGTGTTGTGTGGACAGTAGGCACAATATCTTCAGCAAAAATTGCAGTAGCACTCATCACCTTAGCTGGTGCAACATAGGGAGGCTTAACCACTGTTGTCTTCATCTCCTTGGGAGGAGCATGTGCAGCAGGAGGGAGTTCATACCCATAGAGAAGTGCTTCGATTTCATCAACCTCTCTTTCATGGTCTGGTTTCTCATGATCAACAATAGAGAAGATTGCATTGCAGTAGTCTTTCGGGTTCTTCTCCGGGTTTCCAGGCAAGGTACCTTGAGTGCGAGATGTAGAGGCATTCTTGTTCTCCATGTTGGTAACCCTTGAAGTTAAGTTCTGAAGCTCACTCTTGAGATCCCTGACTTCCATAGCTCCTGAGGCTTGTCCTTGAAGAAGTTGCTGCATCATAGCCTTTAACTCATTATCAACTCCAGAGGAAGAAGAAGCTTGTGGTGGCTGCTGTCCAAAACCGGGAGGAAATTGCTGGTTGGGAATATATCCTTGCTGGCTTTGAAACTGAGGCTTATTTCCAAACCCTTGTTGGTTGGTGTATGGGACAAAAGGCTTTTGCTGCTGAGGAAAGCCTTGCTGCCCTTGTTGATGAGCTTGTCCTTGAGATGGAGCTTGAGGATAGACTTGGTCTTGAGGATTGGCTACATTGGGATTGCGGTATGAAAAGTTTGGGTGGTTTCTGTAGTTTTGGTTGAAGCCCTTATTGAAACCACCTTGTCCAGCAATGAAGTTGATCTCCTCTTGTGTCAAATCCTCATCATCATCATAAAGCTGAGGCTTAGAATCCTCATAGTGTCCCACAAAGCTGATGTTCTTTTGGCCAATGGAGATCATCTTGTCTAACTTCTCATTCAACGCTTTTATCTCTTTCTCATACTTCTCATCTGAAGATGATGATCCTCTATTAGTCCTTTCATAATCCTCGTTGTAGTTGCCATCACTTTGTGCTAGATTTTCAATCAGCTCCATAGCTGCATCTACTCCCTTGCCTAGGAAATGTCCATTGCTGCATGAATCTAGCATTGCCCTCATTCTAGGAAGCACTCCGCGGTAGAGGTTGCTGAGTAGTGTTTCCTTGGTGAAACCATGGTGTGGGCACTGAGTGGTGAGCTTATTGAATCTCTCCCAAGCTTCAGCGAAGCTCTCATTGTTGCGCTGCACAAACCCGGATAGCTCACTGCGAAAACGAGCAGTCCTAGTAGGTGAGAAGAACTTCTTCAGGAAAGCTTGCTTCAGGTCTCCCCAAGTAGTGATGGATCCTGGAGGGATAGTGCTTTCCCAATCCTTAGCTCTATCCGCCAAAGAGAAGAAGAAGAGACGCATCTTCAGTCCATCATCAGTCACACCATTGAGCCTTGTGGTGGCACAAATCTTGTCAAAGGTGTCCAAGTGCTGCAACGGGTCCTCAGATGCTAACCCATGGAATTGATTGTTCTGCACCATGTTCATCACCATAGCTCGGATCTCAAAGTTGTTGTTGTTCACCGGTGGTGGAATGATCCCATGCCGGTTCGCATTTGTATCCGGTGTGTCTCCATCACCAATGGCCCTAGCTGGCCTCTCTTGCTGCTGCTGTTGTTGATCTTGATGATTATCCATAACTTGTTGCTCAACACTCTCAACGTTAACAGCTCGTTCTTGTGCTCGGCGTTCTCTTGCTAATCTCCTCTCGTGTGCTTTGATGTCGTAAACTCTTGCAACTAAGTTTGTAGTCCCTTTGCTGCGCAAGTTCATACACCTAGCATCAAAAAGAAAGAAAGTAGCAAATTAGTAACAATAACTTGAACTAAAAAGGAATAGTAAACGAATTGATATATCCAGAATCCCAAAACCGGCAACGGCGCCAAATTGATAGCTATGATTTTAGGATCCTTTGAGGTACCAATTCCTCAAGCTTATCGTGTAGTCTTGAGGTATCGAACCTATTCTGGGATGGATAAAACCAATAAGCAAACACTAAACCTTCAGAGTCAAATCACTCAATTAAGTTTTCTTGTTTCCAACAATCCTAATAAAAGCAAATCAAATAGAAGGAAACAGAGAGCAAGTAAACAAATGGATTCAATCAATGATAAAGATAAGGCCTAAGGGTCAAGGTCAACGGATAGGTGACTCGGGATGATCAAGGATCCTAATTCAAACTTCATAGAAGCTAACCTCCTAGCAAGGAACACAACAAGTTGATCAGCTTAATTCTTAATACTAATCTCTTTACTTAATCCTAATTCAAGAACAAACTCTCATTTGTGAATTAAAATCAAGCAAGCAATCAAACAAGTTCCAAACCGCCAACAATCACTCTAAACATACATTCTCATGCGCTAGAATGTGAAAGTTTTATCAAAGCTATGAACAGGAATTTCATCGAACATGTTGTGAACAAGAAATCTTAAGTATCCTAATCAACTTGATCAAGGCTAATTGGGCATTACACGCACTTTGACAGATGAGATCTCATACAATTAAACATTAGAATCCATTGATCACCCCTAAATCAACCTAATCCTACCTAACCCATAAGCCCTATGAAGAACTACTCATTAATCATGATATGAACAACAAAACTCATAGAAATAGTGTTGATCATTGAAGATTAGAGATTGAATTAATAATCAAAGAAAGAAATCACAAGAAAAGATTACTAGATTAACCAAAAATCAAACTTGTTCTTACAAAAGGTTTAGAACAAAAAAAAAACAGCTTCCGATCCTGTAAAAAGATAGGTTTTTGGCTTAAAAAGTCATTAGGGTTCGAGCCGGGTCAACCCGGAACAAACCGGGTGTTGACCCGGATCCAAGGCAATTTCTGGGACGCGTATCGGTCGGCGTATCGGTCGTACGACCGATACAGACTCTCGGATTTTTATGGGAAGGGTCGTATCGGCCAGCCAGCCCGATATGCTGGCCGATATGGACTCTCGAATTTTTCTGTGTTGAGATGCATCCAGTAAATCAGGCATAACTCTTTCCATATAGCTCTGAATGACTTCAAACCACCTCCATTAGAAAGCTAACTCAATTTCCCATGATTTTTATTCAGAATCCCAGAGCTAAAAGTCAATTTAATATCTTCATATGACTCAATCTTTCAAGCTCATTGGTTTGGTCCTACATCACCATTTCACTTGCAATCACTCCTTTGGCCTCCAAACTCTTCCAAACCTCCTTAGCAACTCCAAGAACCTACAAAACATAGGAAACACTCCAAATGCAAGCCTAGAATGCCTAAACATAGCTCTAGATGATCCTATACTCTAAACACATCAATGACCAAAGAAACGAAGTTAAAGGAAACTAAAAAGAAGTAAAACATGATCCTAACATTAGCCTAAATGCATGAAAATACAAGTATATCAATTACATCAATCGACAACTACAAGTATTACTTACTGATTGTCGACCACTACAGCCGCTATATTTGGCTTTATCCCCTTCGATTCAAATCTCAAGTCAAAGACACCTTCATTCGCTTCAAATCTCTTGTCGAAAACCAATTCCAGACCAAAATCGGTACCCTCTTCTCCGACAATGGAGACGAATATATCGCTCTCCGAGACTTTCTTTCGCTCTCTGGCATAACTCACCTCACCACCCCTCCCCACACCCCAGAACATAACGGCATGGCAGAGAGACGCCATCGCCATATCGTCGAGACCGGCCTATCCCTCCTCACTCGAGCCTCAATACCAAAAACCTACTGGTCTTATGACCTTACCACAGCAACCTACCTCATAAACAGAATGCCAACTCCTCTCCTCTCCAATCGCTCTCCCTTCCAGCTTCTATTCAACACCAATCCAAATTACTCAAAGCTCCGAACCTTTGGCAGCCTTTGTTTCCCATGGCTCAATCCATACACGAACCATAAACTCGATCCAAAATCCCTGCCTTGTGTCTTCCTCGGCTACTCCTTATCTCAGAGTGCCTATCTCTGCTTAGAACCAAAATCTGGGCGAATTTACACCTCTCGCCATGTCCAATTTGACGAATCTAGATATCCCTACCAAGAGCTTTCCTCTCCGACAACCCGGATTCCCTCCGATACTCAGCTATCAACCTTAAACACCAGTCCAGCCACCCTAGTGCCACTCGTAACGCTTCCTTCACCACCGGTTCCAGAGTCAGATACTTCACATGCAACAACTCCGGAGTCACCGTTGAATTCACCCTCTTCGGTGTCTACTGGAACAGAAACACCAACAGCAAATGGGTCATCGTCTGAGATGGGCCCAACTACTTCCCAACCAAGCCTAATAACACCTACTGAAGCCTTTTCTGAAGCCCAACATACACCTACTACCTCTAACTCCTCCTCCGACAAAACACCGACACCATCTCATCCCACACAGTCACCTCAACAACCGCAAAATCCACAACCACCACCACGCAATTCTCCTCCACCACGCAATTCTCCTCCACCACCACGCAATTCTCCTCCACCACGCAATTCTCCTCCACCACCACCCAATCCGCCACGGATAACCACCAGGTTAGCCCATGGAATCCGCAAACCAAACCCAAAATGTGCCCTTCAAACAACAAAACCTGAGCTGGAACTGGAACCAAGAACAGCGACGGAAGCTCTGAAACATCAGGTCTGGAGAGGAGCAATGAGCAATGAATTTGATGCACAGGTACGAAACCACACTTGGGACCTTGTACCACCATCACCATCTCAGAAACTAGTTGGCAACAGATGGATTTTCACAATAAAATACAAAGCTGATGGCACATTTGATAAACATAAAGCTCGCTTGGTCACGAAGGGATTTTCATCAAGAACCAGGTATCGACTACACTGAAACTTTTAGTCCGGTTGTCAAAGCAACAACAATTCGAGTTGTGCTCAGAATAGCTGCTTCAAACAACTGGAAAATCAGGCAGTTGGATGTAAACAACGCGTTCCTACAAGGCATATTCACCGAGGATGTGTTCACGCATCAACCACAGGGGTTCGTTGATCCGGAAAAACCACACTATGTATGTCATCTCCGCAAAGCTCTATATGGTCTCAAGCAGGCACCACGGGCCTGGTATCTCGAACTCAAAACATGAAGGAATTTCTAGCAGTTCCTAATCCAATTAGGCAACCCTGGTCTGAATTCCAAGCCTAGGATCTAGGGTTCATGTAATTGAATCATTGGGATCTCAGAATTACCTGGTGATTAGCAGCGGAAGGTTTGCAGATAATCGAGATCACGAAGCGCCTCAAATGCTGTGCCTCTACTGGTATCCACACGCACACAAACTGGACCGCAGGGATGCTAGTGCCTATAGAGATCCAATCTCTTCAGAGGTTTCTGTTCAAGTTCTGGTGGCTGTCAATTAGGTTAGGGACGAGTTTAGGTCGACCATATATCTTATATATGTTGGCTTAAACCACAACAGAATTAACCAACGATTAAACCGAATTAATCTGATTAATCCGCAAGTGCATCGATCGATGCACTCTCTGCAACGATCGATGTTGTCCCAGAACATCGATATCGAATGCATATCACATATGCATTCACTGGATCATTACATTAATGATCAACCTCGTCTTTAACGCCCAGTTTGCTTAGGTGTGTGACCCTGTAGGATCATATAACACTAGCAATGAATTCTAAACTCTTTGATCATAAGTGGCTTCTAGCAAAGCATTATGACTACCCAGTGTCATATGATTGTCTCATCTCGACAATACGACTATCACTTGGAGTAAGTACAATAGATTTCAGGACATTCCCAACAATCTCCCACTTGTACTGGAATCATCTATTCCTTCAATCCCTTCGTCACTATATCTCGATCTAGCATAAGGCAAGAACCGTGTCATCCTTATAGAGCCAAGATCATGTTCATCGAACTCAGATTTATACTGACAAGACAATCACCTCGTTTGAGTGTGGCCACACATTTCTCAGTATCAAATCTTCGATGGGCCCTGAGATATTTATCTCCTGTTATATAGGAGGGACAAATCCCATCTTGTTCCATCCCTGTCTCCTCACACGCTTCATGATACGCCCAATCAATGCCTTTATAGTCACCAGTTACGGCTGACGTTTGACAAGGTTAAAGCGGACCAATTCACATGTAAGAAAACATGATGAACTCAGGTCTAAGGACTATACTCTATAGTCGTAATGAAAACTCTCATGACACTCATATAACTATCCCGTAGAGTTCTCATCAGTGGGTCATGTCCGATCCTGTGTTCTCCAACACATATCTATGTGATTGACTTTAATACTCTTATTAATGACTCCATGAAACTTAGTCATCAGTCACCTCACATAATAGTCTCACGCGGTTGTTAATGTCCCACTTTAACAACCTCGACCAGGGACCAACATAATTTATGTCATTTATTATCTATAGGGTTTCATGATCAAGTCACATACTTGATGACCTATAAAATGTCATAAATTACTTTGGGACTATTATTTAATAACTCTTATTAAATAATACAGATGTCAGATTTCAATAACATAATCAAATTATGTTTATACGAACATCATATCATAACTAAAATTAATAACAATGACTCCCACTAAAATTAAGATCACATCTTAAGACATCTAATGCCTTTAGCAGTAGCCTGACCCTCATTCGTCCTTGCTCAGCGTGTGTCGAAAGACACTGCGTCTTGCTAAGAGTAATACCAAGAGTCATTTGCACGAAGCCTGATAGGTGTAGTTTTATCCCTATTCTACTGCAAGTGCACAGTTAATGCAATCGTAGTATATAAGGTATCGAATCCCACGAGGACTCTCAGTCACACAATAGATTATTAGTAATTCAGATTAAATTAAGCGAAGCAGATGTGAAAACAGTAAACGAAATAGCAAAGTAAATCAAGTGAGTTTGTAAGCAAGAGGGCAAAGCGTTAGGTTTCAGGAGTTCTCAAGAAATCAGGAACGCAAGCAATCAATCTATCTAGATCCAATCAATAACTATTCTAGAACTCAAACACTGATATAGAATTAACCAAATTCCTTTGCGATAATTCTCTAAGTCTAAGTGCAGCAAACCAAACTTCCGTTTGCGAGAACTAACAGATTAAACTAGCATTAATTTCAAGTTTGATATGTTCACAATTAACCTGAACCAAACTTCCGTTTGCGAACAGTTTAATTGCTTATCTAAATTCTTTCTAGTTAAATTAACCAACTTCCGCTGCATTAATCAACCTAACATCATAATTCTGATTAGCTACTTCAGATTAGGCATTAAGAACAACTTAGATAAAGGACTAGCAGATATGAATCTCTACAGATCAATTAAACTATAATTCTCTGAAATCCCTAATGAGAATCCTTCAACCTAACAGGTAAACTACTCAGACATGTTCATCGAAATAGAAAACATCTTGAATAGAAAACCAGATATTATAAAATCAAATAAGAACTGGGGTTCAAAATCAAGTCTCTTTCGAGATCAGGATCAGCCCCTCAGGCTCTCTGAAATAAGATAAAACTAAAGTAAAGCGTAGCAAGCGTAGCCTAAACATTGGCTTAAAAACTCTATTTATAACCTAAAACACGTTTTGGGGCTTCTTTGTAAATATCAGGAACTTCTGGGCAGAATTGCAATGTCATCATTCTTCATAACCGCCGAGTTTCGGCCCATCTCGCTGGTGCATCGATCGTTGCTAGAGTGCAACGATCGACACCTTCCTCTGTTTCGGACAGTGAACTCTATTTCTCGGCCAAACACTCCAAAATGCTCCATTATCTCCAATTCAGCTCCAAACCTGAGTATACCTGTAAAAGACTCTAAACAAAGACAAAAGACACTAAAACACAACTATATCATGGTCTAAACTGAGTAAAAACCATGATATATCAACTCCCCCACACTTAGCCTTTGCTTGCCCTCAAGCAAAACAGAGAACTAAAACATGGTGAAGAGGTTTGAAAACTCTTCAGAAACTCATTTCATCTTAGAAGCTACAATACTCAGATTCCCCTTAGTAAACCACTGCAAGAATCAATCACAGGATATCAAGACCAACATGTACTTCCCCCACACTTAGCAACTGTCCTAGGTAAACTCCACAATCACATTCAAGCATTCAAATTCACCCTACTGACTTCTGCAAGTATTTAAGTGCGGTCTCACCTAAGGAGTATCGATCTAAAGGCACATGGATTCTTACCTTATCAGCTCTAGACCACCATACTATCTTTCTCTAGTCCCTTTCTTCTCTTTCCCTTCTTTAACAACTGATTTTTCCCCACTGGGTATCATTTTATTTATTTTTATCAGTGTTCTTCCCGTTTATGGGGTGTACTTTGGACATATTCCATGGATCACATGAGAGATAATAGTGTTTGCTACTATTCCCATGACCACTTCGGAGTTACTAACTCATCCTCAGTTTATTATTTATTTTTTATTTTTTTTTACTTTATAGAAGGGGAGAAGGGGACTAAATAGGACAGGTTTACAGGCTGTGTCAGAACTAACAGGGAATCCGACATAAAGCATACCAAGCCCTTAGGTGAGAAATCTAAGTCAGTATTAAGGTTGAAGTCAGTAAAGGATCCTCTGATACCTGAAGTGATGTGGGTGTTCCCAGTAGGTTGATCCGTGTCTGGGTTTTCTAATAGTCATAGATAGATCCTGCAACTTCATCCCAATGGTTACTTAAGTTCCTGCAAGTCTTGTAAATCTTCTCAGAAAATCATAGTTTCTTACTTAAACAATTTTGACTCAATAAAACAAAAATTTTGAAAAACGGACTGACTCTTAAGAAAACAGAAAACAAAAGTCAGTAGCACCTCCCCCACACTTAAGACACACTGTCCCCAGTAGTGTCCAGCGAAGGATTTGTAAAAAGAAAATAAAAATTCTTAATGGATGTTTCAGTTCTGTCGGGTTTTACCTCTGTCGCACACGCATCGATCGTTGCACTAAGTGCATCGACCGTTACCTGGCGATTTTTCGCGTATAGTCGATCGTTGCTCAGGACCGCAACGATCGCTGTAATGCGATTCCTTTCGTGTTGTGACGATCGACACAAAAGTGCGTCGATCGTTGCACTGCGCTTTCACGAACAGTTAGCAAGTTAGCAGGTTAATCCGTCTATTTTGATCCCTGCAGGCTGAAAACACTAGAGGCAGAGTAAAACCGAAGCAAAAGATGTATCGAATAAAGTACACATCATCCAAACAAAGTAGAATCCTAAAAATCAAAAGAAGAAAAGTGCAAAAGATAAGAAAAAGTCAGAATACAGAACCGAAAGTATGGAGACTACTCTCACTCGCTCACATCGTCTATCCCACCATACAATGCATCGTCATCGGCTGCCTCGGGTGCGGGATCGGTATCAGTCGGAGATCGCTGTCGACGACGGTCAGGTACGGGCTGATGGATCTGTGGTGGCCTCCTGCAGCTGCAAGTACGCATGAAGTTCCAAAGAACTCGAAACATACCGTCGGATCTCTCTCTCCACTCTGCCTCAGAATATGCACCGTAAGCCATCGCAGGCTCAGGAAAGGGACCCACAATGTCGACAGGGGCAGGCGCGGGAGCAGGAGCAGGGGCAGAGGATGTCGAAGCTCGTGAGGAAGGCTCTCCCAGCGGATGAGCCATGGTCGGAATCCCACGCTGCGCAGACTCAGGAGGCTGAAATCTCAGTGCCTCTAATGTGTCAATCTGTGTCCATCTGGCAGCGGGAAGCTCGATACCAGTCCTCCCAGTGGTCGGATCAGTGTAAACCCAAATGCGCCCCTCCTTGAGCCAGGTAGCGCTCTGCAGATGACTGAGATCCAGGAACTCGCGAGCCGTATCACGCTCTGTGCCATGCAGAGGAATCCCACAATACTCAAAAATGGGAGTAAGTAAACTCCCTACCGTTTCTGTGCCAGCTCCATCAAACGGCTTCAGCTGCAAATCAACCAAATGCTGTGCGAAAATAGCTCCCAAGTTGAGACCCGCAGTCGGATCTCTCACTCCACTCTGCCTAAACTGATCTCTCAGCCCCATAAACAGCAACTCCATCTCGAGTTTGCGCATCTTGTTGGCCTCAAACTTGCAAAGCAAGCTCCAGCACAAGATACGCGAGACATATCGCAGCACCGGATGTCTCATCTGCACTACTGGCGTGGTCCTGGAGTTGTATCGACCGCTGCCAATACTCTCCCAGAATGTGCGAGCCTCCAGCGGATCCCACTCGAGTGGCATGGCTATGCGCCTCGGCGCAGTACTGAACCCGTAGATCCTGCAGAGATCAAGTAGAGGAATCCGATACCTGACTCCCCAACTCATGAAGGTGAAAGCACCCCCTGTAGCGCTCCTGTGGTCGGGATCCGAGTAGACCACTCTGCAAGTGGCCAATAGCTGCCTGACCAGCTCAGGATAGAGGTCATAGTGTCGCATCGGCATTGTCCCTAGACCAATGCCTCTGCACACAGCCATCACCTGCTCATCGATCCCCAGAATCCTGCAGGTGGAGTAGTCCGCGAACTTGGTTGGCTTGATGATCATCCCACACCAACCACTGTAGAGTAGCGAGTCATACTCGTCCCATGAAGAGAGCAATGGCCGCTCTGTGAACTCAGCTGACCTTAAGAAACGTGTGAGGTCCTCCGGCCACTGTCTGGTCGTCGGAAATGGTGTGGCGTCCTCCCTGGGCCAAGGTAAATCGATTGGTGGCCCGTATCTGTTGTATGGTGCGGGTGACTCTGATTCCCTGTTAAACCACTGAGGCGGTGGGGTGTAGTGTCTTGTTGCTGTGGACGCTGTGGCTCGCTTCTTGCGGGGTTGCCTTTGAGACGCCATCTGCAAAAACAAATTTTAAACATTCATCAAGTCTCGGCAAAGTTTCACTGTGAAATCGCGAAGCATCGACCGTTGCATCTAAGGCATCGATCGTTGCAAGGCGATTTCGCGTTATCGAACATTTCCCAAAATCGGAATGCAACGACCGTTGCTCGAGAGCAACGACCGTTGCAGGGCGATTTCGCCGCAAACAAATCATCAAAATCAGTTCAAAATTGTGTTATCAACCACAAAATCAACAACAATCCATCACTAAACAACCTAAAGCATAATCATGTCAACATGCATTCATCAATTCCATCTAAAATCTCCAATTTCTAAAACCCTAAAAGTGAAATCCGAAAAATCAAAAATAGAAGTACATTACCTTGATTTCGTGAGAATTGGGTATGAGAAACAGATTGGGGATGTAAAAATAAGTGAAATAGTGCTTAGAATCAAAGAAATCGATAAAGAAATGGTGATTTTCGGTTTGGGTTCTCGGTGTGTCGACCGAAAGAAATGGGGAAGAAGAAGAGAAAATAGGGTTTAAGGTGACTTACCTGGTCGTGGGTGCAACGATCGTTGCTTCTGGTGCAACGATCGATGCTTGTTGAACCAGATTGATTCCGGTTTAGCTCAACGTACCTTAATTTTCGATTTAATCCAAATGCAACGACCGTTGCTCATGTGAGTAACGATCGACACACATCTCCAGACTTGTGTTCTGTATCTAATAACTAACAAAAACAACTAAAAACGTTAAATCCTAAGAAAAACACCAAAAATGAGAAAGAAAAACAATTAAACCTAACAGTGGGTTGCCTCCCACTCAGCGCTTGTTTTAAGTCATTAGCTTGACTTTTGGAAAGGAGGTCAAACTTATGGCGGTTTCAACAGAGACTTTGAGTGTCTCTGTGAATGCCTTATCATCCATGGTGGGGTGTAAGCAGTAGCAGCATGATGTCGTCCTAGGAACGTGGGGAGGAATGTAGGGTGGAATTGACACTTGGGTGTTTTAACGCTCTTTCCTGCATTCATAACAGTGGAGTCAGGAGGTTTAGACTTAGAGGATTTATGTTTTACCTTTGGCAAAGATTTGATGTTCGGAGCCTTCTGCTTATGAGTAGTTTTAGGCCTTGAAGATGTTAGAATAGGCTTTTGTGGAACCACCATCTTCTTGTCAACCACCAATGTGCACTGAACCACATCTTTAGACTTAACGGGAGCTTTCGGGAATGGTAACGGAGGTTTGTAGGCTCTTTCCTTAGCAGGTTCTCGAGATAGGAGTGAAACTGGTTCCTCTCGGGGTGCAACGATCGGTGCGTGTGGTGCAACGATCGATGCTGTCGTCTCAACTCGGGTTTCAGCTACAGTCTCGGGTTTATCTGCTTCTCGGTCCATTCCAGCTATCTCAGATTCAAATTTCTCTTCTTGGCTTGGTCCCTCTTCAATCTGGACTATCCAAGTCAAGAGATCCATGTCAATCTCTGTTGAGTCAGGTGCATCGAAGCTTTCGAGCTCAGGTAATTCAACATCAAATCCCCCTCTGTCTTCCACAAATTCCACAGCCTTAACTGCTAGACATGATCCATGATCCATCTGTGTGTTATCCTGAGTGAGAATGTTGCTGTCATGAGCTTCTTGAGAATCCTTTGTTGGGGTAGAACTTGGAACTTGATCCATCTGTGTGTCCAGCTGCTTCATGCGAGTGCTCAAGGATTCAAATTTCTCATTCAGATTAGTGTACAGGTTCTCTAGCTTCGAGCTGAAAGAAGCTGTGTTCTGCTGTTGTCTTTCAATTGATTGCTCTAACATCATCTCTAGTTTGCTCCTTTGTGTAGGAGATGCCAGATGGGAAGTATAATTATGGTCTCTTGATCCTTGAGTGTGCCTAGAACCCTGTCTCTGCTGATGTTCCAAGGTATGTCCATAAGAGTCGGCTCCAGCCATATAATGTACCTCTGCAAACTTATCAGTTTCTGCCTTTGCTCGGAACTGTCTCTCCCTAAGTAAGATGTCGTGGATGTCATCTATCTTATTCTGCATTTCAGCTACTTGCCCAACCAATACATGGTAATCTGGTAAGATGGGATTTCCTTTCCCATCTATTTTCTGACCTTTTGCGTTGCATATGTGACCCTCTTGGTCTCGTAAAACGCCGTTTTCACCGCGAATCAGAATAACAGGTTCCATGGCGCGGAACCTATTGAACGTCTCAGATCTCAGCATCGCTGTCTTCGCCTAGTGTCGATCGTTGCAAGGTGAGCAATGATCGATGCTGTGCGAATCCCTGCAAATCCCAAAAATCAAAGACGTGAGTAAACAAGAAAATTAAAAATAATGCTTAGTCTAAATCCTAGTACTAAATCTATCGGTGAACTCAAAGAGTCCCCGGCAACGGCGCCAAAAACTTGATAGGTGTAGTTTTATCCCTATTCTACTGCAAGTGCACAGTTAATGCAATCGTAGTATATAAGGTATCGAATCCCACGAGGACTCTCAGTCACACAATAGATTATTAGTAATTCAGATTAAATTAAGCGAAGCAGATGTGAAAACAGTAAACGAAATAGCAAAGTAAATCAAGTGAGTTTGTAAGCAAGAGGGCAAAGCGTTAGGTTTCAGGAGTTCTCAAGAAATCAGGAACGCAAGCAATCAATCTATCTAGATCCAATCAATAACTATTCTAGAACTCAAACACTGATATAGAATTAACCAAATTCCTTTGCGATAATTCTCTAAGTCTAAGTGCAGCAAACCAAACTTCCGTTTGCGAGAACTAACAGATTAAACTAGCATTAATTTCAAGTTTGATATGTTCACAATTAACCTGAACCAAACTTCCGTTTGCGAACAGTTTAATTGCTTATCTAAATTCTTTCTAGTTAAATTAACCAACTTCCGCTGCATTAATCAACCTAACATCATAATTCTGATTAGCTACTTCAGATTAGGCATTAAGAACAACTTAGATAAAGGACTAGCAGATATGAATCTCTACAGATCAATTAAACTATAATTCTCTGAAATCCCTAATGAGAATCCTTCAACCTAACAGGTAAACTACTCAGACATGTTCATCGAAATAGAAAACATCTTGAATAGAAAACCAGATATTATAAAATCAAATAAGAACTGGGGTTCAAAATCAAGTCTCTTTCGAGATCAGGATCAGCCCCTCAGGCTCTCTGAAATAAGATAAAACTAAAGTAAAGCGTAGCAAGCGTAGCCTAAACATTGGCTTAAAAACTCTATTTATAACCTAAAACACGTTTTGGGGCTTCTTTGTAAATATCAGGAACTTCTGGGCAGAATTGCAATGTCATCATTCTTCATAACCGCCGAGTTTCGGCCCATCTCGCTGGTGCATCGATCGTTGCTAGAGTGCAACGATCGACACCTTCCTCTGTTTCGGACAGTGAACTCTATTTCTCGGCCAAACACTCCAAAAATCTCCAAAATGCTCCATTATCTCCAATTCAGCTCCAAACCTGATTATACCTGTAAAAGACTCTAAACAAAGACAAAAGACACTAAAACACAACTATATCATGGTCTAAACTGGGTAAAAACCATGATATATCAAAGCCCTTCTTGGAATCCTGCATATTGGACATGTGCAAGGCCTTATCACTATAAGTATCTTGACACAATCCAATAGGCTTATCCAATCTATCTCTATAGATTCTTATTCCAAGAATGTATACGGTTTCTCCCATAATTTTATCGAAAAATAACTTTCGAAACAAGTCTTAACAGACTGAAACGATGGAACTTCATTTTCGAGAAGTAGTATGTTATCAACATACAATACCAGAAATGCAACTGCGCTCCCTCTAGTCCTCTTGTAAACATACGGTTCCTCTTCATTAATGACGAAGTCAAACCTTTTGACTGCTTTATCAAAACGAAGATTCCAACTCCGAGATGCTTGCTTCAATCCATAAATGGATCGGTGAAGCTTGCATATCTTCCTAGCTTCATTAGGATCAATGAAAACTTCAGGTTGTGTCATGTACACATCCCTTTCCAGAATTCCATTAAGGAAAACTGTTTTCACATCCATCTGCCAGATCTCATAACCATTATGAGTGGCTGTTGCTAGGAGAATCCGAATGGACTTTAAGCATGTTGACTGGGGAATAGGTTTCTTCATAGTCAACACCATGAATTTTCTTGAAACCTTTTTCCACCAACCTAGCCTTTTATATTTGAATATAACCATCCATGTCATCTTTTCTTCTTGAAAATCCATTTACTCACAATGGCTTCTACACCATCGGGTAAATCAACCCAAGTCATACTTGGTTCTGTGACATGGATTCCATTTCGGATTCAGCGGCTTTCAGCCATTTTCGGAGTCAAGGCCCATCATTGCTTCTTCAAAATTCGCAGGTCCGTCACTTTCAATGATCAGTAGATCACGGCAATTGGTTACGAGAAATCCATATTTCTCGGGTTCGTGACGGATCCTTTCGGATATGCGAGCTTCAGTTTTCTGTAAAAGTCGCGCATACATATCTCATATGTATACTTTTACCACGACCTAATTAACCAAGATTTAAACCGTAGTTAATTAAGTCATAAACCAAAATCAACATTTGGTTCGCGATCTGTGTCGATCGATGCAACTTTTGTGTCGATCGACACTTCTTCAGAAACTCGCCATTTAAATGTATATCGAATATACATTCACCAGATCCTTTATAAACTCTAGGCACCACAGGTGCAGGTTCTACAACTCTTTGTAGATCCAACTGCTGCTCTTCCTCATCAGGTTGAGCAGTCTCCTGTGATTTTCGAATTTCTTCGAGTTGTACTTTTACTCCCACTGTTCTTCTTGGAAAGAAAGTCTTTCTCAAGAAAACATAGTTCCGAGCAACAAACAATTTGTTCTCGAACTGGTTGTAAAAGTAACATGTCTTGGTTTTGTTAGGACAACCAATGAAGTAGCACTTATCAGATTTGGGTGTGAGCTTATCAGAGATTAAACGTTTTATATAAGTCTCGCAACTCCAAATCTCCATGATGGATAAATCAGAAACATTTACATTCCACATCTCATGTGGTGTCTATGTAACTGATTTAGATGGAACTCTATTTAAAGTAAACTCAGACTTTTCTAGAGCGTATTCTTAGAAGGATAATGGAAGATCTAAGTGACTCATCATTGATCGAACCATATCTAATAAAGTCCGATACAGGAAGAGTGAATTGTGAAACACTTTCACAATCTCTCAGATGATCACTAAATTCTTGACCTAAGTATTCACCTCCATGATCTCATCGTAGAGGTTTAATACCTTTGCCAAATTGATTCTGTACTTCATTTTGGAACTCTTTGAACTTTTCAAAGATTCTGACTTATGCCTTATAAATAAGGCATAACCGTACCTTCTGAAAATATCAGTAAAGGTAATGAAGTACTGAAATTTTCCTCTAGCACTAGTGCTTATCGGTCCATATACATTCGTATGTATAAAGCCCAATAAGCTTCTGGCCCTTTCATTTTGATCGTTCGCAACCTGTATCGACCGACGCACCGTTTGTGTTGATCGACACTACCTCTGTTGAAAGGAGCCTTTGTCGTTTTACTTAATAAACAAGATCCACTTTACTCATTATGATTCTCAATCAGATGAGCTCAAAAGCCCATCACTATGGAGCTTCTGAATCTATTTCTCATTTATGTAGCCCAAAACGACAATGCCAGAGAGAAGTTTGACTCGTATCATTTGACTTGAATCTCTTGGTATTAATGTTATAGTTTGGCACATTCTGGTTTAGAACATAAAGTCAATTTTTCTAATGGATTGCTACTATAAAATATATCACTGTAATCAAATGAATAACACTTATTCTTAACTTGAAAACTGATATCCTTCCATATCCAAACAAGGAATATAAATAATCTTTCTGCTCATAGCAGGTACATAGTAGCATTTTAAGTTCAAAACATGCCATAAAAGGAAAAACAAATGAAATACTCCTACGGTTAATGCAGCAACTCTTGCTCTATTCCCACTCATAGGTCCACTTGTCCTTTCTCCATAGTCCTACTTTTGCTCAGGCCCTGCACATTTTCACAAAATATGAGTACCACAGTTGGTATCCAATACCCAATAAGTAGGACTATAAGAAGTAACATTTACTTCTATAACATAATACCTGAAGAAGAAGTCTCGTACATCTTCTTCAGCTTCTCATAATCTTCCAAGAATTTATTGCAGTTTCTTTTCAAATGCCCATAACCATTACAATAACGGCACTTAACATCTTCAGAAGGACTGGTTTTAACCTTAGGAGCATGGCCAGACTCGCTTGGATTCACAATCGATCTCGTCTTGCCATCACCTTTGTTCTTACCAAGTTTCTTAAACTTCTTACCCTTTTGTACCATAAGGACATCTGGGGTGTCCTTCTTGATGTTAGGTTCAGCAGTCTTAAGCATCTCATGCAATTCAGTCAACGTCTTCGTCAAGTTGTTCATGTTATAGTTCATAACAAATTGATCATAGCTTGACGGCAGTGACTGCAGAATGATGTCAGTAGCCAACTCTTGGCTAATGGGAAAATCCAGTTTCCCCAGGTTATCAATATAACCCATCATCTTAATGACATGAGGACTAACTGGTTCGCCCTTTGGTAGCTTGCACTCAATCAGAGACCTAACCGTCTGGTATCTCTGAGTTCGTGCCTGCTCCTGAAACATACTTTTCAGGCCAGTGATCATCTCTTTTGGCGACTCCACGTACTCATATTGCTTCTGCAATTCCGAGTTCATGGTAGCCAACATGAGACAACTCACATCCACCGCATCATTAGAATGCTTATCCCAAGTATCCTTATCTGACTGCCAGGCATTGGCTCGGTACTTCTTGGGGAGAACTTTCTCAAGGACATAGTCCTTTTTCTCCTGTTTGAGAACGATTCTCAAGTTCCGATACCATTCAAGAAAGTTGGATCCATTTAACTTGTCCTTCTCAAGGACGGATCGCAGGGAGAAATTGTTACGATGGTTTGTGCTAGACATAGCTGGAAAACGAGGGAGGTTTTAGTTATGATGTTCAAGAAATGAGAAGTCTTAACTTTTAAGAAAACTCGCATTATATTCAAACAATGTTTCCTCAGATGAATATAATGATCCAAGACCCTTACTTCACTAAACTTGAGTGAGCCACTGGCTATCACCCAAATTTTAGCTATCTAGGTAAGCAACTCTTTGCTAGTTATATCCAATATAACTCCTGGTTGTGGATTGACATCTCATGTCCAATCCACCTGATGTCTCTGAGCCCAAAACGATTTTGATGGCCCAGTCAAGTAAACCAATCTCTTAAGTCATGTAATTGTCGATGTCTTGCACTGCAAGTCCATCAACACGATTACCTCTGTCTTACTCATGTAATTGTGAACATCTTGCACTGCAAGTCTATCACACAATTAAATGGGTCTTGACAGTTGACAAGATTGGAAAGACATCAAGTATCACTTGATATTTGATTGAGGAACAGAATCATTTAAAACGTTCAGTTTTATTATGCTTTAGTTCTTATAATTAATTGATTCATCTTGCTTCGGTTCTGTGATTTCAGGTTCAATAACATAATCAACAAGTCTGATGTCGACCGACACTACTATAGTGTCGATCGATGCAGGATAACCAAAAGCAATCCGCGATAACCGATCAATCCAATTGATCCGGTTTTGAATACCGGTCAGCGTCGATCGATGCTACATCAGCATCGGTTGATGCCAACCTAATCAAACCAATCGCAATTAAACCATTCACAGTGTTCGACCATCTTTAACCAAGCTCGATAACCGGTCCAATCCAATTGAACCAATTCATCTATCTCGCGAGGTTTGTGTCGATCGATGCAACGCTTGTGTCGATCGACACTAGGCGAAAACTAAGGTTTATTCGGGTTTTCGCCCTGCATCGATTGGCATTGATCGACACCATGCGAAAAACCCTAAATTTTATTCGGTTTTTCGCCCTGTGTCGATCGATGCCGGATTGGCAACGATCGACACTATGCGAAAAACCCTAAGACGTTTTTCGAACAAACCCTAAACTAGGTTTTTCATGAAAACGAATTTTAGCAAGTTTGTATCAACCATACACAGATTCAGATTCAACTAATCTAATCAACATGCTACAGATTCAATGGAACCCTAAAGCTCTGATACCACTGAAGGAATTTCTAGCAGTTCCTAATCCAATTAGGCAACCCTGGTCTGAATTCCAAGCCTAGGATCTAGGGTTCATGTAATTGAATCATTGGGATCTCAGAATTACCTGGTGATTAGCAGCGGAAGGTTTGCAGATAATCGAGATCACGAAGCGCCTCAAATGCTGCGCCTCTACTGGTATCCACACGCACACAAACTGGACCGCAGGGATGCTAGTGCCTATAGAGATCCAATCTCTTCAGAGGTTTCTGTTCAAGTTCTGGTGGCTGTCAATTAGGTTAGGGACGAGTTTCGGTCGACCATATATCTTATATATGTCGGCTTAAACCACAACGGAATTAACCAACGATTAAACCGAATTAATCTGATTAATCCGCGAGTGCATCGATCGATGCACTCTCTGCAACGATCGATGCTGTCCCAGAATATTGATATCGAATGCATATCACATATGCATTCACTGGATCATTACATTAATGATCAACCTCGTCTTTAACGCCCAGTTTGCTTAGGTGTGTGACCCTGTAGGATCATATAACACTAGCAATGAGTTCTAAACTCATTGATCATAAGTGGCTTCTAGCAAAGCATTATGACTACCCAGTGTCATATGATTGTCTCATCTCGACAATACGACTATCACTTGGAGTAAGTACAATAGATTTCAGGACATTCCCAACAAAACATACTTGCTTCAAAGTGGTTTCCGGAACTCACTGGCGGACACATCCCTCTTTATTCTACGTCGAGGTATCTCAGTAATCTATATCTTTATTTATGTCGATGACATAATTGTAACAGGCAATGACAATAGCCTACTGGAGCGTACGATCCATGACTTCTCGGACCGCTTCTCTACCAAAGACCTAGGGGATCTTACTTACTTCCTAGGAATCGAAGTCAAACGCAACCAGCACGGCATCCACCTTTCGCAGCGGAAATACATTACAGACTTGCTGAGTAGGACGAACATGACACTGGCAAAACCAGTGACCACGCCCATGGCCACAACACCGAAGTTGAGTCTGAACATAAGCACTCCGTTAACAGATGCAAGCGAGTATCGTGCGGTAATCGGGAGCTTACAGTACCTCAGCTTCACACGACCTGACATCTCTTACGCTATCAATAGGCTCTCCCAGTTCATGCACAAGCCAACACTCGATCACTGGCAAGCCACCAAACGTGTTCTCCGCTATCTTGCAGGCACGACAACTCATGGCATATTTCTCACCAGCAAGAACACACCGACGATTCATGGATTCTCGGATGCAGATTGGGCCAGAGACACCGATGACTTTGTCTCCACAAATGCATATGTTGTATATATTGGAAAACATCCGGTATCTTGGTGCTCAAGAAAGCAGAAGGGGATTGCACGATCCTCAACGGAAGCCGAATACCGAGCAGTGGCCAATGCCTCAGCCGAAATCTGTTGGATACAATCACTGCTATCAGAACTTGGAATCACACCGAGAACTACCCATGTCATCTATTGCGACAACATTGGAGCAACATACCTATGCGCTAACCTGGTCTTCCACTCGCGAATGAAACATATCGCATTGGACTATCATTTCATCCGGAACCAGATTCAATCGGGTACACTATGTGTATCACACATTTCCACAAGAGACCAACTAGCGGACGTCTTGACAAAGCCTCTCTCAAGGATCCCATTCCATGGACTTACAACCAAGATTGGAGGGACCAAGGCCCCTCCATCTTGAGGGGACGTATTACGGATACATCAAAGGCAACTCAATAACTCTGATTCATGTATATATGGAAGGTGTTAATAGCTAGAATATTGTATAGAGGATTTACCCTAAGGCTCCTCTTGTATATATTGGCACTATGCCTTGTATCAATAAAATCATTCAGCTCATAAACTTATACTTGGTGGCAGCTTCATCCGAGGTGGTTGGCGGCTTAGAGATTAAACCTAGGGTTTCTCTAGATTTAAGCCTTTGTTGGTGTTAGGATTTTAGCATGTTTATTGTAAATGTGGTTATAGACTTCGATCATACCCAATAGGAAAATTGTATATGATGAAGCTGGAAAAATAAAAAACAAAACAAATTTTTTATCTAATGCAAACAACAATACAAAAAAACCCAACGTTTAGTTGCACTGATAATATTTTTGGTATTAACTGATGAGTTTTTCTTATCATAATCTAGGCTAATTCTGAAATTTATATAAATTTATCAAAATTCAAGTTTTTTTCATTAAAAATATAAGGTTTATGGTGGACCAATGTATTGATTTTAAAAATGGATTCTGTAAAATGATATGACCGAAATACAATAATCTATTCCCCTATATAATTTTTTTATTGTTTAGAAAACAATTATGGTACAATTTTAGTATATTCGTTATTTATGAATAATTTTAGTAAACAAAATTCTTATAAATAGTTGCGGACAGATATACAAAACCTGTGAAATATTAGACGATTCATATATATTAGTATGATTTGATCGCATCATGTGCGAGCACAAATATTATTAAACATAAATTTTCTAAAAATAAAAAATTATCAAATTAATTTAACAACAATAATAATACTAAAAACATTTATATGAGACTATTTATAATTAAACATACATACATTATTAGATTTAATTAGATATTTTATAATTTATTATCAATAAATTAATAGTAATAAAATAAATTGTAATTATATATTTTGTGTATAAAAATCAAGACATAAATATCTTATTTAAATAATTTTATCATTTATATATATATATATATAAATAATACAAAATTATTATATAAAATCCAAAATTAATATTTATTAATTTAAAAATATTTATAAATGTTTGCATATTTAACAACTTATTTTTTATTTTTTATTGAAGGTTAATATCTCTATAATAAAATTAAAATTCTTCATAAATGTTTCATATTTAAATCTCATTTTTATCAAAGTTTATGTATATCTCGATAATACAATTAAAAATAAAATAAAATTATCAATATAAATTAAGGTTAACACATTAATTAGCCTAATATCATTAATGGAAAATTAGTAATCAGCTATTTTGAAATTGAATATAAGGCCAAAAACACTTTCTAATTAATATAAATACTCGTATGATTCGTTCGCAACATGTGCGAACACAAAATATTAAACATAATTTTTTAAAAAATAAAAAAAAATTATCAACTTAATTTAACAAGAATGATATTATAATATATATATATATATCATACTATTTGTAATTAAATATACATATCTACAATATTATACTTAACTTCTTATTAAAATATTTTTTAATGTATTTTAAAATAAAATTAATATCAACAAAATAAATTATAATTATATATTTATATATAAAACATCAATATATAATTTTATTAAAAATAATTTATCATTTATATGTAAATATTCAAAATTTATATAAACAATAGAGATTTACTATATAAAATTGTATTATCTACAACAACCATATTTATTAATATTTAAAAATTCATAAAATCTTCATATTTATCATCTTATTTTTTATTTTTTATCTAAGATTATGTATATCTCCTATATAAAATTTAAATAATTAACTTTAAAACTAATATAATAAATAATAAAATTACTAATATAAATTAAGGTTAATATATTAAAAACATAATTTTATTAAGGATAACATAGCAATCAATCAATTTGAGAGTCAATAAAATAAAATATATATTTTTTGTTTAGATGATGATTATCTATAAAATAAAATAAAATAAATTTGAAAACTAATATAATAAATAACAAAATTATCAATGAAAACTAAGGTTAACAAAGTAATTATTCTAATTTCATTAATGTCAAATTAGTAATCAACCATTTTAAGAGTGGATAAAAGCTCAAAAACACTTCTCAATTAATATAAAGATTAATTTAAAGATTTGCTATAGAAAATGACCAATCGAAACGTTGAATTTTGTACAAAAAACGATTAAAACTGATTTTTGAACATGGATATTATTATAACCTAGCCACAACTTTAAATGGTTGAATGTGGTTGTTAATGAAAAAGAGAAAAATGATTGGTATCTTAATTATTTGATCTTTAGAAAGCTATAATGTTGGATGCTCACTATGTTACAGAGGTTGAACACGTATCCACCTTTGAAACATCATGAAGCTCTCGTATGGTTTATACTCTGCAGTGTGCCCTCCTCCCTGCAAAATTAAACCAGTTACACAGAGTATTTCTTCAATTGTAAAGTAACAACGAATAGATAAACAAATCGTTATAAAAAAAAAAAAGCTAAAAAAACATCACTTGCTTTGATAGTGGCAAATGTCAAGTTGTTGGCGTAAGTCCTCGTGTATCCAAGAACTTGATTGTTAAAAAACCATGGCCTCCATTTATCAATGATGGAATAGTTTAGAGATCTAATCCAAACTTGGGTTCCAGTAAAAGGCACCATCATGTCATGATCACCACTGTAAACCAATGATCTATAAAACCCTTTCATGCTAATGTTGAGATGGTACGGTACACTACTCTGTATGTCTTTCTCATAAGCCATATCCCAATCACATCTCAACCATTTCTCTATACTTCCCTGCAGATTTCACGTTCGTTGCTTTATTGGTATTATTAGATGATGACATATATGTAAATGTAAGTGAAATGACATACTTTCTTCACATGAAGCGCTTTGCGTACATCTTCATCATTAGCCCACTGCGTAGCTAGAACATACCGATACATCTGCATAATTCATCTCCATGGTTTATAACAACATGAACAAAGATTTTCTTTATTTATTTCTTGGCTTACATAGCAATCAGGAGTTGGAAGAGAAAGATCTGATTGAAGACTTCTTCTTCCATCATTCTCTATTGAAAATGGATTTGGTGATGCCAAATCGCACAGTGGTATCAAAATAAATCCTTCATTTATCCTTGATACACACTGTCATCAATCATCAACGAAAAAAATCAAAAACTTAGTCTTTGCTATTTGCATATTTATACTCTGTTTACCTTATCGTAGTCTTCCATCAGTTTCAAGCATAGTGTATTAGTGGGATCTACTTTTACATAATTTCCTTTGCAGCTTTTCTGAAGCGACTGAAAACAAGAAATTCAAGAAACTATTTACATTTGGGTATAGAAGAGACTAAATATACCTCATAGAGTTCATCAGAGATCAGTCCCATTCCATGTGCATATGGAATCTTGGAGTTATGATCTTCATCAAGTTCTGTTGACGGATTCCCAAGAACATAACCCTGTTGGTACAAATGATTCTTTATATATCTATTAGTTTATGATGAACATATTGTGAAGATAGAGACGAACCTTAAGATTCATTGGTTCGTAGCTATGTTCATTTTCTGTGTAACCGTAATAAGTGTCTAAGTAAAATGATATCCAAATAAGATCAGAATGTATAATGTAAAGAAGAACAAAATCAAACCTATTGAGATCTGTTGAACAATGGCTGGCACAACTATACCAGCGTAAGAATCTCCACCGACATAGAGAGGATTTGAGACAAACTCTGGATGCTCCACTAACCACTGCAACAACAACAACAAAAAATATAGAAAAGATTATCGATATACTTAGATTCAAGAAACGCAATATTGGAACCTTTTGAAGAAACTCATAGGTCTGTTTTGCTTCTCCTGTGTCACTAGGCTTATCAGCAAGAGGAGTTGTTGAGTAGGAGAAGCCAGTCCCAACAGGTTGATCCAAGAATATAATGCTAGCTACCTAAGAAATAATCATCAAATTCATGAAACCGATAAAACCGGCAAAAAAGACTAACTTTAATGTGATACTCAATATGTGATGGAGTTACCTTGGTCCAAGAATATGAAGTTGAGATAAGAGAAGGCAAACCTCCATTGTAATCTTCAGTTTTGAAAGTCAACGGCCCTGCACTCAAGAGTAGAATCGATTAAACGTCAAATCTTTTTAAAGTTTTTCTTTCTTGTTGAAATTACCGATCTCGAAAGCAAGAGCAGAGAGAGCAGTGCAGGCAGGTCCTCCAGTTAACCAAATCAGAAGAGGATCTTCTTCAGGCTTGTTCTCTGATTTGATGAAGTAGTAGAAAAGTTTAACTCTCTCTTCTTCACCAACACCAATATAGCTTTTCATAAGAAAGATGCAAAGATTTTTTAACAACATTCCGGTTGTGTTATTGAATATTGAAAAGCAGGGGAAGAATAAGAAGAGAAGACAAACCCAGTTTCAAGGTGGAAAGGAAGAGGACCTTTGAAACCAGGAAGATGGCTAACCACAGAGGCTGAATCAACACTATGTTGAGTCAAGATCCATTGAAGAAGAAGAAACAACTTAAGTTTCCATGCTTTAGACATTCTTGATTAACTCTTTTTAACTTCCTGATATCATTTTAGGCAACAAAACAGACTCAAGAAGGATTGTTTCCTCATTCCTGCAGACAAAATAACCGAACGGAGCCGATCAATTGAACTACCGGTTTGGTATTGATTAAACTGATATATTTTGGTTCACTTAAGACACATGAAAAAACTGGCAAAAATTGGTTTCCATTTGCTCTCTGGAATTAGTCTTCAAACCTGGTTTAAAATCAACAGATGAAGGTTTAGGTTTTTTTTTGTCAACACGTTGGACTTCATTACAAGGGACTAAAGCCCAAAGATACAAGTAGGCCCAAAAAGAAAATGAGATTGTAAGAGCATCTCCATCCGAGTTTCTAAGCTCGGTCTCTTAGAAAAAAAATATTAAAATATATGTGGATCCCACCAAATACTTAAGAAACCGTATACTAAAGTACCTAATTAAGAACCCGTCTCTTGTCCTATAGCGCTGACGTGGCGCTACAGGATTGATCCTTTTTTTTCGTTTTTTTTTTCACCTGTTTAAAAAAAAAAAAAAAAAAAAAATTAGATTTAAGAAACCCACAAGCGGTGAATGGTTTCACCGCTGTGGGTGTTCTAAGTAACAAAACACACGGCAGTATTACAGAGAAAAGCCACGTGTAAGTTAATTGCAATCTACGACATGCAAAAGCAACATCCGGTAGAGCCGTAGAGGAAATGTCGCTGGTAGTGCACGAATCTACCTGACTACCTCATCACTTTGAAGAGCCCTCCTGTCGATCTCCGCTCAACACAGAAATCGCCTGAAGCAGCAACTGTAAACAAGAAATTAAGGAGCTCCAAGCACCACAGTGTTTCATTAAAGTCGTGGAAACTTTATGTTAGCACCAAGGAATCGTGTGGTTGCACAATGAAAACGCATGTATAATGCTTGAAGGAACAGAGAATATGACAAAGAGTTTAGTTAACGTGGCTGATTAAAAATATGGAATTAGGATATTCTTCAAAGCAAGAAAATAGAATATTAGAAGATATCATGAAGATATCGAACAAGATATTCTCAAATCAAGAAATAGAAGATTTGGAGATATCATATTCTCAACTGGTTTTGGTTAGAGTATATAAAGGAAGAGATGGATCTAGGTTTATATATAGAAAAAGGGAGAGTAATAATTAAAAACGTGAGTTAGCGTTTGTGGGTTTATCTGTTAGTAAACAAAAAAATTACACAGCTGTTCGCGGTGTGTAAGGTTGGATAGCCTAGGAATCGGTTCGTGTCGAGTCGTGTGTGACGTCGAATAATTCGAATTAAACAAGTCGGGAAATTGTTTAAGAAATTGTCTAAGGTGCCTAGATTAGGAATTGGTCAGTGACGAGTCAAGAACGACTGCGTGTAAACCTAATTAAACATCTTGTAAGGAGAGTGTTTAAGAAATTTCTAATAAAAAGATATTTTTGTGGATTTGTTTATTTCAAGCTTTGTATATCTACTCTTCTGGTTTTACACTTTATGCCGGCTAGAAATGTTGTTAGGCATGTGCCTTTGAGTTTTCGGTCGAATCCTTGCAGATTATGGATCTAATAATATACAAATATAAGATTCATTTGAGAATCCATCTATTTTCCAATCAGATGTAGGTTGGGTCCTCTTAAATCCCGGTCCACTAATTGCACATTTACACACAAAAAAAATAACCAAATTTTTAAGAAGATTATTGTATTTTCAGATATTGTAAGATATTTTATATTGTTGACAATATTTTATATTCGAAAATACCTGAAAATACAATAATTTTTTAATAAAATATCCAAAAACCTGTCAAAATAACTAAAAACTATAGGTTATATCAAATTATTTGAGATTCTATTGGATCATACGGATTATGGCATATCCTATAAGATCGATTACTAACAGGTTCTATCATGTATTTATTATATTATTTACATGTTTTAATAGATACACGAAAGATCCGCAGAAAAGACCACACTCGATACTTTTATGTATTTGATTATTATATTTAAAAAGTTCATTTATTTGGACCCAAACCGATCCAACACAAATTTTTGGATCCATTCCGGATCGGATCTAGATGTTGTCATGAGTTAGAGGATTATCCCTAACCTTATATCAAAATTAATAACCCTAATCCTAAAATTTATAAGAGAGTTAAAAATGGTCTCGTTAATAGGATTAAATTAATCTTATATCACACAACTTCACATATAAAATATAAAAAGAAACTTAAATTAAATTTCTCACAAAATGTAGAAAAAACTAAAATACAACATTAAGTTGTTCTACTAAAAATATAAAATCTACATTTTTCGTTAGAGCGCAAAATTTCTATATTTTTTCACCAAAAATGCAGAATCAAAAACACAGATTTGTGCATGCATGATTGATTAAGAGAAAGTCCATGTAGCCATCTCCAACGACGGCTTTGGATAGCTTGGATCGGCGAGTGGTCTGTGGTTTCAACGGCGAATTGGTCCGGCAGCGATCTGCTTCGTTTTCCTCGACGATTGGCGGTGGTCTTCCGGCGGATTTTTCTCCAACGACGCGTGTCCCGCATGCCTGTTTCTTTGTGGAGATGACACGTTACCGTCTCCTCTTCTTGGGCTTCTGCTGGGCTGGGTTGTTTGTTCTCTGTTGTAATTTTTCGGATCCACTTGTAATCAAGGCCTTGGCCCATGAATCAAACATGTTGACAAAAAAAAAAAAAAAAAAGAGAAAGTCCATGTAGCCATGTGGCCGGTAAATCCAAACTTCATTAAAGAGGAATATTTTCAGTAGTGTTGTGAATTTTTGGGTAATTTTACGTGGTGTTGTTCGGTAGATGATTTAAATCAATTCAATAGATTTTACAATTTATTATTATTTAATGAATTAATTGTAATTTCTTTATTAAAAATTAGTGTTATTAATTATTGTATTTTTTGGTCAAAATTATTGTATTTAAAATACTTTTATTAAAGATTATTGAAACCATAATGCATATGGAATTTGATGATTTTAAAAGCTAAGAGATTAAAAATACAAAATTTAAAAAATGTTTTATGAATTCTTATCAAGTACTTTATATAGATTGTCATTAATTATCATGGATATTTGCATATATTTTTTCTTCCAAAAATCTATTTCTAAATTAATATATAAATGTTTTTTATCAAAAAATCAATACATGTATTAATGTATATTCTCTTATATTCGTTAAGATTTAGTTTTTTGGAACTAATCGTTAAGATTTAGTTTCCTGTTGCCTACAACATTGTATAAAAAATCAATCTAAGGGTTGTGAATAAACAAGCAAGTTCAACATTCATCTATTCATAAGTTTGTCAATATCTCAAACCATAATTAACCTAAGGGTTATGAATAAACAAGCTCAACATTCATCTATTCATAAGTTTGTCAATATCTGAAACAATCATTATCGAATGGACTCAGACGAGACTCAACCAACAGTTGTTTCTTCGCCACGGGGAAGGATATCACTCCGGCCGATGACTCTTTCCGACGTCGACGACTACATGGTTTGGGCTACAGACGCTGAAGGGTCACGGTTTTGGGAGCCTTGCAGGAGCCGAGAAGAAGCCGTCAATTTCATAAAGAATTCGGTCCTGAGACAAACTTGGCTCCAAGCCATCTGCTTAGAGGACAACCGTCCGATCGGCTACATCGAGATCAATCCTGTAGATGAGATAAGAAAAGAGATTGGTTACGTCCTAGCGAGAAATTATTGGGGAAAAGGGTTCGCTACGGAGGCAGTGAGGCTAGTGACGTCGGAGATATTTAAGGAAATGCCGGAGATTGAGAGGCTTGTGGCACTAGTCGACGTGGACAATGTTGGATCTCAAAGGGTTCTTGAAAAAGTTGGGTTTACTAGACAAGGTGTGATGAGGAACTTTATGATTTTGAAAGGAAGTGTAAGAGATATGGTCATGTTTAGTTTTTTGAAGTAATTGATCAACAAAAATACTAATTCAGATTATATATTTGTTGGACTTAGTGTATGATTTTCATATGATAAAAAAAAAAAAGAAGACTACTCTGTTTCTGTTTTCTGTCTCCTCTGTTTTGTGAGCTTATTGCTAATGAAATGTTCTTCTAAACCAAGTAATTGGCCTTTTCAGTATTTGTGCATTACTAAGATTCACAACTCATTTTTGTATAAACACTACTACAGTCAGAAACTTGATTAGACGATCACCCAATTATACACTGCTAGGTAGAGAAGAGTTTATGTTGCATATAGATTTCATCTAAGCATTTAAAGGGAAACAAGTAGTCATTGTGAGATGTGAAGTTTGTAGAATTTCGTTAATAATGAAGTTGGAGCTAGGAGACGACAAGATAATTTGGTGTGTTATGTGTTTATTTATAGCTACACATGCTTACGTATCTTTGGAAGAGGGACCAAACCATTTGTACTTCTTGAGAGTTAGTTACACTCGTATCGTATCTTCTTCATTATGTGCGTTGGTTCCAACACCAAAAACACAATTGTTAGATCGGTCATTCACATATATCTTGAGATACCTAAGATATATCAATCATCGCCACGGTTGGAGATGCTCAACATTTTGAATGTTTTTTTTATAGCTGAAAAAAAAAATTAAAAAAAAAAGAAAAAGAAGACCAATCTTTTCTGGAAGTTAGTTCACATTCTATATGTTGAACTTTTGTTTATGATTCACATGTAAGAATTACTTGATAGAATCGAAATAAGAAGAAGAAAAAAACATGTAACTTCGGGTTGTAATGTACACAAACTGCTTGCACATGTAAGGATTCGGTTCCAAACGAGATCGGCTCTGACCCTTTACGTAGTAGCGTCTTAGACTTCTCTGTTTTGGATTAGTATTTAGAGAGTTCGCAATAACAAGAGTTTCTATCATTTAATTCATATCAAGTAGATAAGATAGCTAGAAAAATAAACACACAATAGTAATTACCTACAGAAAAGGGATCGAGATAATGATCTGACACATATTGGCAAATAACTCGTTGGCCCTATTGTAGTGTCAATATAGTCTTTACCCGTGGATGACTTAAGATAGAACTCATTAACACAAGTAACAAAGCGACTAACTCATCAAGAGAGAAGTATAAAATGCTAAAACATTCTGCAAATTATTGGACAAGCATGATTAGTATCTTAAGAGTTTGCAATAAGGAGAGTTTCTATCAACACCTCTTGTTGAATCTGCAACACGAGTTGCCATAGATGTCAGAGATGGAGAGGCTTCTGAGGTTAAACCACTCGAATATATTGGCGCAATAACTCGTCGGTCGGCCCTATTGTAGTGTCATTGTGTACTTTACTGTGGATGACTAACATAGAACTCATCAACACACAAGTAATAAAGAGGCTTACTCATGAAGAGAGGAGTATAAAAAAAGATTAAACCTTACTTTAGAACAACCAATCCTCCTAAATGTATGAACCATGATTGTAAAGAGACAAGAACATAATCCAATAAAGATGAACACCACAACAAAAAACCAGAAAATAGTCATTGGATAACAAAAGCATTGTAAACTAAGAGGCCATAACCTGTTCCAGTCACAAGTTATACATAAAGTCTTGCACATTTTCATAAAGCTTCACGTCCTCCACATGGTGTAGAAAGGTGTGAATTCTACAATTCTTAAATGCATCCATTCCTTGGATTTCAACTCTTATGATGGTTCCCTTCTCGAAATTGTAGTAGAAAACATAGAAAGGGTCAGACTGATATCGCGGGGACAACAAAATTTCATTGTTACCAGACATTCCGATAAAGTATAAACTGGCATCTGCAACTACATTCTTCCACAGTGGGGGGAATGTGTATACATGCCTCGACCATTCATGCTTCTCAGCGTCTACTAGAAGCCACAACTCAATATATGTACTCTGTCCAGTAAGTTCGTCCTCATCTGACGTGAGTGTAGCTAGTCTACCCTTATAGTTTACCAGAGTTGAATCTTTCCACAAACTAGCACCTGTAGCTTTTCTAATAAAGCTAAACTTCTCAGAGCTAACATCAAAGCAAATTACAGAAGAAACCCCTAAACCGTTACCAATCATAGCTTTATAATACAAACAGCCATTGATGCATATCCCATCATATGTGGGATGATGGGGTATGCTACATTGGATCATTCTCCAGTTATCAGTCCCTAAAGTCAGAACTTGGTGCTCCTTGCATAACCAACCACTTCCATAACAAGGCCAGGTCATAGACAATACCTTGAATTGCTTACCAATTGAATCATACACAAAAAAGCTTCTCACTTTAACCCTCCTCGTCTTCACTTTGGGTAAAGGTAAGTACTGTCCCGTGCTAGGGTTACATATCTCTGGAACCGTTTCCTTCCTTCCCTTCACGGTCCGCAGATGTGTAAGACAGACCAAACCGTGGAGATGACCAGAAATTTGAGAGGTATAGCCAAAGGGGAACTTCATATGATAATTGGGGGCTAATGAGTTCTCATCCGGATTCCGAGGCTGAGGAGGTGCCGTGAAGAGGAACAAATCATCGTCTTTCTCGCAGGCGAACAGAAGCTGCGGGAGAGCCGAAGATCTGGTCAAGAACAGCTCCGTGAAATCTTGACGGCGAAGTGTGGAAGCCCAGAGCTTCGAGACGCAGCGACATCTTGCTATGGATTTTGCCGGCAGTCTCAAGAGGAATTCGTAAATGAGATCAATTGGGATTTGCTCTGGGTTCTCACTTCCATTCATGGAGGTTGAAGATCGTGAATTGCATCGGGAAATGGTGAGACCATCATCCTCTGAGACGTTCTTCCGCCGTGATTTCATGGCGGAGATACTTGCTTCAAACCCTAGGTTCCTTTGTAAAACGAACAACAGTGATAGTAACTGTTTTTTTTTTTTTTTACCCAAAGATAAATCAATCAACGCTAGTAAAAAACGATTAGTTTTTGTTTTTATCGGTCACTATCCAAACTAGCCAATATTTCCCAACTAGGCGAATATATTTGCATTGATTTTTTTTTTTGATAAAAATGTTAAGATTCATTACCGTTTTCGAATTTGGGACAGAAATACAAAAAATACAAAGAAGACAGAGAGACCGAAAATAAAGACTACAATCTAACTAGGCCACAACAATAAAACGGTCGAAGCAAAAGCTTAGAGAAAGGCTAAGATAAAAACCGTTAAACCGAAACAAGAGTTAGACTAGAGCGCAACAATCACACGTCGAAACGTAGACCATTCCGCTCTTACCATAGTTCCGAAGAACTAGAGCTCGCATCATAGTTGCCACGAGCCTCATCCCTCGGTCCGCCCTCAAAAACCATTGGAATGAGATACCTACAGCTTCTCTGCAAGCTAACGGGATCTCCGGAGTCCATAACGGACTAACTTGCAGCTGGCGACAAGGGAGCCCAAGCGGACCGTCGAAGAGTCACCTCCAATTACAATTCCTAGAAGAACTAATCTCCCAAGAACCAGCCCCCACAACTACAAATTAGCCGCACTAACAAACCAGCGCCTCTCCATCTCTAATCCACCTTTGTCCTACCATCACTCCGAGACAAAACTGGACCCACCCTAATCAAACTTCAGAAACAAAAACCTCAAACGCTTCATTATTGTGATACACCTCACTGCCGGAACAACGCCCGAACCACACTGGAGGAAGATAGCGCCGAAGCATAGAGCCACCGCCGAGCCATCTACCTAACCACCGTCGGGAGACGCGACAAAGGATCCTCGCCACCGGAAAGACGCGAGCCACCTCACTGAAGCTCACCACAAAACAGAAGAACCCCCGACTAGACTTATCGCCGGATAATGGTCCCGTCCTCAAAGACCAGTAGCCGTCGCCGAGCCAGAAGGAAGACAAAACCGCCTTCACCACCTCTCCGCCGCTAAAAGGAGCCGAAAGCCAACATCCCCGAACAAGGAGAAGCCGCAGACGGGAGAGAAAAGGAACCACCTCACCACCGCCTACGCCAGAGAGCATGTCACCACCGGGAGGAGAACACACCGAGGAGACCGCCGAAGAGGGAAGTCGCCGGCCACGGAACGAAGACAGAACCCGAAGGGAGACATGGCGGAAGAGGCAGAGACAACAACCGCCGAAGCAAGAACCGCCTCACCTCCATGACAGCCACCACGACCCGCGAAAGCTGCGCCGCCAGTGCAAGAAGACACCTCCGAATCCACGTCGCCGAGCCACCGAACCGACGGTCACCGAACCAAAAAAACAGAGAAGAAGAAGAAAGAAGAAAGAGGAGGGAGAGACAGAGAAGAACAGGTCCGGCGCCGGTGCTGAGAGAGCCACCGGCGCTGGAGAGAAGTTCAGATCTGGGGAAGAAAAAAGATGGCGGCGGTTTTTAGAAGAGAGAAGGGAGAGAGGATTTAAGGTTTTCGAAAAAACAATTATGCTTAAAAAATTTCGAAGATTAGTTAGTTAAACGTCTTTGCATTGATATTTTTTTTTTTTTGTCGACTGAATATTGCATTTGGGCCTTTAGGCCCGCCACGTTAAAATTACAGAGAGCCCAGGAAGGGAAACGGACAAAAAACAGCACATAACAACGCGTCAATATTTCGGATAAGCGCGGACACGTGTCAAGCGCCGAGAAAGCGCCGGCATGCAACTCCGTCAGAACGCCGAGGACTCGTCACCGGAATCGCCTAGCCCAGGTCGACAATTCCCCTGTAAAAGAGCTAGTCTGCCGATCTTCAACGCCGCCGAGAAAAGGCCGAAGATTCAACCTCCGTAGTAACCACGAACACCGTGGAAGCTTCACGCCGGTTCGACTTAAAAGCCGACCATAGCCCACCGGAAAGCTCATCCTCGACGAGCAGGTAGAAGCGGGAAGATTTTATTCCACAAATGAAAGAGCCTCGACAGAGAACTATACAGAGACCTCCGGGAAAGAAGCACCGCGACAGAGGAGATCGTCGAAGCAGAGAGACGAAATAAAAAGCGGACGATATGTCCGATAAGATAGTAGCGGCCTCTCTGCCCAAACACAATCCAGATCGACCCTGGAAACACAAAATCCGGCTCAAACCAGCGATATAAACATAGGAGAGCTGAGTCGGAAGAAACGAGAGGAAACAAACACAAAACGAAACACTCCGAGAACAAGATCGGAGAAGAAAACCTAAATACAACAAAAGTAACCCGAAGACGAAGAATCGCCGGAGACGAAGAGTAAAGGCAGAGAGGATTTTAAGAGAGAGAAAGAAGAGAGAGTTTATTAAACAACGACGTTTTGTCTTTGCATTGATATTATTATTATAAAGTTGTATGTAGAAATTATGTATATATATATATATATATATATATTAATCTCTGAAAAATACATACTTGTTTATAATGTATACGAATAGAAGAAAATATAATTTTGAGCTTGTAAAGACATTACCGCTAAAAATGTTTTAGGACCGACTAAAGTATATGTATTTAGATAGCGAATGACAAACATTAAAATTTGTGTGTTTAACTGATTTTTATTTTGTGGACAAAAAACTGATTTCTATTTTTATTTTTAAATACATTTCACTTTTTCTATTATTGATGTGTTGCTATTCTGAGAGAGTTATTCATTTTTTATATAAAATTCCAAATATTAATTGGCATTGTATATGTTGGATTTAAGACGTTTAAGTGGAGTGGCATTATATATGGAGTTTAACAGAAAAATGTTATTAAGCAATTTACATGACTATTGGAACGGTGCATTTGTTTTTTTTTTTTTTTTTTTTGTCGTCAAGCTTTTATTAATTTTCAGAATCGTGAATTACAATTCAATAACGATTCAATAATAAACGAATATATAAATTATTATTTATGATTATAAATCATCAAAACTATTTTATTATAATAAAATATAAATTAATTAGTTTAGTATAATTATTAGTGAATACTTATGAGTATAATAAAAAAAATCAATAGTTTAGATGAAAGATATGATTTTAATGTAAAATTATTTATTTTGTAAAGATTAATTTTTTATTTAGAAAAATTTATTTTTCTGTCAAAGTATTAAGAAAATTTAGTTTGTTAAATTTATATATTAGTTGTAAGATCTTAATTATGCATGTTTAAAGATAGAAAAAACTTTAGGATTTTGATTAGAGATTCTTAAAATTTTGGTTTAAGGTAGCTCGACGGATAACGATGAAATTAGGTTAAGTTTTATAGGATGTGCGAGCAGTATAATAAGAGAATTAAACCATCGGAAAGATGGTAGGCGTAAAAAAAGTTTTTAGATCGTCGGAAAAATGGTAAGTGAAAAAAAAGTTTTGAACGTTATAGCTGAACTTTATGAAAAGTTGTATATGTACTCTTTAAATAGGGATCAAATCATTCGTAATTCTATAAGAATGATCGTCAAGCTAATTGTGGGCGTCGAGCTGATTGTGAACGTCGAGCTGATTCTTTTTATTTATATTTTAGTATTTCGGACTGATCTTAAGTTTCTAAGTAAGCATTTTAGTAGGATACTCAATTCATCTTCAACATTAGTGACCGAGTAATAATTTCTGGAAAGAATTTTTAGATTATAAATCATATAAATATAAAAGTATCATAGATAGTTCATGAATATTAATTATAAAAAGTCAAATTTATTTATATATACTGTAATTATAAAATCTAAATTTATTTTTAACCAGTTGTATATATTCTAATTTTTAAATGAATTTTATTCACCTGCACCGCAAATATTTGAATAAAACAGTTTCTTATAAAATTCCGAGTACCTCGCTTTTTCGATGTTTTGTTGAAGTTGGCACTGCAAACTACCAACCATGTTTCATTCAGAAGGAAAAAGCTACACAGATAATACGTATCCAATCGAAGCCTAAAAGGTGATAACTACACAAAACCAGTGAAAATACAATGACTTTTATGAAACGCCCATGATCTTTATAATTAAGAGCCAAAGTAGCTCTGTTAAAAATCCCCAAGTTGGTAAAGTCATAAAATATAGTTACATAAGATTCACATTCTCTACATGGTTTAGAATTGTTAGAAGTCTACTACTACCATTCAACGCCCCCATTCCTTGGATTTCAACTTTAGCGATAGTGTTTCTCTTGATATTGTAGTAGAAGACATAGAAAGTCTTAGATGGATAGTCCCGCGACAACACAATTTCATCTGTACCAATCACTCCAACAAAGTGCAACCCAACCATCCCAACTAAGTACTCCGACAAAGGAGGCAAAACATATATGTGTTTGGACCATTCATGTTTTTCGAAGTCTTGTAAAACCCACAACTCAAAACGCCTAGTTCCTCTAATAGGAGAGTACGGCTCTTCCCACCTGAGTGAACCTAATTTCCCATTGTAGTTTATCAGAGTTGCTTTATAATCCACTGCTCTACTGAAACTCTCAGCTACTTCCATAAAACGAAACTTCTCAGACCTAAAATCAAAGCAAACTATCATAGTAGCCTTTGTGAAACCGTTGCCATTGGCTCGATAATACAAAAGACCATTAATGCATATCTCATTATGTAGAGGAAAATGAGGCACGCAACATTCCATCAAACTCCATGAGGGTTTTCCAGTTCCTAGTGTCAGAACTTGATACTCCTTCCAATTCCCATTATATATTCTGTTTGAAGAGGTCACAGACAATACCTTGTACTGTTTTTCAATAGGATCATATCCAAAATAGCTCTTCTGACCAACCGTCTTCATTTTTGGTAAAGGTAAGCGTTGTCCCGTGCTGGGGTTGTATATAAACGACAACTCTGTCTTTTGTCTTCCCGATAAGATCTGCTTGTCTCTAAGACAGAGGAATCCGTTGATGGAAGTAAATATTTCAGAGGAAAAGTTAAAAGGGATTTCAGTAAGATAACTAGCGGCTACATGAGACGAGTTATCATCCGGATCTTGAGGCTGAGGTGACGATAAGAAGAACAGCTCACCTTTTCTTTGGCAGGCGAACAAGAGCTGTGGCCGAGCAGAAGATTTGGTCGAGAACAACGAATCAGTGTAATCAGACCGGTAAAGAACGGAGGCCCAAAGCTTCGATACGCAACGACATCTGGCTGTATATTTTGCTTTATATTTTTCCGGAAATTTTGAGAATATCTCGATAAGGAGATCAATTGGGATCGGTATGGAGGTTCCTCCTGAGTTTTTTGATCGCTTATTGAGTCGGGTAACGGTGAGATCATCCTCTGTGTCGTTCTGTAGCATTGATTTCATCGCGGAAACGCCTTAAACCCTAGATTTCTCTGAATTCGTATCTTGAAGAAGAAAGTAAATAACATTATCAATTTAACTTTCTCCATATATATACACACAGATTTGTGCATGCGTGATTGATTAAGAGAGCCCATGTGGTTGTTCAAAAAAATGAGAGAGCCCATGTAGCCATGTGGCCCGTAAATCAAAGCTTTTTTTTTTTTTTTGTCTTCAATCAAAGCTTCATTAAAGATGAAGCTTTTCAGTAGTATTGTGAATTTTTTGGGTAATTTTAAGCGGTGTTATTCTTTTTTTTTTTTTTTTTTTTTGCCAACCTTAAACTTGATTTATATTTGGTCGTAATACAAAGATTCAGACAAAAAGTCTGGACAAACATCATAGATACACCAATCAGAAGGGGATACAATGGCTTGTTTTGCCAACTTATCTGCGCAGACGTTACCATTCCGTGTTTGATGATTGAAAGTAGCAGAGTCAAACATTTCTTGCCATAGACGTATTGTAGAGATATAGTGTTGGAGCCGTAAACATTACTCTTGAGCGGTGTTATTCAGTAAGTGAATTCAATTAATAAATAGATTTTATATTATTATTATTTAATGAATTAATTGTAATTTAAAAAAAATAAATTTAGTGTTATTGATTATTGTGTTTAAAATACCTTTATTAAAGATTATTGAACCCATAATGTTAAAAAATAGAATTTTTAAAAAAAAATGTTTTATGGATTCTTATGAAGTATTTTATATAAAATTTCATTAATTGTTATTAATTATCATGAATTTGCATGTATTTTTTTCTTCCAAAAGTCCATTTCTAAAACAATATATACATGTTTTCAATAATTTTTTAAACTATTTTTTAAACATAATATATATATATATATATATATATATATATATATATATGATATATGCATAATTTATAGCTTTTAGCATCATAATTTTCTTAGTATTCTTGTACATTACATTCATTTTCTTGTATTTAGATATAAGATCATGCATTTAGGAATTGTAGTTTTTAGGATTAGAGTTTTACATACTTTAGCATCTTTTAGAGTGTGTCTTGAGTTCTTTAGGTACAAATGAAGAGTGTGGAATATTATAAATGGGAGTGCATGAAGGAAAATCATGATAAGTTTATGTGGGTCAACGAGGAGGAGCTTTGGTAATGAAAATTTGCTAATGAAACATGGGATATCTCGCATACGTTTGATTAAGTCAATGACATGAAGCCATACGTTAGAACAAGTCAACGCTGGTGTGCAATGAAGTCAACAAAGGTGGGCTCCCATGCATGCATCATCGACGACCGAGACTTGGTAAGGCTTTGCCCCCCCCCCCCCCCCCGCCGTCGAGAATGATTCCCCCCCCCCCCCGACGACGAGTTCGCGGGTGATGCCCAACCCGCTAGGCCCACCGCGAGCGAGGAGAAGAAACATGCCGTGCCACCCTGCGGTTAGACCACCGGTTGAAGAACCAGACCGCGAGGACCTGCCCATTGCCGTGCGACCAGACTCGCGGTTGGTGTTGCGGACGAGGGCCAAACCGCGAGGGACGAGAAAATTCAGTCCGTAATGGCTCGCGGTTTGGGGCAGACCGCGAGCCCTCTTATTTCCGTTGACTTTCGAGTCTTTGACCAGTTTTACCCATTGGATCCGGGTCAACACCCGGTTTGTTCCGGGTTGACCCGGTTCGTCACTATTCACTATTTAAGCCTAAAAACCTAATTTTTGGAGGATCTCTTAAGCTTTATTTTTTGTTCTAAACACTTTGTAAAAGAAGATTGAATCTTTTCTTAATCTAAGTCTTGTTTTGTGTTGATTTCCTTTCTCCTTCTTTTAATCTTTTGCTAATCATCATGTTTAACACTATTCTTATGGATTTTGTTGAACTTAGCATGATTAGTGAGTAGTCTCCTTTTGAGCTTTTGGGTTAGGAAGATTTGAGTGATTAAGGGTTGAACCTTGATGTCTAGGACTTAAATTTGATTGATCCTTTCTCATTAAATGTTCTTAATGCTAGATTAGGCTTAGCTAACCTTGATCTAGAACTTTGAGATTTTATTGCACACAAGGTGTTCGATGAAATGCTAGCTTTGATTTGATGAGAGATTTACATTCTTAGCCAATGATGATTGATGTTTAAGGTGTTTAGTGGCTAAAGGACTTGTGATTAATGCATGCTTGCTTGTGATTAGCCAATGGGAATTGAATGATTGCTTGTTTAGCATAGGGTTAATGACATGAGAGTGTATTAACTTGAATTAGTGTTCCTAAGCTAAAGGATTAGCATTCTAAATGTTGTGTTTGACATCTTGGTTCAATGCTTAGTTACTTAGATCAATTTCCTATACCCAAGAGCTTGATCTTTAATCATATCTTTGAATTGTCTTGTTTGTTCTTTTTGCTTGCTTATTGAATTTGATTCCTCTTGGTTTGCTTACTTGTTTGATTGCAATTAGGATATTTAGTATCTCATCTTGATTGAAATTGCTTGTCTAATTTGGTTTGGTGCATTCTTATTGGCCTATCCACTCCCAATTGGTTCGATACCTCTTACTACACGATAAGTAAGAGGAATTGATACCTCAAGGAAGTAAAATCCTTGTTATCAATTTGGCGCCGTTGCAATTTTGGGAACTTGGATAGATCAATTCGATTTCCTTTCCTATTTAGATCAAGTTTTGGTTACTAACTTTGCTTCTTAATTTCTCTTTGATGTCAGGTGCATGAACTTGCGTAGCAGAGGTCCTACAAACCTTGTTGCAAGAGTATAGGATATCAAAGCACACGAGAGAAGACTAGCAAAGGAACGCAGATCATTGGAAAGAGCTGTTCACTTAGAGAGACTCGGGTTAGAACAGGAAGAAGTAGTTCAGCCTCAGTTTGAGCCTCAAGAGCAGCCAGTTATGGATCTAGAGGGTCAACAGGACCAACAGGGCCAACAGGGCCATCAAGAGCAGCATCAACAGGATGAGGATGCTAGAGATGGACATGGAAACATGATACCGGTTCATCGTGAGAGACCTTTCAGGGCCATTGGAGATGGTGATACACCAGATACTAATGCTAATCGAAGGGGCATCATTCCACCACCAATGAACAACAACAATTTTGAAATCAGGGCCATGGTGATGAATATGGTGCAGAACAACCAATTCCATGGACTTGCCTCAGAAGACCCACTGCAACACTTGGATACCTTCGATAAAATCTGTGCCACAACTAGGCTCAATGGCGTAACTGATGAGGGTCTCAAGATGCGCCTCTTTGTCTTCTCCTTGGCGGATAGAGCCAAAGATTGGGAAAGCACCATTCCACCGGGTTCCATCACTACATGGGCAGACCTTAAGAAGGCTTTCTTGAAGAAATTCTTCTCAACTACGAGAACTGCCCGTTTCCGCAATGAGTTATCCGGGTTTGTCCAAAGAAACAACGAGACCTTCGCTGAAGCTTGGGAAATGTTCAATAAGCTCACTACTCAATGCCCACACCACGGTTTCACCAAGGAGACACTACTCAGTAACCTCTACCGCGGTGTGCTTCCTAGAATGAGGGCAATGCTTGATTCTTGCAGCAATGGACACTTCCTAGGCAAGGGAGTTGATGAGGCTATGGAATTGATTGAAAACCTTGCTACAAGTGATGGGAATTACAATGAGGACTATGAGCGGACTAGTAGAGGATCATCTTCTACGGATGAGAAGTACGAGAAGGAAATCAAGTCTCTAAATGACAAGATAGACAAGATGATCAGCTCTAGTCAGAAGCAAATCAGCTTTGTAGGCAACTACGAAGATTCTCAGCCCGTCCTCTATAGTCTTGAAGGTGATATGACCCAAGAAGAGATCAATTTCATTGCTGGCCAAGGAGGTTTCAACAGGGGTTTCAACCCAAACTACAGGAATCACCCCAACTTCTCTTACAGAAACTCCAATGTTGCCAACCCACAAGATCAGGTTTATCCCCAAGCTCAACCCCAAGCTCAAGCTCAACAACAAGGGCAACATGGCTTCACACAAACTCAGCAACAACAGCCTTTTGTCCCTTATACTAACCAGCAAGGGTTTGGAAATAAGGCTCAGTTTCAAGGTCAACAAGGATATGCTCCAAAGCCACAATACCCTCCACCCGGATTTGGCCAACAACAGATACAAGCCTCTTCTTCCTCGGGTTTGGACAGCGAGTTAAAGGGTATGATGCAGCAACTCATACAAGGGCAAGCAAGTGGGGCATTGGAAGTGAAGAACTTAAAGAATGAGCTGCAGCATTTGACTTCTCGTTTGATCAATGTTGAAAACACACATGCCTCCACTTCTAGACCTACTGGTACATTGCCCGGAAACCCGGAGAAGAACCCGAAAGATTACTGCAATGCAATCTTCTCTACTGTTGATCATGAGAAACCAGACCATGAGAGAGAGGTTGATGAACTTGAAGCACTTCTCTATGGTTATGAACTCCCTCCGGCTGCACATGTCCCTCTCAAGGAGATGAAGGCCACTGTAGTTAAGCCTCCCTATATTGCACCAGCTAAGAAGATAAGTGCAACTAAAACTCCTGCTGAAGATACTGTGCCTACTGTCCAAACAACACCACGGGTACTCCCAAAGCTTGGCAATCCGGGTAAATTCACCATCAATTGTACTTTGGGAGACTTGGAGATTCATGATGCATTGTGTGACTCCGGCTCTACTGTGAGTGTGATATCTCTTGAAATGGTGGAAACTATTGGGATTAAGAGCATGGAAAGATACCCATCTTCTATTACATTTGGAGACTCTTACTCAAAAACTCCAATGGGAATGATCAAGGACTATCCACTGAAGATTGGTGAGTGCACAATCCCAACTGACTTCATTGTCATGAAGATGAAGAAGAGTACCCAACTACCTCTCTTACTTGGTACTTCTTTCCTCCATACCACTGGAGCTTCTATGGACTTCAAAAAGAAACGTGCTGTGCTGAATAATGTTGACAACAAGGTCTACTATCCTTTGAGGAGCACATCTCTCCACACTTGTGGTGCCATTCTCTCTCCCAATGAGGATGATGTGTTAGAGGAAGCAAGGCTATTTGCAAATGTTGGTAAGGAAGTTTGGCCTAAACCCACTACCTATGGATCATTGACTGAGCACATGGGACGTGCTCAAAAGAAGGGGGTGGATAGAGCTATTGGAATTCCTCCTACACCCATAAGGACTGAGTATGTTGGGTCATAATCTTCAATGAAGCTGACCACCAAGGAGGATAAAGGACCAAGGGAGAAGGTTGTGGATATGGTGACAAAGAGGGCTCCAAAAATGGCAAAAGTTGGAAAGGATAAGGCTGTCAACAATCCTCCAAGGACTCAGGAGTTTGAAAATGAGATAATGGATGGTGAGAGTCTACAATCCTTGTTTGATGGGCATAATGGAAATACCCCAAACAATGGACTAGACGGAGTTAAGAGAGCTCGAAAAGGATATAAGGATAAGATGAAAGCTCTAATAGCTGTTGACACTCCTACTTCTCTCAACCATCTCAGCTTGCATCCATTGGGTTTGAAGGGTGACTACATTGAGTACAAGGTCAAGACCAAGGGAAAGTCTAGGCCATTTGCAAGTGCTAAAGCTTCAATCAGTCCAAGGTTTCAAGGTGATTCAGTCAATCTCAGTGAGCTGACTTCTCAGGTCCTGACCATCACTCTCGAGGGCAGGACTCGCTCTTCAACCGCCTAAAAACCGGTTTGCAAAAGTCGAGCTTACCGAATTTAAACAAAAGCGCACTTGGGAGACATTCCAATGTTTATCCTTGTACATATGATCTTTTGCTTGTTATTTTTGATGTTCTTTCTTTAAGTTTTATCAGGTTTTGGTCAGTAGTTGAAGTTGGGGATCAATCGGAATGAGCCTAGGTCATGGCGAAATCAACAAAGAATTGAGCTCTCATCCCATTCCATTCCACTTAAAGCTCCAAGTAACACACTCCAGCCTTGTAAATATTTTGCTTCTTTTCTCTTCTTGAGTTTGTTTGTTTTTCCCGGTCTTTCTTCCTTTCTTCTTTCACACCGAGACGGTGTGAAGTAAGTTTGGGGGAGAGACCAGTTGCTAATCGCGTTTGTTTTGATCTTATTTTTCGTTCTCTATTTGAGTCTCATGCATCCTTAAGGCATAGAAAAAACCAAAAAAATTGAAAATTTTCAAAAAAAATTCACAAAAAGAAAGCATGTAGGATCGAGTCTAGCTAGTGTTGTAGGATTCATGCATTGGGGACAATGATGATTTTGCCTTGTAGAGGCTCACCAATTAAGTTGCTCGTTGCTTTAATCAATTTTCAAAACAAAGGAAAACCCATTGCTTGACTTTGAGATTCCGAAATTCCCTATCCTTGTGAAGCTTGCATGAATTAAACTCAATTCATTGATATTAGACTTAATTTGATTATTGAAATATCTTGCTTAGGGGCTTGAAATGCAATCCCATGGTCCTTGCCCGAGCTATGTTTTTCCCCTTTTACCACTCTCTTGATTAGCTCGGGCAACCATTGATCTTATGATCATGGCTTCCCTTACCCAAAGACCCTAAACCTTTCCTTGAAGCCAAATTGATTTGTGAGTGAGGCATGTTCTTGATAGCTTTTGGCATGTGCAAAAACTTGAGAGTATCGGGAGCGACAATGGTCTTTTCTCATTTTAGCTAGCTCTATTTGTCATAAGAGTCTAGCACTAGGATGAGAAACAAGTTTGGGGGAAAGGGTGAGAGTTGTTTTGGGAATGAAAAGGATCAATAAAAAGAGTTCAAAAAGGTTCAATAAGAAAAAGAAAGTCACTAGGAAATCATATAAGAAGAGAGCAATGAGTAAAAGAAAAGAAAAGTAAGTCCCCTAAGAGTGTTTCAAAAGAAAAAGATCAAGTATTAAGAGGGGTTAAGTTATGAAAAAAAGTGTTTACTCAAGTTTGAAAAAAGAGAAAAATCAGTTAAGTGTTTCCTAGTGACAAAGAAAAGAAAGAAAAAGAGCTAAAAGGGTGAGTGTTTTGGTAAATGAATTGGGGGTTTTGGTGTGTGTTTATCTTTCATGGTGGGATTGTTTAGAGAAGTCTTCTAGGAATTGGGTAGAACAATGAGAAAAGAACTTTGTATGCATGAATTGCTCCCTTTCTTAGATAGATTTTGTGTAATGCCATTTGCTCCTATTCTTGAGAGTTAACCACCACCAAAGACACTACTAAGCCACCTCAAATAGCCTCTCTTGAACCTTGCCAATTGGGATTGATTGATTGCCCCTTTGTGAGATCGCACTTAACTTCTAAATGAATGTAAGGAATTGAGTTGATGATTGCTTGTGTTCTATAGGATCTCGGGAGTTGGAGTAGGGATTGAGGGAACGGTAATGTGGAAGTACATGGATAGTTAAAGAGATTAGAGCAACTTGTAACTTCTTTGAAAGATCTTGTATCTTGTTGTGAGTTTTGTGGTTTTGAGTTCCCACCTTCAAACCTTTCTCCCAAATAGATTGATTGTCTGATGCTTGCTTGTGGACAAGCAAGGTTTAAGTTTGGGGGAATTGATATATGCATAATTTATAGCTTTTAGCATCATAATTTTCTTAGTATTCTTGTACATTACATTCATTTTCTTGTATTTAGATATAAGATCATGCATTTAGGAATTGTAGTTTTTAGGATTAGAGTTTTACATACTTTAGCATCTTTTAGAGTGTGTCTTGAGTTCTTTAGGTACAAATGAAGAGTGTGGAATATTATAAATGGGAGTGCATGAAGGAAAATCATGATAAGTTTATGTGGGTCAACGAGGAGGAGCTTTGGTAATGAAAATTTGCTAATGAAACATGGGATATCTCGCATACGTTTGATTAAGTCAATGACATGAAGCCATACGTTAGAACAAGTCAACGCTGGTGTGCAATGAAGTCAACAAAGGTGGGCTCCCATGCATGCATCGTCGACGACCGAGACTTGGTAAGGCTTTGCCCCCCCCCCCCCCCCCCCCCCCCCCCCCCCCGACGACAAGTTCGCGGGTGATGTCCAACCCGCTAGGCCCACCGCGAGCGAGGAGAAGAAACATGCCGTGCCACCCTGCGGTTAGACCACCGGTTGAGAACCAGACCGCGAGGACCTGCCCATTGCCGTGCGACCAGACTCGCGGTTGGTGTTGCGGACGAGGGCCAAACCGCGAGGGACGAGCAAATTCAGTCCGTAATGGCTCGCGGTTTGGGGCAGACCGCGATCCCTCTTATTTCCGTTGACTTTCGAGTCTTTGACCATTTTTACCCATTGGATCCGGGTCAACACCCGGTTTGTTCCGGGTTGACCCGGTTCGTCACTATTCACTATTTAAGCCTAAAAACCTAATTTTTGGAGGATCTCTTAAGCTTTATTTTTTGTTCTAAACACTTTGTAAAAGAAGATTGAATCTTTTCTTAATCTAAGTCTTGTTTTGTGTTGATTTCCTTTCTCCTTCTTTTAATCTTTTGCTAATCATCATGTTTAACACTATTCTTATGGATTTTGTTGAACTTAGCATGATTAGTGAGTAGTCTCCTTTTGAGCTTTTGGGTTAGGAAGATTTGAGTGATTAAGGGTTGAACCTTGATGTCTAGGACTTAAATTTGATTGATCATTTCTCATTAAATGTTCTTAATGCTAGATTAGGCTTAGCTAACCTTGATCTAGAACTTTGAGATTTTATTGCACACAAGGTGTTCGATGAAATGCTAGCTTTGATTTGATGAGAGCTTTACATTCTTAGCCAATGATGATTGATGTTTAAGGTGTTTAGTGGCTAAAGGACTTGTGATTAATGCATGCTTGCTTGTGATTAGCCAATGGGAATTGAATGATTGCTTGTTTAGCATAGGGTTAATGACATGCGAGTGTATTAACTTGAATTAGTGTTCCTAAGCTAAAGGATTAGCATTCTAAATGTTGTGTTTGACATCTTGGTTCAATGCTTAGTTACTTAGATCAATTTCCTATACCCAAGAGCTTGATCTTTAATCATATCTTTGAATTGTCTTGTTTGTTCTTTTTGCTTGCTTATTGAATTTGATTCCTCTTGGTTTGCTTACTTGTTTGATTGCAATTAGGATATTTAGTATCTCATCTTGATTGAAATTGCTTGTCTAATTTGGTTTGGTGCATTCTTATTGGCCTATCCACTCCCAATTGGTTCGATACCTCTTACTACACGATAAGTAAGAGGAATTGATACCTCAAGGAAGTAAAATCCTTGTTATCAATATATATATATTAGACACAAATAAAATTAGTTTTACTTTTTGTTATATTACATAATTTTCTACGTAAAGTGCCAATTAGATATCTTTTTAAAAAAGAAATAATCAATGATGAATATAATGAAGAATTTAATAGGAAAATACTTAGGTTCACCCCTAGAGGTGAACCTATTTGTTCACCTCCTCTTTATTAACCAATCAAAATATGCCATGTAATATTATTTTTAAATAAAATTATAAAATTAAAATTAAGGTTTAGGGATTAGGGTTTATGATATAAAGTTTAAACTTTTTAGGTTTAGGGTTTAGGGATTAGAGTTTAAGCTCTTTGGGTTAGGATTTAGGGTTTAGGGATTAGGGTTTAGTTTTTATTTTTTAAAATTTACATATTGGGTTTAGGGATTAGGGTTTATGGTATAGGGTTTAAGCTCTTTGGGTTTAGGGTTTATGGATTAGGGTTTAAGCTCTTTGGGTTAGGGTTTAGGGTTTAGGGATTAGGGTTTAGTTTTTATTTTTTAAAATTTACATATTGGGTTTAGGGATTAGGGTTTATGGTATAGGGTTTAAGCTCTTTGGATTTAGGGTTTATGGATTAGGGTTTAAGCTCTTTGAATTAGGGTTTAGGGTTTAGGGATTAGGGTTTAGTTTTTTATTTTTTAAAATTTACATATTGGATTTAGGGATTAAAATTTAGTTTTAATTTTAATATTTTAGGTTCAAATTATCGTTTAGGGTTTAGGGTTTAGAATTTAAGGTTTAGAGATTAAGATTTAGGTTTTAGTATTTTTAATAAAAAAATTTATTTTTAAGTTTTGTTTAAAATAAAATATATTTTCTTTTCTTTTATTTTCGTTTTTTTTTAAATATTTTTAAAATTTTATTTATTTTTAATATTAGATTTGGTGGAATTATTTGATTGGTTAGAAAATGTGGAGGTGAACAAAAGAATTCACCTCTAAGGGTGAACCCAAGCTATTAACTGGAGAAACATGATAGCTTATAATATGTGAACATATGTAGTGAGAATTGGAAGTCAATAATGATGGTGAAATATGTGTTAGCTCTTTGATTTTTTTTTTATAATGATTGTATTCTTGTTTTCACTGAACACTTCAAAGGAAAAAATTAGAATCTTATGAGTATATACGATATTTTCAAAGCTGAATATTTTGCATAAAAATATAAAGAATTTATATCCCAACAACACAAAAGTTAATGGGAATAGAGTTATAAAATTATTTGAATAAAAAATAATTTTGAATTCTTAAAAGTTCACAAACCAATAACAATATATTTTACTAAAATTTTAAACATTCATAAACCAATAACAATAGAATCTTACAATTTTATAATTTTTGCATAATTCATGGATCAATAACCCCTCTGAATGTGCTTGTGAGGCTGCTTTCTCTTCCCACTCACGAAAGCCTATTCCATCATACCTCTTCTTTTTATATGTAGCCTTGTTCTGACTTTACTTCTACACCTTGTTTTGACTTCTGATAAAAAATAGTTATAACAGTAGAGCTTCAATATATTCATATACATAAACATAATATCATAATCATATTCAGTTCCTTTTTAGGTTGCTTGAATATGGCTGACCAGTTAAACTCATTCATAAGGCTAATAGGCTATAGCTATACAATTAAGATTAGTCTAATTCTTAGTATGAAAAAGTTAAAATACAATTTTGTGAACTTCATTAGAAATGTGAAATCACTTTGTAAATGTGAGTTATTTTCTATTGAACAAAATGAATTTTATCCAAGTGTCCACTCCTTTAAATAAAATCTGTATGAAAGAAATCCATTTCTTAGTTGGAGTAACTTTTATAGGTAAACAAATGAAATTAAATTTTCTGGACCACACTTTTCATTCCTTCTTTATTTAATTGTTCATGTTTTGTAAAATAGGAATTTCTATCAAAAATATAAAAATGATCATTCTCTGACTTCACATTTTACAAGAATGTTTTTTTTTGATTTTGGGATTTATATGTTAGTGTAAATAAAAAATAAGGAATTTACAAGTGTTGTTGTAATCACAAAAGCTGAAACAAAGGGGAAAGCATGAGCAAATAGGAAAAGAGAAAAGCATGAGAATTACACAACACACACTACACACTTTCATACTCTTTTTCAATCATTTCCATCTACATTTTTATGTATTCACACTATTCTCTCTTATACAAATCAAAACAGTATACAATTTTTTTAATGAAATTACAGTATATAAACTCATTCTAATGATTGAAAATTATTAATACGTAGTGCTATAGAAACAATGCAAAATGTGTTTATAATTACAAATTTGGATTAGGTGTTATGTATGTTGATATTTTGACAGATTTTAGTGGCCAGATGTTTACTTGCTTTTGTGTTGATTTATTTGGATTTATCTTTCACATATACATATACATATATAATATAATCTTTATAAATTAACACTTGATAAATTAATATATCTATTCAATTAATATGATGAATTATAAAGTTTTATGTGTCTAAGTGAGCAAACTTCTTCAAATTTACCAATGGGCCATTCAAAGGAAAGAACATCAACATGGTGAATGAAGTGGTCTTATATATGTACATGTAAATTACTCCTATAGTCCTGTATTTATTTTAGAACCTGTTAAAATCGATAATAATCATGATAAATCATAACTCTGATATGTCAAAAAAAAAATCACTCTCGAGTCTGTGATGATTGAGTTTATGCGAGTCCACCATTCCACTATTCATGTGTACATGATAGTAAAAAAAAAAAAATTGGTCAACTGAGCAAAAATTAATCATTAAATTTATATATTCCAATATAGAATCAGAGAATGAGTGAGCTTCGAGGTTATTAAGAAACACTAACTTTTTCAGTACCAACGATCATTACAAGACGTTATCTTTTGTTTTTTTCACTTTTCTTTGCAAGGAAACAATGAGAATGAATAAAAATAAAATAATAATGCTTTTTCTTTTTGTATACTAATCTTTTTGTTACACTTAAACGGCTAACCTTGTACAACAAGCATACTATCATTGTCTCGAGAAGACATGAACACACTTCAACTTTAATAGTAATATCCAACAAAATATTCCCTAAACACTAAACCAAAAGAATGATGACTACAGAAAATTCCAAAATTAGAAGATCCCTGAAAAGAAAGAAGAACCGGTTTGATATGCGAGCTTCGGTTAGCCAAGACAAAATTACAACCCTTTTTACACCTGTAAACCGGAAATTTACCCGTTAAGATTAAAAAGAAATACCGAACCGGAAACAGACATAAGAGAAGTTGGACCAACCCTATTGTTTTGTTTCCTTTGTGTTAAAAGGAGCAATGGAACGTCTCCATCATCACTCTTCAAAGCTTCAACTATCGAACAAAAAAAACTTTAATTCACCTGACAAAAGCTGAATCAAATTATATACCATAAGTGATCATAATATGATGAAAGATATATATACAATAATGAATAACTCTTACAAGATTTCAGAATCTTTCTTTTTTCTCAAGAATAATGCAACAAAATCTTGGGTGCAGAGACAAATCATATCACATCTTCAAATCAAAATCAAGAAAATAAATCGGGTCCAGTTTTTAACAGAATCAATTGGTGTGCCTTAAATGATAGTAGAGAGAAACGTGTGGGTTACATTCTTGGGCTGACATATAATAATTGCAGACCAGTCTTAATGGACGTGCTTAGTCTCTATTTTGAGTTTCAGGACCACAACTACCAATGAACTATTATTGGCTTTGATAGCTTCATGTCACTGACACTACATTCCATCTGTTATCTCCTAATTTTCTGGTTAGATTTACAAGTTTTATGTATAGAAATGTTACCGTGAAGAGCGGAGTAAGAACTCTTTGTCGGCTTTTAGAAAAAAGTTAGCTCGGTGTATCCTCGGGTGTAAGGTAAGAGTTCTTCAGCTTGGACCCTTGAAGTAGAGTAACTCGTGGTTCGTTTTAATCTCTTGTGATTTGACTCAACCTCTGCACTGAATATGCCATAAACTGGTCTATGATCAGAGAACTGTGACTCCCCTCTTACATAAGATAACTGATGCAGTCCTTCTCCATGCCACAATATTCGATCACACCTGACAACAAACATAAAACTATTGTCAGATCAATACATGGTTCTTGATTTCTTGAATTCTGAATGCAAGAAACTCACCAAGCAGGAGTGCGACGTTTCTCCTTTGGATGCAAATCATCTCCTGCATATCTATCTGAGTTAGTTGAGTATTTGTATGTTGGTGGGAAGTAAATCTTCCCTTCATTCCATCCTTTAAACACATGGCCTCGTTTCTGCTCTATCCGTAACTACAGCAACATGTTTTAAAGTGTTTCAGAAAAGAACACTACGAAATGAGAAATGTGAAACTCTACAATGTACCTGGTCGTTCTCTAGTAACGCCCTCCAGTTTTGCATCTCAACAAGTGCTCTCGCAGATCGATAAGAGAGCGCTATCCGGTAATTCAGATCCCCAAGCCATATTACTCGACTAAATCAAACGGAATCAAAGACAAGAAAACAAAATTTGAGTGCTAAAGATTGATGAAGTGGATTATATGACTCAATCCACGAGAATTCACTTACTCATGCTGAAGGATATTCTCTGGGGACTTCTCACCTGCAGAACTCTGGACACGAGGAAACCTTGTTTTCTTGAGTATCTCCATGACATCAGAGTTTCTCCTCAGCTCATCTCCTTCTTTTTGTCCAGATGTCAAATGGGTGCAGACAAAGCAGAAGCTTGTTTGGTGAAGCAACATACTAATTGAGATTGATCCCTAACAAGAACCACAAAACCACATTGTAATGTTTCACTAACTCACGTGGTAGTGAGGCACAAGATTTTAGATTTTACCTTATTTCCGAGATAACCCATTAATCCTCTGCCAACACAAGATACTTTCATGTTCTTGACATGTTCTCGTAACTCACTTTTCACCCAAATTGTTAAAAAGATACCAACCATTTGTTTGCTCGCGACCAAACAATACTGCGATGAGTTCCACGGGATCCTACTACACCCATTCTCGTTTGATGCAGGACCAGCATTTGACCCTGGTGAATACAAGCTTGGGGAATCCCCTGGACCATTATCATCATCCGAAGAACCCCACCGAGAGACATCACTCGGCCGAGAATAATCACTTGGTCTAGAGTAATAATCACTTGGTCTACTAGAGTAATAATCACTTGGTCTAGAGTAATCACTAGGCCTTCTTGAGTAATCACTGGCCCTGTGATTGCACCTGAAGCTCGTGTCGAAATCACTTGGTCTATGACTGAAGAAAACGCGATCACAGACGCTTAAACGACGGTCAAGCCCTGGATGGGGAACAGAAGAAGGGTCGTTCTCATCCATTCTCCATATACTTGGGGTCTGGAAAGACCGTCTGTTGTAGAAAGTTGCGTTCTTTTGCCTGGAAGATCCAGAGAAATCAGCATCAATCTCTGCAATGGGGACGGGGATAGGCGATGGCGCGTGACAGACGCCGCTAGTCCCGGGGAGGTTATTGAGCGTTTTTCTGATCAGAGAGTGCCACTTTTTGGCAGGACCATTGTCTTCAGCTCCAAGAACATTACCGGCGTTAAGAGGAACAATCTCTTGGAACCTAAAAAGAACAAACACAGAACATTTCTTGAACAAAGACAGACGTTATTGGGATAAAGATGTGACAGTAAGTCAGTAACATACCCAAGAACGTATATATCAGCAGGAGCTGAGGAATGAAGCCACTCGTCAAGGTTTAGATCTTCAGGAGGAGAGAGTCCAGCGACGTTCCATGTAGCTACAAAGATGCTGTTCTCAAATACAAGGAACATAGATTCAACCTCAATGGATCATAATATCAAACACATGTGTCTGTGATTGAGTGAGAGTATCATATATACCTATAGTTTTGGACATCAATGATTCTTGGATTTTCATAATTCATTCTCCTTTGTCTAGCTTGCTGCTCCCAGTTCTTGTTGAGTTTCTCTGTGAAGCTCAGTAACATGAGAAGAAAACTTTCTCATTATATGTGTAACTGATGAATGATTTATTTACCAGTTTTGCTCTTCTTGATTGTGCAGGGCTCCTTCTGTGAGAAACTACTTCTGTGCTCAACTTCTACAACTCCTAATTAATTTGGGAAAAAAAAACAGCAAAATTGAAGTTAGTCACAAGAATCCAATTGCTAGTTCTTTTATTTCCATGGAGAGTGGCGGTTAAAGCAGAAGTAACAGAGACTGTAAATTGACTTGTAACTTCAGAAAATAAGGAAGAAAAAGTGAAATTGGGATGTTTGTTTTCTCAGAAAAGACAAAAGACTGCAGTTAACGCCTCTTCAGAAAAGAACAAGAACAAGTTTAAACAAAAACCCAGAAAAGATATCAAATTTAAAGACTTTTTGTTACCTTGAGGAACTGAAACATCTGCTTGAAACTCTTCTGTTTTGCTTTTGATGCTGAACCATTTTCTCAGCATCTTCTTGGACCAGGAAAACTTCATTGGAGAAAATACAATAAGATGAATCAAATCAAAAGGATTTAGTGAGTAGAAATCCCCTTCTCTTGTTCAATTTTAGACAAGAACTTGACTTTGTTTAAGACATAAAAGGAGAGGTCCCACTATGACTGTTACCGGTTCCTAGCGGGCATGGGAGCAGAGCAGGAAGATAAAGACAAAGATAGACTAGCCATGAGGAAGATGAAAAAAATAAAAATTACCTTGCTTTTCTTGGATTTGTGATCTCTCATTCCTGCTCCTAATTTGATTTAACTATTTGTGTCTGTTTGTTCTTGATTTGTCCTTGGAATAGAGATCAAATCAAAATGTCAAAACAATTTGGGGGTTTATAGTTGAATCACTGTTGTAAAAATATGAAATTTTCGAAACAGACAAGGATTGGCTTCTTTTTTCCCCCTTTCTTTGAATCAGACAGAAGCTAATAAGCAAATATAAAGTTGGATTAGGATTGAGGGTTTTGTCTAAGAGACAGGAATTAAGAAAATGAGTTTAATTTCTCTCAAGAGAGGGAGACAAAAGAAAGACTTTTTAAGAGTTATGAGAATAATAAGAGAGGAAGAGAAAGATGGTTTGGAATAAGCAGAGGAAAAAAGTGTTGAAGAGACAACAGTTCTTGAAGCAGGCGAAGACAATGAGGAAGATTTTGGAGAGAGAAAAGCAAAAGTGATTTGAAGAGAGAGTGGTGGTTTAAGCTTTCTGCTTGGTCCTGCTTCTTCTTCTTCTAGGATGGAGAAAGATATAGAGAGAAAGAGTCAGAGAGAGAGTGAGTCTCGTTCTCAGTGAAACGGCAAAGTAAAAGCAGCGGATTTGAACAGAATAAAGTGCAGAGAGAGAGAGAGCTTACAAGGAACCTAACCTTAGGACTAATCAGCCCTTGTGGTCCTCTTTTTTTTGTTTGGCTAAATTTAATTACAATTACAATTAGGCTGATTCGATTACAGCATGTGAGAATCAAAATATTAGGGCATGAACATCCCTGAACCTCTATGGGGGGTTCTTAAAAAAGTGTAAAAAAAAAAATTGAAAAAAAATTTAGACGAATCACAAGTTGCCACGTGTCATGAACAGTGTAAGAACCGGTTCTTAAATAAGGATTTTAAGAACTCAATTCTTAACTATTCACGTGGGACCCCACGTGAATAGTTAAGAACCTCACCCCTTAAAAACCCTGAATGTACATGCCCTTAAATGGACACTTATTAAGGGGTGTTTTGAAACAAGTATTTGGAATGATTTGAGTTTTTAGTTAAAATCTTGATGATTTTTGGGTACATTTAATAAAATTGTTTTGATTTGGTATTAAAATACTCAGTAAAACTGTGAGATTTACTTTTTTTTATATTTTTAAATATGAAACTCTTTTAAAATAGACTAAAATTATTTGTGGTCATTATAATCCCAAAACATTTATAATAATAGTGAATTTCAAAAGATTTGTTTACACTCTCCAATTCAACAATAGTGAATTTGAAATAATTTTTTAAATCACAAATTAAACAGCAAAGATTTTAAGTAACTTTAAAAATTCACTATTATTGAATAACATAGGATTTGTCATTTTTACTCAAATCATTCTAAATCCTAATTTTATGCTTTATTTCTTAAAATAAAATTGAAAATATTCTCCTTGCATTTAGCATGCATTTTCCCAACATTTGAATGTTTTTTTTAACATCTAACTTTATTAATATATAGAATTTGACATTACAAAGAGAATATATAAGATGCTAAACATGCCACTAGTTACATGATTAAGGTTATGAGAGAACCTTAAAATAAAGAAAGTAAAATCTGAAGAAGATTTTACTTGACAGGTCTTGCTTTTTAACAGAGCTTCAACTCTGTTAGTTTCCTTGAGATCTTTATATTTGACTATCACCCAAATGATGAAACTTAAACTTTAGGTCACAACGTAAAAACTTTAAACACCAGATTCTTTTGTTGTATAACATTGGCCAAGTCCCAATTTAGATTTATAGATATTCTTCGGTTAAAAATCCAATATACTGATTTTTCTGATAGATATAGAAATTGAGAGTTCCTATCTACAACGATTATACGAATATCGCCATACAACAAACAGAATGCAACTTCGTCTCCAAACCATTGTCTCCACCATGGTGGTTTCCATGGTTCTGACATTGACTCGGGATTTTTCACATTTCGATACCAAATATATTGTATCGGAATTTGGATTCTAAAATATTCTCTCTTTGTCATTGGAACTATTATATCTTTGGCTTTTAAACCATTGACATCGTAATCCAACAACAATAAGGAACATATCTCCAAAACTTTGTCATGAAAATGTATAGATGAACCTGATTTTCTGGGATTCGAGATTCTTCCACCAATGCATGTGTTGTGAGTCGATATGAACGATTCTCCATTTCTCCATGAAATGAATCTTCGAAAGCAAATTCCCGGTTCCACATCAGATTGTTTCCACGGTGGCATATTTAGTCTCGTTCTTTCCATACTATCCTCCATCAATAAAAAGAACAGTGGAAATACAATTCCAAATTCATCTGTCAAAATTTGAAAATTTTGTAGGCTATTCCACCACAATCTATTGCCGGACTTCCTCCAACCGACAGTCGCTTGTGATTTTTTTTGTCGGTCGATTTGGCAGAGACAATGTAACCGGCGAAGAAAAGCATCACGTACGTACACCACCGTTGAATTCCTTCGGAATTGTTCATCACACCAGGTCATAGATTCCGATGTGGAGATCTCTGATGGAATGTGATCAATTCCCGAAAGAATCCACACATCAGTTTGCAAACCGTTTACGAATCACCATCTCATCATATGAGAAAGAATCGAAAGTGTTTCATGATTAAAACACTATTATTAATCAGCAGAAATTTCTTAAATCTGATGTGGAAAGATCGCCTCTCTCGTCGCCAGAGAGAAACCGCTTTCCTTCGTCCTTCCCGTCACCATTTGAATGTTTTATATTGTTGCTCGTGGTACATTTTTAAAATTACATGTTAATTAATAATATTGTAAATCACATTAAAATACTTATATCAATTATTAAATATATATATATATAGGATGTTATACCTAACTAAGCTCGAGAATATGAATTTCAAGAATCCGTTTACAAAAGAGAAACATGTTTACAATCCGAACGTTTGTAGTAAATCACATAAAAATCGCTAGAAGGCGGGGTTGAACCTCCGACTTTGTGGTTAACAGCCACACGCTCTAACCAACTGAGCTATTCCATCTTTCATGAGCTACCAAAACTTATTTCATTCACACTATATTTTGTGTATTTTCTCCGGTATTATAATATTGTTCATTTTTTCTTTTTTTTTGAAAATTTTTAAACTATTTTATTTGTATATATTTTGTTTTTTCTTATGTAAAAGTTATATATTTTAGATTATTTGTGGTATATTCGCATTTGATATTCTCCTTGCATTTATCATGCATTTTCACAACATTGGAATGTTTTATATTGTTGCTCGTGTACATTTTTTAAATTACATGTTAATTAATAATATTGTAAATCACATTAAAATACTTATTTCAAATATTAAATATATATATTAGATGCTATATATAACTAACCTCGAGAATATGAATTTTCAAGAATCCGTTTACAATCCGAACGTTTTGTAGTAAATCACGTAAAAAATCGCTAGAAGGAGGGGTTGAACCTCCGACCTTGTGGTTAACAGCCACACGCTCTAACCAACTGAGCTATTCCAGCTTTCATGAGCTTCCAAAACTTATTTCATTCACACTATGTTTTGTATATTTTTCCTGGTATTATAATATTGTTCATTTTTTCATAATTTTTTGAAAAACTTTTAACTATTTTATTTGTATATATTTTACTTTTTCTTATATAAAAGTTATCTATTTTATATTATTTGTGGTATATTCGTATTTGATATTCTCCTTGCATTTAGCATGCATTTTCCCAACATTTGAATGTTTTATTTTGTTGCTTGTCGTACATTTTTAAAATTACATGTTAATTAATAATATTGTAAATCACATTAAAATGCTTATATCAATTATTATATATATTAGATGATATACCTAACTAAGCTCGAAAATATGAATTTTCAAGAATCCGTTTACAAAAGAGAAACATTTTTACAATCCGAACGTTTTGTAGTAAATCACCTAAAACGTCGCTATATGGAGGGGTTGAACCTCCGACCTTGTGGTTAACAGCCACACGCTCTAACCAACTGAGCTATTCCAGCTTTCATGAGCTTCCAAAACTTATTTCATTCACACTATATTTTGTGTATTTTCTCCGGTATTATAATATTGTTCATTTTTTCTTCTTTTTTTTGAAAATTTTTAAACTATTTTATTTGTATATATTTTGTTTTTTCTTATGTAAAAGTTATATATTTTAGATTATTTGTGGTATATTCGCATTTGATACTCTCCTTGCATTTAGCATGCATTTTCCCAACATTTGAATGTTTTATATTGTTGCTTGTCTTACATTTTTAAAATTACATGCTAATTAATAATATTGTAAATCACATTAAAATACTTATTTCAATTATTAAATATATATATTAGATGCTATATATAACTAACCTCGAGAATATGAATTTTCAAGAATCCGTTTACAATCCGAACGTTTTGTAGTAAATCACGTAAAAAATCGCTAGAAGGAGGGGTTGAACCTCCGACCTTGTGGTTAACAGCCACACGCTCTAACCAACTGAGCTATTCCAGCTTTCATGATTTCCATAACTTATTTCATTGACAGCATATTTTGTGTATTTTCTCTGGTATTATAATACTATTCATTTGAAAAACTTTTAACCTTTTTATTTGTATAGATTTTTGTTTTTTCTTATATAAAAGTTATATATTTTAGATTATTTGTGGTATATTCGCATTTGATATTCTCCTTGCATTTATCATGCATTTTCACAACATTGGAATGTTTTATATTGTTGCTCGTGTACATTTTTTAAATTACATGTTAATTAATAATATTGTAAATCACATTAAAATACTTATATCAATTATTAAATATATATATTAGATGCTATATATAACTAACCTCGAGAATATGAATTTTCAAGAATCCGTTTACAAAAAAGAAACATGTTTACAATCCGAACGTTTTGTAGTAAATCACGTAAAAAATCGCTAGAAGGAGGGGTTGAACCTCCGACCTTGTGGTTAACAGCCACACGCTCTAACCAACTGAGCTATTCCAGCTTTCATGAGCTTCCAAAACTTATTTCATTCACACTATATTTTGTGTATTTTCTCCGGTATTATAATATTGTTCCTTTTCATAATTTTTTGAGAAACTCTTAACTATTTTGTTTGTATATATTTTTGTTTTTTTATTATATAAAATTTATATGTTTTAGATTATTTGTGGTATATTCGTATTTGATATTCTCCTTGCATTTAACATGCATTTTCCCAACATTTGAATGTTTTATATTGCTGCTCGTCGTACATTTTTAAAATTACATGTTAATTAATAATATTGTAAATCACATTAAAATACTCATATCAATTATTAAATATATATATTAGATGCTATACCTAATTAATCTCAAGAATATGAATTTTCAAGAATTTGTTTACAAAAGAGAAACATGTTTACAATCCGAACGTTTTGTAGTAAATCACGTAAAAAGTCGCTAGAAGGAGGGGTTGAACCTCCGACCGTGGTTAACAGCCACACGCTCTAACCAACTGAGATATTCCAGCTTTCATGAGCTTCCAAAACTTATTTCATTCACACTATATTTTGTGTATTTTCTCCGGTATTATAATATTGTTCATTTTTTCTTAATTTTTTTGAAAAACTTCTAACTATTTTATTTGTATATATTTTTGTTTTTTCTTATATAAAAGTTATATATTTTAGATTATTTGTGGTATATTCGCATTTGATATTCTCCTTGCATTTATCATGCATTTTCACAACATTGGAATGTTTTATATTGTTGCTCGTGTACATTTTTTAAATTACATGTTAATTAATAATATTGTAAATCACATTAAAATACTTATATCAATTATTAAATATATATATTAGATGCTATATATAACTAACCTCGAGAATATGAATTTTCAAGAATCCGTTTACAAAAAAGAAACATGTTTACAATCCGAACGTTTTGTAGTAAATTACGTAAAAATTCGCTAGAAAGAGGGGTTGAACCTCCGACCTTGTGGTTAACAGCCACACGCTCTAACCAACTGAGCTATTCCAGCTTTCATGAGCTTCCAAAACTTATTTCATTCACACTATATTTTGTGTATTTTCTCTAGTATTATAATATTGTTCCTTTTTCATAATTTTTTGAGAAACTCTTAACTATTTTGTTTGTATATATTTTTGTTTTTTATTATATAAAATTTATATGTTTTAGATTATTTGTGGTATATTCATATTTGATATTCTCCTTGCATTTAACATGCATTTTCCCAACATTTGAATGTTTTATATTGCTGCTCGTCGTACATTTTTAAAATTACATGTTAATTAATAATATTGTAAATCACATTAAAATACTCATATCAATTATTAAATATATATATTAGATGCTATACCTAATTAATCTCAGGAATATGAATTTTCAAGAATCTGTTTACAAAAGAGAAACATGTTTACAATCCGAACGTTTTGTAGTAAATCACGTAAAAAGTCGCTAGAAGGAGGGGTTGAACCTCCGACCTTGTGGTTAACAGCCACACGCTCTAACCAACTGAGCTATTCCAGCTTTCATGAGCTTCCAAAACTTATTTCATTCACACTATATTTTGTGTATTTTCTCCGGTATTATAATATTGTTCATTTTTCTTAATTTTTTGAAAAACTTTTAACTATTTTATTTGTATATATTTTTGTTTTTTCTTATATAAAAGTTATATATTTTAGATTATTTGTGGTATACTCGCATTTGATACTCTCCTTGCATTTAGCATGCATTTTCCCAACATTTGAATGTTTTATATTGTTGCTTTTCGTACATTTTTAAAATTACATGTTAATTAATAATATTGTAAATCACATTAAAATACTTATATCAATTATTAAAAATATATATTAGATGCTATATATAACTAAACTCGAGAATATGAATTTTCAAGAATCCGTTTACAAAAGAGAAACATGTTTACAATCCGAACGTTTTGTAGTAAATCACGTAAAAAACCGCTAGAAGGGTGGGTTGAACCTCCAACCTTGTGGTTAACAGCCACATGCTCTAACCATCTAAGCTATTCCAGCTTTTATGAGCTTCCAAAACTTATTTCATTCACACTATATTTTGTGTATTTTTCGGTATTATAATATTGTTCATTTTTCATAATTTTTTTGAAAAACTCTTAACTATTTTATTTGTATATATATTTTTATTATATAATAGTTATATATTTTAGATTATGTGTGGTATATTCGTATTTGATATTTTTCTTTAATATAACTTAAGCAAATATTGGTCTTTTTGTCTCTTTTGTATTTTTTAGTTTTATATTTTGTTTTTAGTATTATTTCATATATATATATATATAATATTCTTTGTATTTTTATTCAGTAATATAATATTGTTAATTTCGTTTTGCCAACATTTTATAGAGAAACTCGTAATTATTTTATTTGTATTGATTTTTTTTCTTTGTTTAAATGTTATATATTTTAGATTTTTATGGTTCATTCGTACTTGATATTACTCTTTAATATAAATTAAATAACTATTGTTTTTATTATATGGGTTTGATTTTATTTTTCAGAAAAATTGTTTGAGACAATTTAAAATAAAAAATTGTTAGGCCAATTGTTCATTAATTATCCTTCATTTGTGCCATAAAATGATTTTAGGTTTTTAGATTCTCTCCCTCTCTCTCTCTCTCTCTCTCTCTCTCTCTCTCTCTCTCTCTCTCTCTCTCTCTCTCTCTCTCTCTCTCTCTCTCTCTCTCCTCTCTCTCTCTCTCTCTCTCTCTCTCTCTCTCTCTCTCTCTCTCTCTCTCTCTCTCTCTCTCTCTCTCTCTCTCTCTCTCTCTCTCTCCATAGATCTAGTAATTCTGTTTCTATATATTTATGTATATAGTTTTTTTGCAAAGATATTTCTCGATCGTAATTTATTTACCATTTATGTGAGCTATTTATTTTTATAATTTTTAATCTTTGTCTCCAAGCTTTGGTTCGATATAATTTTAAAAGTCGATAGTTTATTTTCCGTAATGAATTTTATTATTTTAGTCTTTTAAGAATTGAAATTTATAATTATTTTTAGGTGATTTTAATAATAAAATTAATGCAGAATTATTTAAGTTGATAAGTAGAGTTTTTTGTTTTTTATTTAATATTTTTAAAAAAGAATTAATAATTTTAAATAGATATTAAAAGTTGATATTAATTTATTTTATAGGGTTTACATAAAAAACATATTTTAATGACATGGATACCCCAAGTAGAGAGATAAAAGTGTGCTATTATATAATAGATTAAACTATATTAACTGGATAATTATTTGAACAAATATGTGTATGTCACAGATATAAATCGGATAGGTAACTAGTGTTGAACTTACAAAATTTTAAACTATTGGAACTGAAAATTAATCTTTTTTTGTCAACAAAATATTATATAGAACTTAATGTTGCTAGGATATTCAAGTTGGTGCTTTCAGTCCAACACAAGTATAATTTGACGGCCATGTACAGGCATTTCATGCCAGTTTGTGTGCTTTTGAATTTCTTGTTAATTGTTTAAGCCTTATGCCTAAAGTCCTGAAAATATTTCCTTACGAACTTTAAATTTCTTTGTATGTATCAAAAATGTTGGCTATTTTTTGGTGTAGATATTATCTTCATCAATTCAGAACAATTTGTTGTAAAAGTAATATCATGTTGTTAGAATAACTTCATGCATTTCATTGTCTAGATTAATGCTTCAAACTCATCATGCAAATAGGACAAACTATTTCTAATATTTTTTGTTCCCATCATGATATTCACGTCTCCTTTAGAAAAACTGAACCATCTTTGTCTTGAAAAACGATCACCTTCCTTCCTGAAAACATCTATATTTCCCATGTTGCAAGACACTTCTTTGATGATCATGTATCTCGTCTGTACATTTTAATGAGACACTAATCTCAGATAATCGTACCTCCTCCCAAATTAAAAATTCATTTTCTACCATCCTTAGAATATTCTGTAAATCTCTATCTATATGACTATATAATATATTGTTCATGCTCTTGCCGATATACCACAATATCCACATAAACTTATGTTTTAAAATGTCTAACGGTATTCTCCAAAATAATTGTAATCCAAATTAACAAAAACCCTTTTTTGGAAACTCGTTAGGCGTTGTACGTGCGACTCATAGAGGCCTAGTGAATTAATGAAAAATCGGGGATTAAATGGGATTTACACATGACAAAATTTTTGAACTTTTATAAATATACTAAATTGTTAAGATTAAAACCGTGAAACATCTCGCTGTCTAGTGGTTTGTGCGCATAAAATGCGGGGTTTTTGTCACGGGTTCGAGTCCAGAAACGTACATTTTTGCCGGTTTAAATTGAAAACATTAAAGAAGAGCATGAATGCATTTTTCACTCATCTTATTTCTCGGTCTGAGCAACCTCTAACCTTAACCATGGCGGCTGAACCTTTTTCCGATTTTCCTCATTGTTTTTTCGTTCTTCATTATTTTATGTTGATAACCAAAATGTTTGAATCTACTTTAAAACCATCAATTTTGAAGTTCAAATAGACGAAAATCTGGAAAAAAATTCGAAGTGACCGAGTTTCTATCCGAACAAATATAAATCGATGCGGCTGGGAGCCAAATCATGATTTTATGGCGCCTAAACGGTCATAGACACCGCGTTTTAGAAAACAGGTTGCACCTAACGAAGATGAACCCTTGCAAGTTAGAAGGTTGCGGTGCTCGTCCAGATCTCCTCCTCCGTCGCTGCAAGCAGCGCAACTGGTGAAGCACTCACTACAAGAAAACAGGTAATTATCTACTCCGTTTTGCGACTGATTTGTCAGTCGCTAAAAGTACCGACGGAATTGCGACTGATTTGCGACTGTAGAGTGTCTGAACACATTCAGTCGCCCATCAGTCGTAACTATACGATCAAAGCTATCAGTCGCAAAATCGTCGGGATTATTACGACTGATTAGCGACTCCCATGAAGTCGGTTTAAAAACAATCACTATTCGGTCGTTAAAAGTAGTTATGTACCCACGTGTTACCCGTTTTGTAAGTAGGTGTAACTAATTGTTACGACTAAGATTGGTAGTCGCAAATAAGGCGGTAGGGAGTCGCAAATCAGTCGTATTCTGTCAATTAGCGACTGAATAGCGACTACTCCAGGTGTAGCGAAATCACTGTTTTCTTGTAGTGACTGCTCCTTCAGTGATCTTCTCTCCGGTCACAGTCTCGCGGCGGAGACTTCTCCCACGAACTTCCCCCTCTTCCGAATACTCCAAATCAGCTCCACCCCCAAACCGTGGAAATTTTCGCAGCCGTCGGAACCGTCACACCCACCATTGGATCTACCCCCATGGTTGAAACCGATCTAAAATCTTGAGGATCTGCCTCCCCTTCCACCATCGTTCATCTCCGATGACATGTTTAACACAAGGATGTTGCTCTGTTCAACCTGTTTTCAAAGGATAGTTAAGCCTCCTTCGAGTGGTTTTAATCCTCCTTCAGGTTTTGATGTCCTTTGTCACCCACCAGCTCCTCAATATGGCAAACAGAGTCCCCCCCCCCCCACCGGACTGATCGATAATCTCTGCATATGTCATTACCTTATTGAAATATCTAGCCATGATTCACTCTTCACTTTGTGGAATCATTGTCGCCGACAAAGATCTATCCCTACAAAAATGACGGTGCATATCCCACGCAGTCTTCATCGGATTTTGTATTTCAAAGTAGGTTGGACCATAGTGTCTCCTGCAATGGGCCTTATTCTAAATTACATCCCATTTAGCCAATGTCGCTTTAATTACTTCAGAAATCATACATTCAAGTGGCAATTTTATTCGGCTTCATGCCATAAGGCTTCACCCTCCTTCCTCTTCAGAAAGAGATCTATCGAGAAAGAGTGCTACCATTTTCCTCTTTTTACGGGGAGATATGTTCCTTAGGTGTAATACCAAAGAAACCTTACTGATTTGTTATCTTATGTAAAATTTTGTTGGGAACCAGAAGATGCAATCGGATTTTTCTTGATGGGTTTTGTTGGTGAGGATTTGTATTCAACGTCACAATGCAAAGTGACTAATCTTCAAAATCTTGGCTTAGCCGTGAAGCTTTTATTGACGCAATTGAACTCTTTGTCAAATCCGGTGTTTATATCACAAAAATCTATTTGTTCTTTTCATTGATGTTTTTATGCTCTATTTTTTTTTACCAAAGAGGATGTTTAATTTCTTTTTCTAGGTGAATTTTGGAAGTTTAATAAATGAAAGTTAAGTTTGTGACAAAATTAAAAAAATTAAAGAAAAACTAAATAAAAGAGACAGGTAGGAACCTCTAAGCTTCTAATAATTTAGCTTGTTAGGTTTATATTTTGTTGGGAAAAAAAAAACTAGCAACGGAAAATGTGAAAAATACAATGGACAAAAACATACAAATTAATTGAAGGACTAGATTGACCGTGAAAATCCACCAAAAATTAAAACCTAATCAGCTAAATTTAATGGTAGTGAAACTGAAAATGGTAGGTTAATTAGTTATTCTAAAAAAATATTGTACAAAATTACATACGATTTTTTAAAACACAAAATTACATACATTATACATAATATACTACTTATGTTTTATTATAAACTAGTATCATTCGTGCGAGCACAAATATTTATAAATTTTCTAAAAATAAAAATTATCAAATTAATTTAATAACAATAATAATATTATAAAAATCTATATAAGACAATTTATAATTAAACACACATACATTATTATATTTAATACTATATTTTATCATTTATTGTAAATAAAATTAATTGTAATAAAATAAGATTTAATTATATATTTTATATATAAAAATAAATATATAAAAATTTATTTAAAATATTTTATTATTTATCTATATCGAAAATTTTAAATTTATATAAATAATACGAATTTATTTTACAAAATCCAAAAACAAATATTCATAAATATTTTTATATTTATCATTTTTAATTTTTTATTGACGGTTATATATATCTCTAAAATAAAATTAAAATTCTTTATATATTTTTCATATTTATCATCTTGTCTTATTTTTTTATTTTTTATTCAAGGTTATATATATATATATATCTAAAATATTTTTTTTAAAAAATATAGATTTTAATTTTCATATTTATCATCTTATTTTTTATATCTAAGATTATGTATTTCTCCATAATAAAATTAAATAATATAATATAATTATCAATGCTAATTAAGATCAACACAGTAATTAACCTAATTTCATTAATAGTAAAATAATAATCAACCATTTTGAGTGAATATAAGGTCAAAAACACTTCTCAATTAATATAAAGACTACTATGATTTGCTCATATTCTGTGTGAACACAACCATTAATAATTATTTTTTTTAATCACCAATTTAATATTAATTATAATTAAACATATATATAACTATTAATATGTTTATTTTTATTACAACATTTTCTAGTTTTTATATAATTTTAAAACTAATAGCAACAAAATAAATTGTTATCTAAAATCTTATATATCTAAATTTACTTTGTAAATATATTTTTGATTATAATAAATTATAATTATATATATATATGTATAAAATTACTATACATATTAAGTATGATTTATATCTGTCTAAATTAAAAATTTATATAAATAATATGAGTTTATTATATAAAATATTATTATTTTTAACAATTAAATTATCAGTAATTAAATTTATAATTCATATTTATCATCTTTATTTATAAGAATGTACTTATCTCTAAAATAAAATAAAATTAAATTATCAATATAAATTAAGATTAATATAGTAATTAACCTAATATCATTAATGATAAATTGATAATTAACCATTTTAAATGAATATAAGACCAAAAACACTTTTAATTAATATAAACATTAATATAAATATATGTTTTTAGCACATAAGAATAAAAAATCTATCATGTCCTTATTTGATACTCTCCTGATTTTTTTTTGGGGGGTAAACTTAAATGATATGGATAAAAGTAAAATTTTGTTTGATTTGTATTTAAAAAAGGATAATATGAAGAGAAATAAAGTTTTGCAACACCCGTTATGAAAGAAAGGCGACAACAATAAAAGCAAACATAATATTTGATGTGATTGTAAACTAATATCAGAATTAATTGATAACCCACATAAATAAAATGAGTGGTGTTGGAGAATCGAGAGGTCTATGTTTCTGTCTTTGTATCATTAATAGGTCGAGAACCTATAAGGTACCACGATCAGGACGGATAATTGTTAAATCGCCAATAATATATATACAAAAGAAAAGATGGACTGCCAAAATTTTAATACTATTAATTTTTGTCATCAATATTTTCCTTTACAACCAAAGGTGTGGTGGCCTAGTGGTAACATAAGGGGGTTAGTTCCTTTGTGCTTCGGGTTCAAATCCCTTTTAATACGAAAGGTTAATCTTTAAATCGGATTATCTAAAGGCTGATTTCGGACTCGTGGGAGATTACGGGCTTAAGGCCCGAAATTTTCACGGTATTCAAAAAAAAAAAAAATTTCCTTTACATAAGACTGGATTCGTATGCGATGCATGAGGATGCTAATGCTGTGTTCGACGTGACAATAGTTAAACAATATATGTCACAGTTTCATGTCTTTTTTATTGATTAAAATTTGTCTTCGCTACAAAATGATCTCACTAAATTATATAATTTATACTAGATTTGAAATACTATGTATTATCTACAAAAGAAAAAAGAAAACAATATATGAGACTCAACAAACGACCACCAACATTTTAGAAAAGTTTGAATTAACAAAATATGGCAATATGTTGTGAATTTTATGCTCAATCAATCAAAGGTAAACAAAAGTGGTTTTGATAGTTTATCTCCACTGCTATATCATTTAAAACTGTAATTTTTAAAAATAGATTCCCTAGTTACGCTAACCACTAGACCAATGACACAAACAATCGTTTTAGAAATTCTTAGATGCTCATAATGGGCATTACATAGCCTTCAACAACATAAAAAGGGGATTCTATACAAGAATAAAGCAAATAATTTAAGTATATAATATGTGAGAGCTGTGACGAATCTGTAAAACAAGATGAATATCGGTTGCTTTTGACTGCCTCGTAAGTGTTAAAATTTTAAGGATGTTAAAGGGAGTCTTCCAAATCATTTTGGATTAAGAAAGGAGCAAAAGTTAATCATTGTATACTATAAACTAATAATGATATAATTTTACATTTTCTCTCCTATAGAAACATTCCTAATTTTACCTTTTCTTCCCCTTATAATTTATTGTTATATACTTATGACATATAGATGTCATTCAACTGCTATCTATCACGAACGTGTAATTTTATCTGAACAAGACACTCACGTTTAATCTCGTTGGATGACAATGACTATACACATGTATAACATAATGATTATATTTGCATGATTGATTTATAGAATATTATATATGCATGGAGAGTCATTGTAGTTATAATATCGAAACGGATTCTTTTGCTTTTAAAAAAGACAAAATAATTAAATATTTGGATTGGATGGTTTTGGCTTTTAGACGGGCAGATGCCAAACATGCCTCCACCATTTCTTCTTTCCCATCCCAAAGTCTCTGCCTCACAATGTTGGTCATTTCTCGCTTTTACTTTTCTTCCATTGTCAAATTATTTTCTCGGTAAACCATCTATATTAGATTACCTCTATAGGGTTCATTTTGGTGATAATCTAAATAAATATAACGATCACCAAGTAGTTCTTAGTGGAGAAATTTATGATTTTGCCAGTCAGATCACAATAAAACAGAAGTCCGCACTCGTGTAACATTTGTTAAAACCTTATAATATATAGGGTAACACAAGAGAAAGCGTATCAAAATTTAAGATGTGAGCGGTCCTAAGATTTTATAAACTACAAGCAAATAAAAATATGTAGTTGTTCTAAGTAAGAATTGAATCCATGTTGTTAAAGAATTTTATTCACACATAAAACTTTATCACAAAACTTTAAAAGATTTATAGCTGAAAATTATTTATAAAATAATAGACATAAGCACAAACGTTCTTGATTTGGTCTAAGGGCCAACTTTGGACTGGAACATGTATGCAATAAATATAAACGACTTACCACTAATAAGAATTCCATAATAAAATACATTACTAATTAAATATTTGATTATATTTATTTATATTGATAAACATATATTTTGTGGTTAATAAAAATGTTTTCTTTAAATCAAAGTATCTTATTGATCTAGTGTATATGTGTGTATATAAACTCCTATCTGGTATGCTTTAAACAACCTTCCGATATGCAGTAGTCGTTGTTTCTCCATTATTCCACTATCACATGCACATATAGACTACGTTTTCTACGTCATGTGCGCACACATGCATGCTCATATATATATATATATATATTTATATATGTTATAAATAGGTTATCATGTATATGTATATATATATGTGAGTGAGTGAGGTTCGTAGACCGTTGACAGAAAGTGTCCTTTGAAAGAAACCCTAATTCTTTTGATGTATTATTTCTGTTTAAACGTAAATCATATATACAATAAAAGTGAGAAATACATGTCCTACCCTGATTTTATTTATTTTTTAGAAACAGTATTGCTAATGTTTTGAATGGTTTTTTTCCCTTTTTGTTATATAATTTTCGTTTTGTTTGTGACCTAATTAATTATGGTTCTTCACTTTCATTGTGTTAACTTAAGTGTTAGCTTGAAGATTGCCAAACAATTAGAGTAATATATTTCTTGATCTTGTCACCCCGATAGGAAATCAGCTTGTCAATTGTTTCAGTCCAAGAGCTATTCAGGACCATAAGCGATAGCTTAGCAGTGAAATGACCCAGATTTGCGAAGAGAAAACGCACTTGAATAGCAAGTGGTTTTTAGATTCCGGACAGGTCGCACAAAGAAGGCAATCAGCTGGGACTTGGAGGCCCCAACTGATGAGTTTATCCCTAGTTGGACAGCGGTTGAGATGGAAAAGCCAGGTAAGAGTTCTATGCTTCGAAATGCCCTGTTTGTACCACACCACTTGCACCAAGGTAAGTGCTGATCATGACCAGATAAATCTCTGTAGATAAGGCTGGAAATGAACTTGTTTGATCCGGGTGAAGGAATCGGGGCCACTTGTAAGGAATTCCAACATTGGTCGTCCTCATCATCGAAATAGAGTGATAGTCGAGAGGAATATCAGAACTTGCTCCATTTTATCGCAGCGGGTAGGGGAGACGCGCCAGTTTGTTCCGTCCCAAAGATCTGATAGAGATGCAGCTTTTGGGATACCATTTCTTCTCGGTCCGAGGTGCCCAACAAAGCTAAGCAGGGGACCAAATGGAGACCACGGAGAAGTCCAGAAACCACAATTACTGCCATTACCCGGTAAGATTCTAAGCCACCTAGTAGCCACCTCTCTCAGCTTTAGAAGCTGCTTGAAAATCCAAGTATGGGATTGGTGAGGCTTCATCTCCCAAAATTCAGCTTTACGAACTTTGGAGAGAACGAAACAACATATTACACAGAAGTACCTTCCTATCTTCAGACTCAATTATCAGGCTAATTGAGGCCACAATCAGGAATCACATCTCTTCCTTCAGGCAGGATAATCCGGGCTTCTCCTCGTCGGCAATGCAGCTTTGGATGTCCTTGAACTGGTCCCTTCACCACCTCGACTTCTTCGTTGCTCTTACTCTGGCTCTGGTTTTCTCTTATAGGGAGAAGCAGATCTTTTCCTATATGAAAGGTTTTTAATCTGCTGGAGAATCTTCCTGCTGGGGAATCTCCCAGTATCTTCCTCCTTCCATAGTGGGTTTTTCCTTTCTCTGAAGTTTTTTCATCTATTATGGACCATTGACCTACAATGGATGCATCAACTACCCTTTGGGGGATGCTTTTGTTCAGGTTTTGCTGTTTTCAACGGCGTATCTACTTCTATTTCCTTCGTGGTTTTAGTTGTTGTTTCTCTGGTACCCGGCCATCGGGTTTGATCTTCGGTTTGATCTTCTTCTGGTCCCCTTTAATTCTCATGATACTTCCTTAGGGCTACAAATCATCGGTTGGGCTACACTTCAGTGTGTTTGCCCAATCGCTATGCTCCTTAGTTTTGTCCCCAACTGGTTTGCGATTGGGCTCCGGCATCTCTCGGGGATAGTTGGGGACCAATGTTCAGTTTTGTTGGCCTTTGTAATTTCGTTTTTGTATTAGAGTTGCTCTATCCTTTGTAACTCTTGCTACTTTTATATTCAATGCATCAAATGTTTGACAAAAAAAAAAAAAATTAAGTGTTAGCGAATATATCATTGCACCCGTGGCTCGTGATTAATATTTTAGCTACGTCTTATCATCATTCTTAAGGATTCACCAGTTAAATTTGTTATTAATCTGTAAATAAACTCTTAATTATTAATATATAAGTTTTTCTATGGAGAACTGACCATAATGTTAGAAGGCTTGGATGAATTTAAGCATTCTTAGTTACAATTTACATACTGAAATTCGAACAATGAGACATCGCAGGTATCATCGTTATAATTATATATTTGATATCAATAGACTTTAGTGGAGGATCTTCCACTCAAATATTTGTGCTCCAAGAAAAGAATAGTTAATATTATAGGTTGATAAATCGGAAACTTAAAGGATCTATAAATAAATATATAAATTTATAAACGAATAAAGAAATAAAAAGGCGAAAAAGGAAACATATTGAAAGGGAAAGATGATATGTCACTACAACAAGACACATTTCCCTTTTATTGTTTCCTTTTTACTTTGTCTGGTAGACCAAAATCTAGGAGCTGGATGGGAAATGTTACGTTTTAAAATTGTAGTATTAAATGTTGGGATTGTTGTGTTTTTTTTTACTTATGATCATCGAGCATGATCTTTTTGGCAAATAAATTATAGGAACTTAGATATGAATAACCGCATGAAGTGGCCAATTTAAGCGAAATCAATTTGAATATACACTTTACAGTTAGACTCTAATTATTAAGAAGACAACAAATGATTGGGAGATCAACTTGACAGCATAGCCTGTTATGTTTCCTAAACACTAATTTATACTACACCTCTTAGACAGATGAAGCTTGTGAAGCCACATAACTTATTACTGACTGATTGAGATGAAAATGTAAAGTCAAATTAATCCCTTTGCTAAACTACGTTTCACCATCTGTTTTGTTTTGTTTGATTTTTAGACTTTTTAGTGATAGTTTATTTTTACCCTTGATTTGATTTGGTTTGATTCTCTCCTTTTTTTTTTTTAATCACAAACTATGTGTATTAGCTATTTCCATAATGTACACAATACACAGACTTATATACTCGATCGGGAGATTAATAAAAACCTAACATGATCGCTAGTTGAATGTCCTTGTATGTATGTCAGTATGTAGTGCTTGTTTTTTATCTGCTTAGACTTGGCTGCAAGATTTGACTTCATATGTTCGAAGTCATCCTAAGCTCGATTTATCAAATAAAGTTCATTTTCCTTTTCTTCGTTTTTTTGTGTATAAACGAGATATAAAAAAATTAATGTTATTCAATCATCTAAATCGGTGATTCTAAACCAATATAAAAATAGTTTTACGGTTTGATATGAGCATTCAGTACCAAATTGTTCACCACCAAATTATTCGTGCATATTATATATTTGATGTCAAATGTTCAAAAAAAAAACTTCTTTTAGCATTTCGAATTATTGCAGGTAAATTAAGAAAACTAACTATTCTATTGGTTCAAACATCATTTCAACTAATTTGTCTTCTTCTCTCCTTATTTGAATCTGCTCCTACTGAATAATACTCTCTTATAATGTCCTTTCAGATGGGACATATGGATGCTCTCTTTGAAGCACAATTCTCTCCTCTGGCTGATTCATGTGGCTTTAAGAAAATGTGTAAAATGTCTACGACACATGAAACACATCACAGCAGTCCCACCACGTCTCTTCTGCTGCATCGTATTGCTTCCGGAAGGTGCTCACCCAATCGCCAACCGCTGTCCCGAGTGCGATTCAGTCATCATAGAGATCGACTTCAACAAGAAAACTACTCTGGAGAACGGGGCCACTTTGCATCAAGGATGCGTTCTCTGTGATGAGTTGCTGCTCTCACTGGTTGAAGTGAAACATGGGAGGTCCTTTGTGAGGCGAGGAGGAAGGGGAAGCGGACGAGGGAGAGGCCGAGGCAGAGGAGGGAGCAGATGCTCAAATGCTGTCGATCCAAAATTTAGTTTCAGAGACTTCTGAAACCCTGGAAAAGCTTGTGTTTTACCTTTGCGTTACTTGCATCAGAAGTAAACAGATGGAAATTCTAAGATCTTACTTCTTACTTGCATCAGAAGGAAATCATCATAACTTCCTAATTTCTAGCTTTACTTCGAAACTTGGCTATTGAGTAGGGCTTAGGGGTGAGCCATTGAGTTTAATTATGGGTTTACTTTAGGTTTGGTTCGGTTAATTTAAGTCTAATAAAACTTTAGAACCAAACTAAATATGGTTTAGTTCGATTCGATTTAATTCGTTTGGTTTTAATTCGGTTTTAATTCGATTTAATTATAAAATATTTAGTTACCAAACTAAATATTTTGCTTTTATTGATCATAAAAAAATAAATAATAATCTTATGTTATAAAGTTTTACTTTTAAACTATGAAGAATTAAAGAAAAATAAAAAGATAAGATTTTATCTCTTTAAGTATAAAAAGTTTGTTGACAAAAAAAAGTATTAAAAGTTTTAAGTTTAGTTTTGTTTAGTTGTCAAGTAAGTTAAATAGAGTTAGTGATAGAAAATATATATAATTTGATTACTATACCATATTTAAAAATTATAATAAAAATGAAAATTAACAAAGAAAAATTTATTTAGATTCTACAATATAAGTATATATATCCATGTTTCATAATATTGTTTATAAACATAAAAAACGCAACTGAACTAAATTATTAGGATAAATATATAATATATTTTCCGCCAAAAATATATATATATATATATATATATATATATATATATATATATATATATATATATTGGTTTGGTTTGGATTGGATTGATTTATATTCGATTGATCCGGTTCAATTCAGTTTTTTTTGCCCAGCCTACTATCGAGTAATGGATCATTTCATCATTTTTAATAGACATTTATCCAATCATCTTTTCAAAATCTCATAAAAACGTTTTTTTTTGGTTAAAGAAAATCTCAAAACATTTGACTGATTCTTGTTGTGCTATCCTTAACAAAAGCTGAAACACCCAAGTGTGACCTTCTGGGATTGCCACATGTTACACTTCATGCATACACTCCATCCTTTTCTTAAATCACACCCACGAGTATGAATGCACTGATCTATTTCTCTTTGCAATAATTCTGTTTGTTTGGTTGCTTAGGAAAATTTGGAGAGGAAGATCAAATCACTTTAGCACAAAATAATAAAAGCAAAGAACTAAATTAAAGAATGGAGAAGGCAGTTCACTCATCTACGACGTCTGGACCGGCGGTTCCAGGGGAGGCAACAAAAACAGGCACCTCCATAATCGACACAGCCACCTCCACCGTCCAAAGAAACTTGGCACACGCACGAGTGGGAAGTGAAAGGAGGGTTCTTGTTCATGCCTGGTGTTTCTGGTTGTAAGATCTCAACTCGGTCTATCTAAAGATAGAAAGAGTTTTAGGGTTTGTAATTAGGGATTCTAAAAGAAGAATTTAAGAACACGGTGAGATTTGAGAAATTAGGGTTTGTAAGCCGGCGTTTCCGAGATGTAAGCCGGTGAGGAATGGTTAGAAAGTCGCCGGAGAGATTTTAGGTTAAAAGTCGCTCTAAAGTCTCTCAAGCCGAAAATATTAAGAAAAGCGTATCTATTGAATGAATATCAAGTTCCCTTATATAGGGTTACAAGTCGGTTTACTCAGAAAAGGAAAATAAGATAAATACAGAATATTTCCTAGAATATCGCCTTTATCTTTAATGGGAACTTTTCCCCTTCTTCCGACTTCGGCGCGCGGCGCTTTTCAATTGACACCTTCCAAACCTAATGTAAGTCGGTTATCCTGAGTTCGGTTTAACCTAAGTTTTACCGCCTTGGGCTTCATTACCGACTTTCCATTCTGGGCCGACCTAAACTCATGAATAGGCCTTCTTAGGAAAGTGCTAATCTTGACTCTAACAATAAGCCCCCCCCCAGTGTGGCGACTTGTACTCAAGTCGGCATTGCGAGGAGTTAACCTACGGTTTGAGAAATGATTTTGGTAGGCCCACATTGTCTTTCAGGCCCATGTTTGGTTTTTAGGCCCGTATTTTACTAGGCCGTTCTGTCTGGAAATAACCGTGCGTTCGGTTCTTGGCTGAACCGGAATTGATTCTTGGTTCTATTGTCGGATTGGTGCGAGATACGAAGCGTTGCCTAGGTAAAGGTGTGCCTCGAGTTTCACGCCGTCATTTTCCTTATAAATAGTTCCTTCCCACTATTTTCTTCTTCATTTGGTCCGAGTGAAGAATCTCTCAAGGTAATTTCTCTCTCTCGATATTTATTTTCCGATCTTTCCTCCGCCGTAGCTCCGCCTTAGGTTTTATAGGTGTTAAGATCAAACTTTTACTTCCCTCCTGTGTTCTTCATATGTTCTTCATCAAATCCATGTCTTTGATCCGTTGTTCATCGAGTAAGGACAAGGAAGTTGTTTCGGTCTCGTCTGCGGATGATTCGCCGAGCCGTCAAGACACTCCATCCAGCTCGTCATCTGCTACTACGTCTTCCGACTTGAGAGAACATCCAGGCTATCGCGCGGCTGAGGAGTTTATCTATTCCCAGGAGCTTTCTCGTAAAACTAATGATGTAGAGAACTCGGGTCAGGATGAAATACCTATTCCGCAGCTCCGAGATTCGGATTCTGAGGATGAGGAAGTCGACATCGAGAAGATTGATCCTGTTGTGGCTGGTAGCGCTGTTGCTTCTTCTGAGATGTTCGATAATGTATTCGAAACTTCGAGGATGTGGAGCAGATCCGAGAATTAAATTTCTCATCCCCTGTACGCTTGACCGTCCATGGAATCCTCCGCCGGGTTACATGACGTTGTACGAATCTTACTTTATTAATAGTCACGCCAGAGGTTCTCGACTCTGGCTGCCCCTACCCGACTTGTTGGTTTCTTACTGTCATCGACGTGAGATTGCGATATCCCAGCTGTCGGCTGTCGCGGTCCGGCACATGGTTAGTCTTCTTGTGCTTGGTGCTGAAGCCGACGTGACGATCACTGCCAGCTTTTTCGAGGAAGCGACTTCGATCAATCCTATGTCGGCATCCAGTCCGGGTTGTTTTGCAGTCAAAATGAAGAGTGGCAATCGTGTGGTGATGAACGCTCCGTCTAAAATCAGCAATTGGCAGAGACATTATTTCTATGTCGAGATGTCTCCCCTGGTTGTCTCCGACGAACATAGAGAACTAATCCGGACGTCATGGAATACCAACATTGGTAGATGTCGTTCTCGTTTTTATCGATATTGAAGTGGATGATTTACTCAATTCTGTTTTGTTTTTGCAGTATATCATCCGTTTTTCAAGCCATATCCGGATCATTTCTTCCCAATCCTCCAGAAGATCCAAGCTCTCGGTCTTCGCAAGTGGTCGGACCTCACTCGTGATCGCATTGGCAAGTGTCTTCCGCGGATTTCCAAAGGTGACTTTTTCTGGATGAAATAATTCGCATAAATCAATACTTTTCTTATCCTGATTTTCGTGCCTCCTTTCTTTTTAGTCAAGTGGGATACTAAAACGAAAGTCGCTCCAGAACAGTTGGTCAAGCCAAGGAGAATGGGTAGAGTGAAGAAGATTTCCACTGTCGATTACTCTCAGAAGATTTCGGCCAATGCCTCTTCGTCGCAAGCATCGAAAGGGAAAGATGCAACCTTGATTTCGCAGGGTGACGCGAAGGCGAAATCTGCTGCTAAGGAAAAATCTACTGTTGGTGATAGGTCGGTCAAACCTCAGGCCGAATTGGCTTCTGGCTCAGCAGTGGCGGCTTTACCTTGGCCCGAAAAAAGACCGGCCGATGAGAAGTCGCTCCAAGAGAAGCCTTCGAAGAAAATTGCTACCGACAGTCAGATTGCTGTTGAGAATACCTCCCATTCCAAGGAAGTCGGCGAGCCTGGAAAGCCTGCGAATCCCTGGAAGCGATTCTACGAAGACTCCGGGGATGTCGCCGATGCTTCCGGTGTGATGAAGCCATTTGTAACCCGCAAGGAGCTGGTCCTTGCTCGTCCTCGAGGCCCGTCAAAGGGTGGGGCAATTCGGCCGTCCATTCATAATTTCACTTTCCAATATGAAAGTGAAATTCCTCTTATCGACAATCCGCAAGCGTGTTTCAACATGCTCACGTGTGTGCGCGGAAACGACTTGGATTGGCCCAAAATCCAAGATCTCCCGAATTCCGATGCTATCGTCAGTTTAAAACAAGCCGAGGCGGCGGTAATTTCGCTTCCTTCTCTTCCTTTTATGACTTTTGCCTTTGCTTTATCTGACTTGATTTCTTTGTTCACAGATGATAGCGGCATCCAATCGTGTGGCCCTTGAAGGCACTCACATGGCCAAAAAGCTTACCGATGCTGTTGTGAAGAGAGATGGCCTTTTGAAAAGGGCGAAGGAAGAGAAGGAAGCGTTAGAGGCAAGAAATCTGGTTCTCGCGAACAAGCTTCGAGAGGCTGAGGAGAACCTACGCAAAGCTGATGAAAAAGCGAAGGCCGACCTTCTTGCGTTTCAGTCGGAAAGGCAAAGGCAACGGGAGTCCTTTACCGAGTTTGTCAGAAAGGAGAGGGATCGTGTTGACGCGGCAGCGAGGGCCAAGGCGCAAATTCACTTTGATCTTTTTCAGCAATATATTCGTGATCAGGAGATTGCGACTTCCCTGCAGATCGAGTTTGGCCAGATTTCTGGTCTTAAGAAGTGCTTGTTGAAGCTTCATGGCGAAGGCATCCTGATTCCTCAGTCGATTTTAGACCAGGTTGCGGCTGATGAAGCTGTGGCTGACGCTAAGTTCGACAATCTGAACGTCGTAACTAAGGATGAGTTGACCTTTGCTCTTTCACCGGTCCGTCATCCACTTCTGAACCTCTCTCGCGACTCTCCACCTCGTACTCCCAAAGACGTGGACGAATTTGGTACTAACCTTGGCGTGATCCCTGATGAAGTTCCTAATGATCTTGTCAAGTCGGTCAATCAGGAGGTCGCGGCTTTGAGCGGCGGGCCAGATGCAAATGTCGTCGAGCCAGTTTAGTTAGGATAGTGTTGCCTATGCTTCCCTGTATTTTATTTCTTTTGTAAAACTCTTGATTCCCTCTTTTTAAGTCTGTAACAAACCCTAGTTTTATTCCTGCTCCCTCCTTTTTTATAAGGTTTTTATGCTATGGAATTTTTTAACTAAAAGGCAGTTCAGTTTTTTAGAGGAATCGATCATCCTTTGGTTGGAAAGCCGCGTTATGGCTATTACCACTAAGTCGGTTTTCTCAAAAATTATCCTTGACAATTTTCAACCAAGTAACGATAATCGGACTAATCTTGTATCAAGTTTATCGCCAAGTTCAAACGATTTAGCGACTTTCAAATAGCCGGACTAATCTCGTATTAAGCTTGTCGTTTTGCGAGACTTACAAATGCTCGGCTTTGTTCTAAGGGCAGGAGAATGTGCGAGTCTTTTTACGCCCGACTTATTTATCATCTCTTACCTCGAAGAATTTGCGAGACGGATCCCGGCTTTTCCTTACCACGATGTGCACCTCGTGCGCAAGGAAGACCACGCCCCTGGCCAGGAGGCGTGATGCTAATAGTGCGAGTTGTTTGCTCGTTTCTTTTACGAGTAACTCGGCTTTTTGCGAGTTAATACTCGGCTTTTTGCGAGTTAATACTCGGCTTTTTGCGAGTTGGTACTCGGCTTTTTGCGAGTTGGTACTCGGATTTTTGCGAGTTGGTACTCGGCTTTTTGCGAGTTGGTACTCGGCTTTTTGCGAGTTGGTACTCGGCTTTTTGCGAGTTGGTACTCGGCTTTTTGCGAGTTGGTACTCGGCTTTTTGCGAGTTGGTACTCGGCTTTTTGCGAGTTGGTACTCGGCTTTTTGCGAGTTGGTACTCGGCTTTTTGCGAGTTGGTACTCGGCTTTTTTAGTACCATCAAATATTATAATGAAAGGACTTACCTGATTTTTGGCTTTTCCTCTCTTTTCAAGACGGTTATCTGAAAAATAAGATTTTTATTAGATTTGTGACTGTGCCGGTAAAGGCTGCCTACGTATCCTCCGAGGAAGAATCAAGTCACTCATAGTTCTTAGTACACATTTTTTTTTTTTTTTGTTTAATTTTTTTTTTTTTTTTTTTTTTTTTTTTTTTTAGTGGTGCCTTGCCGTTTTAGCGGTACTTCTTCAGGCTTGCCGAGTTCCAGGATCGAGGTAAAGCCTTGCCTTTTGTTGACTCAAGCTCGTAGACTCCTGGTTTGACGACTTTGGTGACTTTGTAGGGTCCTTCCCATTTTGCTCCGAGTTTCCCTGCTCTTCGCTCTTTGGTGTTTTCGTAAACTTTTCGGAGGACGAAGTCACCGACTTGAAAATGGCGTTCTTTGACTTTCTGGTTGTAGTACCGAGCTGCGAGCTGTTGGTAGTTTTGAATCCTTAGTAGGGCTCGATCCCGTTCTTCCTCTAAGGTGTCGAGAGCCTGGATTAGCATCTTTTCGTTGATTTCAGTATGGTGCGGCATGAGAGAGCGGCGGAGAGTGTAAATATTAGCTTCTGCTGGTACCATTGCTTCCACGCCAAAGGCTAAGGAAAACGGGGTGGCTCCTGTTGCACTGCGGGGTGTCGTTCTATGCGACCAGAGGACTCCGTCTAACTCATCTGCCCAAACTCCTTTTTTGTTTTCAAGGCATTTTTTGATGCCGGCAATGATGGTTTTATTTGTAGCTTCGGCTTGGCCATTCCCCTGAGGATACCTCGGTGTCGACTTGCTAAGGCGTATATCCCACTTCTGGCAGAATCCTTCAAATACTTTCGAGATGAATTGTGATCCGTTATCCGTGACGATTTCGTAAGGTAGCCCAAAACGACATATTATGTATTTCCAGACGAAATTTTGAACCTGGACATCGTGGATTGCGACGTAAGCTTTGGCCTCTACCCACTTTGTGAAGTAGTCGGTCATGATGAGTAGGAAACGCCTTTGGTTGGATAATGGTAAAGGTCCAACGATATCCATTGCCCATCTCATGAATGGATAGGCCGCGGTTGATGTCGTGAGCAACTCTGTAGGTCGATGTATGAATGGCGCATGTCGCTGACACTTTTCACATTTGTTAGAGTAGGTCTCGCAGTCGGTTATCATAGTCGGCCAATAGTGACCATTCAACTTGATTTTGAGGGCGAGAGACCTGCCTCCGGAATGGTTTCCGCATGCTCCAGAGTGTGTTTCTTCAAGAACCCGACTTACTTCATCTCCGTTTATGCATCTGAGGAGGATTTTGTTAGCAGAATACTTGTAGAGGATACCTTCATGTATAGTGTATCGCGCGCTTTTGACTTTAAGTCGTCGTGCTTCCCATTTATCTTCTGGGAGCTTCCCTTCTGTTAGGTATGCTCTTATCGAAAGTCGCCAGTCTCTATTGTCGTCTGTTAGGACAGCGATGAGGTCTATGCCCTTTGCTTGAATATTGTAGCACACGTCGTCCTTATCACTCAGGATCATTTCTGCAGTTTCTTCCTGATTGTTCTCAGGGGGCGGGATGCTTGGCTCGTGGATCGTTTCTACTGGGATCCGTCGACAGAGATTGGGATTAGATGCCAGCGACGCAAGTGCGTCTGCCGGGGCATTCTCCTTTCTTGGTATCTGGACGATATCGAAGAATTCGAAGGAACTGGTGAGTTCCAATGCCGTCTTCCGGTAAGCCTCCATTCGTTCATTTTTAGCTTCGTAGTCGCCGTTGATCTGGTTGGCTACGATCATGGAATCACAGTGGGCCAAGAGATGTCGTACTCCGATTTCCCTGGCTAGTCTGAGACCAGCTAATAAAGCTTCGTACTCGGCTGTGTTGTTAGAAGCCGTGAAACCTAGTTTAAATGACTGTTCTAATATCTCACCGGTTGGTGATATGAGACGTATCCCTATCCCGGCTCCTTTTTTGGATGAAGCTCCGTCAACGAACAGTTTCCAATTTTTGTCTTCTGTCTGGGTACCGACATCCAATTCAGGTGATAATTCGACAAGGAAATCAGCTATTACCTGCGATTTAGCGGTTGTCATGTTCCTGTACTCGATGTCGTACTCACTTAACTCTATTGCCCACTTTGCTAGACGACCAGACTGTCCCGGGCTATGAAGTATCGTTCGAAGAGGTTGACTGCTTAACACGGCAATCGGATGTGACTGGAAATATGGTCGTAGCTTCCGTGCCGAGATGACGACTGCGAAAGCCAGTTTTTCCATTGCAGGATACCTGGTTTCGGCTCCGTTCATCGTTTTGCTGACGTAGAAGATCGGCTTTTGTTCTCCTCGATCTTCCCGAACTAGCACGCCACTCACTGCTGTCGTTGAAACGGCGATGTAAAGCAACAATGTCTCACCATTCTCGGGTTTAGACAGTATCGGCGGGTTCGATAGGTAGTCCTTGAGCTGGATGAAGGCTTCCTGACACTTCTCGTCCCACACGAATCTTTTGTTCCCTCGTAGGAGCTCGTAAAAAGGTAGACATTTATCCGTTGACCGGGATATAAACCTGTTCAAGGCGGCTATGCGGCCAGTGAGGCGTTGTACCTCTCGAGTGTTCTTGGGAGATGGTAAGTCGATTATGGCAGTGATCTGCTTTGGATTAGCTTCTATTCCTCTCTGAGTTACCACGTATCCTAGGAACTCTCCCGACGTTACACCAAATGTACACTTAGTTGGATTAAGTTTCATGCCGTATCGGTTAAGGATGTTGAAACTTTCCTTCAGATGACCGACATGCTGAGAGGCAACCAGATACTTGACTAGAATGTCGTCGATATAAACTTCCATTGTTGCACCAAGTTGCCCTGCAAACATCCGGTTTACCAACCGTTGGTAGGTGGCGCCGGCATTTTTGAGGCCAAAAGGCATGACTTTGTAGCAATACGTGCCTCGTTCAGTGATGAAGGCTGTCTTTTCTCTGTCGTCTGGGTTCATGAGGATTTGGTTATACCCTGAGAACGCGTCCATGAATGATAGCAGTTCGTTCCCGGCCGTCGCCTCAACAAGTCGGTCGATGTGCGGCAGCGGGAAACTATCCTTGGGGCAAGCTTTGTTGAGATCCGTGAAGTCGACACATACTCTCCACTTCCCGTTTTTCTTCTTCACGACTACTGGGTTGGCCAGCCAGTCAGGATATTTTACTTCTTGGATTGAACCGGCTTCGAGTAGTTTCTCTACTTCATCGTTGACTGCTTTAGCTCTTTCTGGGCCGAGTTTTCGCCTCTTTTGCTTGACTGGCTTGTAAGTCGGGTCGACATTCAACTCGTGAGTTGTAATGGTTGGATTGATACCCTTCATATCCTTCATTGTCCACGCAAACGTTGTAACGTTTTGCTGTAGGAAGGTGATCAGTTCCTCCTTGATGTCGTCCGGTAATCCTGCACCAATGCCCACACACTTGCTTGCATCTGATTCGTCAATGATGACTTGCTGGATTAGTTCTTTCTCCGGTCCTTTTCTTCCGTGTTCTGTGTTTATCATGCAGGAAGGCACCCTGATCTTATGTTCTCTTGCGAAACACGACCGACTTGCGCTCTGGCATCCTTTGACTGTCTGGATTCCTTTAGGTGTCGGGAATTTCAGACATTGATGGTATGTCGAGGATACCGCCTTCATGCTATATAGCCATGGAGTTCCAAGGATCACGTTATAGATGGTTGGCTTGTCGATGACGTGAAACCTCACCAATCTGTTAACTCCTCCTGCGAAGACGGGCAACTTGATCGTTCCAATTGTGTACGTCGTTTCACTCGTAAACCCGGTGAGCGGCTTGGCTTTCTGCTTGATGTCCTCCTCCTTAATGTCCATCTTCTTGAGTGTATCTAGGAAAATTAGGTCTATCGAGCTCCCGGTGTCCACCAGTATTCGAGATACTTGGCAACTTCCGATCAGAAGCTCAACCACCAGCGGGTCGTTATGGGGGTAGTGAGTTCCATAGAGGTCCTGGTCGGTAAAGATGACGGGCGGGTCGTCTGATAGGATTGGTTGAGGCGCCTTTTGCGCGGCCAATGCTAGGCGTTCATAGACCTTGATTGATCTGACCGAGTCATTCACGGAGATTAGACCACCCATGATCATGTTGATTCTTCGGATGGTTTTGGGGGTTTCTTCTTCGTCGTCCTCCTCTTCTTCTTCACGGTTACGTTTCAAAGCTATGCTTTTGATACGCCGTGGCGGTTTGTCTTGCTTGGGAGCCGGCTCGTCAGCTTTGTCTTCCTTCTGTCCCGATTCTTCCTTCTTCAATCTTTCGATGGCCGCCTTGATTTCTTCATTGGAAAGTCGGGAATAGAGTGCGTTTCTGAGATTCCGACATTCAGCCGTGTCGTGCGACGTAGCTTGATGGTATTCACAGTACTTGTCTCCCGTAGCGGAGGCTGCTTGCGCCCTTTTTGCCTCTTTCCTTTTTTTATTCCACGGCTTTGATGACCGGGACTTGTCGGTACCGTCCACAACCATTGTTTTGGCGCTTTTTGCGTCGTAATGCTGCCTGGGTTCTCTTTCCTCCTTTTTATCTGCCTGTTTGCCAGGACCGAATCTCTTTGCCAATGCGACCTTCTTCTCCTCTAATTCTACGAATTTGTTTGCTCGATGGAGTGCGTCTTCGATGGTTAATGGCGGGTTGACGACTAAATCTTGGTAAAATGGCGACTCATGCCAGACGGCATTGGTCAGAGCCGCGATAGTGAACTTGTCCGGTGCCTCGGCTCGTGTCATCACTGCTCTGAACCTTTCCACGAAATCTTTCAAGGTCTCCTTCTTCTCTTGCGTCATCGAGATCAGGGCGCTCAGCGAGGTGTCTTTACGAATGTAGGCAAAGTGATGCCTTACGAATGCCCATGTGAGGTCCGAGAAGCTATCGATTGACTTAGATGGGAGTCGGGAGAACCAGTTTAGCGCGTCCCCTTCAAGGGTTTCGGTGAACAGTTGGCAGAAGCCGATGTCACGTTCCTCACTTGATGAGAACCGTGCCTTTGCCGCCATGATCTTGAACGTTGTGAGATGGGTTGCTGGATCTTTTGTGCCATCGTACATCGGTAGCCTGAGCTTCTCTCTTTGCCTGATATACGTATTTGTGATGCGCGAAGTGAAGGGAGTCCTACGGGTTTCCTCGATGATTCGGTCTATCTCGGGTGCGGATCCCTTCACGCCATGGACCTCCCCTTTTAATTCTTTTAGGGTGTCTTTGAGCTCAATCAGTTGTTTTTCGACATGGTTGCGACTTGCTCCGCGAATAGACGCTCCGTGAGTTTTCTCGTACGACATACCTCGCTCGCGGCGATAGTTATCTCGGTGCGAACTATTCTCACGTCGCGAATTTCGTCTGTGGTGCCCGTCCCGTGTCTGGTGACTGGTATATTCTTCTCTGTCGGGTGAATACCTCTCATCACTTTGGTTGTTATGTCTCTGATTTTCGCTCCGTTTGGGTCTTTCAGAACCTTCCCTCCGATGTGAGCTCCGCTCGCCAGTATCCTTGTCGCCCTCCTTACGCGGGTTGCTCCTGGACTCGCTGCTGTGGCTCTGTTCATGGTGGCTTTCCTCAGATGTGCTATAGACCAGTCGTCTAGCGACTTTGTCTTTCACCTTTGAAGGCACCTCTCTCCTGGGTTTTCTCGACCGTTGTCCTGAAAGGATCTTTGCTTGCTCTGTCTGCAGTAGGTCGACTTTCTTTGAGAACGTTTTGATCAAGTCGTTCTGTGACTCGATCTTGGCCATTAGAGTGGCTAAGGTCTTGTCTTGCTCGATTTGAGCCTCTGTTTCGCTGAGTGACGGGGCATGTTTGCCGTCATCCCGAGCTTTGGTCTTGGCGGTGTTTCGCTGCTGCTTGCCGCCTTTGGCCGCTTCATCTTCGTGATCACTCTGGTTGTAATCACTTCCCTCATGGTCGCTTAGGTCAACCTTAGGGTTTTCCGAATCTGTTTCGTTACCGTTTCCCGACATCTCGTTTCAGAAATTTCTCTTAGAAATCCCCACAGTCGGCGCCAATTGTAAGATCTCAACTCGGTCTATCTAAAGATAGAAAGAGTTTTAGGGTTTGTAATTAGGGATTCTAAAAGAAGAATTTAAGAACACGGTGAGATTTGAGAAATTAGGGTTTGTAAGCCGGCGTTTCCGAGATGTAAGCCGGTGAGGAATGGTTAGAAAGTCGCCGGAGAGATTTTAGGTTAAAAGTCGCTCTAAAGTCTCTCAAGCCGAAAATATTAAGAAAAGCGTATCTATTGAATGAATATCAAGTTCCCTTATATAGGGTTACAAGTCGGTTTACTCAGAAAAGGAAAATAAGATAAATACAGAATATTTCCTAGAATATCGCCTTTATCTTTAATGGGAACTTTTCCCCTTCTTCCGACTTCGGCGCGCGGCGCTTTTCAATTGACACCTTCCAAACCTAATGTAAGTCGGTTATCCTGAGTTCGGTTTAACCTAAGTTTTACCGCCTTGGGCTTCATTACCGACTTTCCATTCTGGGCCGACCTAAACTCATGAATAGGCCTTCTTAGGAAAGTGCTAATCTTGACTCTAACACTGGTCCCATTCAGCGTCAAGATCTTGATAAAGTGGCTAAGACTTATGGCAAAGTTTTCCATTTTTGGCAAGTTGATTTGGGACATGAGCTTCCCATTGGGTTACCTAATGTCATGATGGCCGTTACCCGCGATGGCCAGCTATTCCACGAGATGATTCAGGGTAGTGGTCTTGATATATATATGTCATAATGTGGTATTGATTATTGGTTAGCTTATGGTTGATTTGGGTATAGATGCAGAGACGAAAAAGCGGTTTAGGGTACTGATAGATGAACAACATAGACCGGGTTGTAGCTAGTATAGTGGTATTGATATATGGCATACTGCTAGTTAGGATCATTGAAAGTTTTTTTTTTTTGGATCATTGAAAGTTTATGATTGGATTTTGGATTAAATTATCGAGGCAGAGAAGCGATTTGGGGTATCGATAGAGGGGGAGAGGGAGGCAAGGGCGTATATGACGGGGCCGGAGCTTGGGATCCATCCATTAGCGAATGGAGGTGGCAAAGGGCTAAAACTAGAGGTGCGAGAGGTCGATATCAAGCCGGTTGAGTCTGCCGCCAAAGTCTTTGTCTGAGTTTTTTTTTTTGGTCGAACCTCGCTTTTATAGAATAAAAACTAATTGTTCACAAAGTGACATAACAGACCAACAATAACTAAAGAAAAGCAAACGATAGATAGAGGCAAACAATCTCTGAAACAACTAAAGATGCAAAATCGTCCTCTAAACTTGACATCCAAAGCGGTAGAAGATAAATCGCAGCCGTGGAAGTTAGTAGACACTTGAAGTGTCCTAAAATCCGCAATTGAAACAGTATCAAGTGCACAATTGACAATCGCTAGTACAGCTGCAGCAAAAGAGGCGTTGACACACCAAGTTACTGAGCTTGTGGAAGGAGTAGAAACCGAAGTTTCAGAACTCGTTAGCATGATACTCCCTACTTCAATACCAAGTTACTGAGCTTGTGGAAGGAGTAGAAACCGAAGTTTCAGAACTCGTTAGCATGATACTCCCTACTTTGTCTGAGTTTACTTAGACCTTTTATGGCATAAATCAAGCAACGTTTGTCTTCTATCAACAAATAGTTTGGTTTCTTTGTGGATTTTTTTCTTTCTCTGTGGATCTTATTTTGATACATGTTCATATATATATATATATATATATATATATATATATATATATATATTTGCCAACAATACATGTTCATATAATATGACAACATTTAACATAGTTATGTTGTATCATTTCGATTTTTGATATTTGCAGGTTAAATTTTTTTGATTTGGTTATCTATATCATCTAAATACATTTACTTTCCTAATCATTTGTCAATTTCCGTTTTTTGTCAACACGAAACTTTAGAACTAAATACAGATTTGTATCGATTGAAGGATGAATCTATACTATTAAAAAAAGAAGGTTTTTTGAAACTAATCTTTGTTTAACGTGTTATTTACAGGTAATTTCATTGGAATTTGAGCGTAAATATTTCGATTCATTAAGGGTAATTTTGTCTTTGTGTTTATAGTCATTAAGAAAAAAATAGGTTAAGCTCGTTTCTTTAATTGGGTCAACACGCAGATCCCAGAAATTAATGATGACCGTTGATCAAAATGAAACTAAATCATATCCCTTCAAAATTGATCTATTGATTTAAAACAGATACACCCAGATTTTAATATTTTTTAGGAAACAAATTATATACATTAGAAAAAGGTATATTCCATATCTATTAACCAAATCTAATATATATTGTCAACTAAACTATTTTTAAATACCTTTAAAAATCATACGAATCTAAAATATAGTTATAATATATTTGAGAAACTGATTTTGTTAAAATACTAATATTGAGATTGGTATATTTTGGGTATAGAATATCCAAAATTGTGCTAAAAATTTGTAACGAATTAAATTTCTAAAAAATAGAATAATAAATTAAATTAAATTTATAGATCATTTAAAAAAACTAAAATACTAATATTGAGATTGATATATTTTTATTTTATAAAGTATTAAATTATTCAATATTTTATAGTGGTGAATGTACCATAAGTCAGATTACAAATTGATGTTTTTATTATTACATTTTTTGACGGGTTATTTCATCAAAATTGTAAAATATTTAAAACGCTACAAAACGGGTTGATAATTAACTATTATAAAATATGTTGAAAAATATATTAACCATTATAAAATGGATTGAAATATTTATTAACCATTATAAAAATCTTGTATTTTTATGTTATATGGTTAAAAACGGGTTGAAATGTATTAACTATTATAAAATGGGTTGAAAATATATTAACCATTACAAAATATCTAAACAATCCTAAATACTGATCCATAATATTTCATAAATACTCAATTATGAAAATCATACAATTTTGAATATACTCAGATTTGAATTTTACAATTCAAATTAATACAAAACCTATTATTTAGGAAATCAAATATTAAGATTATCCAATATTGGAAAACTAGAAACTTAATCTCTTATATATTCTATCAATTTCGAAATAATGTAAATCTATTATTTAAGAAATTAAATATTAAAATCATCCAATATTAGAATTTTTTATATTAAAAGATTAATTCAAGTTTCATAAAAAATGTACCAAATCAAAACAATTCAAACTACTACTAATGGCAATATAACAAATTCTCTATACCGTACTTAAAACCAACCCTAAAATTAGAAAATCAAATATTAAGATCAAACTACTATTGTTTTTATTTGATTTTTAATTCAAGTTTTTATCTTTTATGGAAATTTTTTAATTTTATTAATCCACAATTAAATACAATTTAAAAATCCGGCCTTAAATCTCTCATTCCAAATTAAAAAGAATTCAAAATATCATCATTAAAAATTCTATAAATCTCTCAATCCCGATAGATAAGGCAATTTCAAATCACATTTAATTTTATTAATTCATACTTCCTAAATCTTTATAAATCTTAAATATATTCATCACTCCTCACAAATAAAAATAATATCGCCAATTCTTTTTGAATGAAAATCCTATCTAACATTTTTCTCCTATTTATACACACCCAAACCTTTATTTGTCAACATCAGAAAAATCACCATCCTTTACTCTTCTTAGATCCATTTTTCTGATTTTTCATTTGCTCTACATTTTTTAGCATAGCAGTGAAATTCCTCGGTGAATTAGCTATGTAAGTGAGAGCTTCTTCGTTTTTTCTCTTTTGCTTTTCATATGTTTTTGACGTTTTTTGTTTTTGCTTTTATACATCACATCCATTTAGATCTATTTCGTTTTCTAATTAGATGTTGTATGCTTCATATTGTTTTTTTAAATTTATTATTCATCTGAATGAAGAATATCTCGAGGACTCCATCGTTTTTTCTTGCCTTTTGTTTTCTCATATGTTTTCATTTGTGTTCATTAATGACCGTATCGATGGCTAATTCTTTTTGTGGTTGCGTTCATTGAATTCGACGGTTTTAGTTAGCGGATGATGTGTAATGAATGGGTTTTTTTTTTACGTGTTTAGCAGTTTAATTTTTTTTTTGAATTTTCCAATTAGCGGTTATTTTTAGATCTTTAAATTTTAAATTAAATTTATTTAGAAAAATTACGTAGATCATACCTAATAGATGTTTAACTTTTAAATTTAATACATGAATCATACTTATTCATTTTCCAAAAAAAGTTTATGTTTACAATTAAGATTTATAAATTATATCTTTATTAAATATCTATTTTTAAATCTCTTATCTATTAAAAAGTCTTTTTTAGTAAGTATACAATTTTTTAAAAAGTTTTATTTTTTATTTTTTATTGCTTTGGTTTATTCAATATATAATAATTAATCCGCTTTAATTATGTATTAATTACAATTAAAGTGGGTAGTAAAAATTTCTAGATATTCGTGTCAAGCACACATTTTTGAGTGATTTTTAGCTGTTTAATAGTTATTTAGAATTTCCTAAGTTAAATTTTAATATATTTGAAATTGAAAATCTTACAAATATATTTTCTTAACATCCTCATAAATCCCTTAACATAATCCCTAAATTTAATGCATAAATTTCTCTATAATCATGTTTTGAATATTGCATTCCTAATATATTTTACACAAGATATTAACCGAACTTTTAATTTATTCACTAAATCTGATTTTTTTTTTCAAATTAGTTTCGGAGTCCTAAATTTAAACAACTTATAAATTTAAGTTTGTAAAAACTACATAATAATTAGCTACCACACGTAAAACAATATGAAAACAGAAAAAACAAAATATATGATTATGTTCTCTTGGTAGTTAGCACCATCTTATCATATGATTTAATTGATAACAAAATATAATTTAATTTTTTATATAACCTCATTTATAAAATATCAATTTCTAATAATTTTTTTAAAAATATAAAAGTAACATAAATCCGCGTTCCTGCAGCGCGGATCAAAATCTAGTGGTCTATTAAAAATAATTTGTGGTATCGTTCAAATGAGAACAAATCAGGAAGAAAAATTATGTGGTAACTACATGATCAGTAAACAAAATTTTGAGTCTTACAAACTAATGCATTGACCGTCGGATGGTAGGTGGTCGGGACGTTACAAATGGTATTTGAACCAAATCCAAAAATGTGTAAAATGTTATAAGTACACTCTCAATGATATAGTGTGCAATAAAGACATTAAGTTTTGCGAGTGGAAGTGATGGTAACATCACGATTTTTGATAAATGTAAAGAGGCTTAAAATAATTTGACTACTTATATTATCAAAGTTTATTTATATTTTCAGCCACTTATCGGGAAAGAACTCTATAGTTAAATGTGGGTGGGCTGAATCAATTGGATAACAAATGACCTATTGAAAACTAATTCGTGATATCATCCGAATGAGAACTAAATATAGAAAAAGATACTTTACCAAAAATATAGAAAAAGATAATGTGGGTGATTGCATAGTAAACAAACAAGACTTTCAAGTCTCTAAACTATAACATGTTGATCCCGAAAATCATTAAATATGTTTAAATGCGAATTATGCCAATATTTCTTATTTAATTAGAAAGATTTGACTTTGACGAAATTAGATAGATAAGCTTTAGATTGTCAAAAATGGACCTAGCTAATTGGGATGCTAAATCCATATCCAACATAACACATCGGACGGTCGGATGAAGATAGGATCCACGACCCGAAAATGAAAGTGAAAGCCCAATACTATGGCGATCGGGACCTTATATTTACATTAGTCAGTGTTTATAAAAGTTTTAAAATTAATAGTAAATTATTTACTAAAATGTTTTAAATAAACTTTAATCTGTTGAATTAAAGGTAAATGGCTAACTAACCAAAATTTGAAGGGTGTTTTACCCAAAGTAACCACGCACATCACGGGCATGAGCCATACTATTTTGACCAAATGTTGATTTTCGAACAACAATCATAAGAAGTTTCTACCCACCTTACGTGTGTATATATGATTATAAAATCTAGAGCTATGAACTAAATAATTCGAGGAGGTCTGGTCGCCCTAATTCTTTCTCTCTCGGGCACTTATCCCAAGAGCGCCGCAAGCAAACTTCTCCGTCGACTTAAATCCTCCCCGGTGGCCGGCGTTTTTTGTCGGAGCCGGGGAGGGATAGCTGTTTCGTTTCTGTCTTGTCTCCTTTTACGGTGTCGTCGCATATCAGCCATTTTCTCCGATCTGCAGAGCCGCCGTGTATCTCCGCCGGAGGCTGTCTCCCCTTCCTCTCTTGGCTGTCAGCAGTGGCGTACCGGTCGTTTCTGGAAGCTACTAACGGGTCGAGGGCTACGGCTTCAGGTTTCCTTGGATCTGGAGGCGCATCTGGGTTGGGTTGGTCGGGCTTGTACGAGTTCGTGATGAGGATTCTCTGCATTGGTCATGTGGTGTAGGTGGTCGTTGGGTTCGTGACTGTTCTGATGAGGTCTCCGGTTCCGGCCGAGGTTGGGTCGGTATTGTTGCTTCCTATTTCCTCTCTCGATTTGGATGTTTATAGCTCCTGTGGTTTGACTAGTGTGGCTTAGATTGGTGCGGCTGGTTATGCTTTAGGTAGGTTCTTTAGCTTGTCTTTAGGTATGGGTTTGATGTTGCTCTACGCGTTCTTCTTGCGGTAGGGTTTGTGGGGTGAGTTCCGGCTTGATGTTGCTCTGGTCAGGGTCTTTGTTTGAGGTTCAGCCTCGTGACTAGGAGATCTCGTGCTATCGGTCTTGGGTAGCAGTGCGGTTTCGTTCGTTGGTGGTATGGCTGCGTTTGTTTTTGATTTTTAGGCTTCGGGTGGTGTTGTCTCCTTGCATTGAGAGTGTGCTTTTCCTTGTTGTTGGTGCAACGGCATATTTCCTGTGTTTATCTTCTGTATCTTCTGCTTTGGGTCTCCTACCTCAGGCAAGGGTTCTCCGGCACAATTTCAAGGGATTGAGGCTTCGGTCTTCTTAGCATCTAGTCGTTCAGTGGCGAGTGGTAAAACAGTTTGGTCCCTCAGCTTCCTTGGTTTGATCTCCAGTCGTCCGGCTCGTGGCTCCCATGGATGGAGCAATATATTGAGTGACGGTGGGCAAACCTCAATAATCTCGGCTTTAGATGTCACGCTTCTCTCCTCTCTCGGTGTTTGGCGCTCGCCTCCTCTTCGTTGTCTTCTCTACCTGCTTTGATCCTGACTTGTGATGCTTATCAGTTGGTGCTAGCTCTCTCCATCTACCGGTGTTTGTTGTAGTTGTGTAAATTGTTTTCGTTTTGTTTGTCTTGTTCCTTTTGTGTCTCCGGGGACTGTCTTTTAATCCGCCGGCTCTTGGCTCCGATATCGTCCTTTGATAGCCGGCTTTAGATTTCTAAGCTTGTATCCGAAAACGCATCCTATCATCGTAATGAAATGTTAATCTTTCAGTGAAACAAAAAAAAAAAGAACTAAATAATTCTATTTGATATCTGAAATCAGACTTCTATCTAATATATTATTATTATTATTATTATTTGCGTGTAGTCTCTGACCCTTTCTCTGCTCAATTCGACATGGATCGTCAAATCAAGAACACCAACACAACAACATTCACAACAACGATGATGAACAACAACAACAACAACAACTATTCATCAAGTTTCATCGAGAAGCAGCCATGGAAGAAGAAACCAACTACTTTCTTGCTTCTCCTCTCTCTCCTCACCATCTCTCTGCTTCTCCTTCGCCTCTCCCAAAACAAAATCATACTCATCACCAACACCACTACTATCTCCAAATCCGATCACCACCACCGTCACAAATCCTCTGAAGTCGGAGTTGGAGACGATTCATGTCTCGGCCGATACATATACATCCATAATCTACCTTCTCGATTCAACATCGACATCCTCAAAGACTGCGAGTCGATTTCAAGACCAAAGGACAAAATCAGCATGTGTAAGTTCCTCGACAACTCCGGATTCGGACCTCCGATCGGTGAAGGAGTTCCCATCGATTCTCGGTACTCTCAGAGCTGGTACGCGACTAATCAGTTCATGCTTGAAGTGATTTTCCACGAGAAAATGAAGAGATACGAGTGCTTGACCAGAAATTCGTCCCTAGCTTCGGCTATTTACATACCTTATTACGCTGGTCTCGATTTCCGGCGAAATCTACGGCGGCGCAACGTCGCTGCGAGAGACGCCGCCGGCAAGGAAATGTTTTTATGGCTGAAAAAGCAACCCCAGTGGAAAGGTACACGCACGCGTGTTTTAATTACTTTTGATGAGTTTCGCTTTTGACCCTCAATGTTTTTCAATAATTGCAATTATTGCTTGCTAGTTTTTATTTAATCAATTAACTATCAGTCCTGCTGTTCGAAGAGAGCAACTTAATTTACCAACAACTTTTCTTCCTTGAATTTGTTGTTTGTTGATTGACAAAATAATTAATGTTTTCAATGTTGTATGTGTGAGATTCTGGGTTCCAACGTTATTCTCAATCTTGTCGGCCAATTATTATTTGTTTTGACATAACTACAAAACTAATTGTTTAATTGAAAATCCAGGTATGTCAGGTAAAGACCATTTCCTTGTAACCGGTCGAATATCAAGAGATTTCCGGCGAAACTCCGACAATAACTCCGGATGGGGAACCAACTTAATGCTCTTACCGGAGTCACATAACCTCTCTTTCCTCACTATTGAACGAACTCCAACGAGCCACAACGAGTTTGCCATTCCTTATCCGACCTACTTTCACCCAGCTTCAGGCGTGGAGATCCGCCATTGGCAAGACAAAATCAAGCTCGCAAACCGAACGGTACTCTTCTCATTCGCCGGAGCTCAAAGACCGAGCAGAAGCCATAACGGTTTGGTTCGCACTCAAGTTATCCAACAATGCAAGAGTTCTTCCAAGACGTGTAGATTTCTTGACTGCGATGTTAAAGCCAGCGGCTGCGATGACCCGATCAGTCTGATGAAGCTTTTCGAGAGCTCTGTTTTCTGCTTACAACCGCCGGGTGATTCGTTAACCAGAAGATCGGTATTTGATTCGATCTTGGCTGGTTGTATTCCGGTTTTCTTCAACCAAGGAAGCGCGTACAAGCAATATGTATGGCACATACCTAACAACAATGGCGAATACTCGGTTTATATACCGGTTAAAGAGCTGAGAACCGGGGGAAAGAACAAAATCGAACAGATTTTGCGTGGAATACCGAATGAGAAAGTGATTGGTTTGAGAGAAAACGTAATAAGATTGGTTCCTAGGATTGTGTACACTAAACCAAACCGACACAAACCGGCTGGAGTGACTCTTGAAGATGCTTTTGATATTGCTGTGAAGGGAGTTGTTAAGAGAATCGAAGGAATAAGGAGAAAAATTCAAGACTGAGGAACATACGTTATATAATTAGAGCCCAAAAATGAATATATCCTACATTTGTTTTTCTATTTAAATGTTTCCCATTCTTTCACCTAAATTATAATATTGTAATTAAAATAGATATACCAATTCTAGAGAAAAAATTAATTCATTTATTTCACACAAGTTTATAAAGCTTATAATGGGAAGAAACTATACTAACCAATCTAAAATGATTGTACGGCCAGTGGTCTTTTGCAGTGGTCTTTCTCAAGATTGTACGGCCAGTTTCTGGAGATGTTGGTAGAAAACTTCAAGACTAGCATCGTCTGTGAAGATTACATCAGAACCTGTGTTCATCTCGCTCACGTTGTTGTAACTTGCTGAAGGATTCAGCTTCGCTAACAAAACCCTTGCCTGTCTCCATTGTACAAATGACCAATCAAACCACTACGTTTCTTCACACTAAAAGAAAAGTAAGACCGTGCAGGATCATGAGAGCACTTGGGAGGAATAATTACAAAATACTAACCTGAGATCCATTTTGTCGCATACAACTAATCTTGGCATGGGGAAACGTCCGCGAATGATCATCTGAGCATCCTCTTGAGGCTCTTGCAATAGTTGCGCAAAAGCCTACAAGAAAAGGAAAAGAAGATTCAGTATATGAACATGCAAGACAAGTTAATCAGACAGTTGCATCTGTAGAGCTTATGTACCTGATGCTCGGGCTGATTCTGATAGCCAAGATTGCGCCACTGTGCTATTGTCAGTCCATGGAATACGACAATACTGAAGTATGAATCCAACAAGAGGATACGCTCTGCAGCTATTGAAGCTACATCCAACAATGCTGGTTGAGGTATTGAGTTGAACGAATATGTTGTTAGAGATGGCTGTATCATAACGGCTGCGTTTGAGATATTTTCTCGGTTCAATAGCAAGCGGTTGTAGGCAGTTTCGTCTGGACTATTGTTAAACACCTGAGAGTATCATCACAGGAGATATAAGAACATTAGCAGACAAGAGCAAACCATAAGCAACTTACTAACTCACACTTACCTGTACAAACTGTGAACGCCGGAGATTGAATATAAACTGAGGGAATAGTGAGAAGTCTGGATTCAGGCTAAATGAAGTAGGATCATCCTTCCGGTAATCACCGAATTTAGAACAAAGGCGAATGAGGCTTCGATCTAGCCATTGTTGGGCATCAAATTCCACCTGAGGAAAAACACAATAGACAGTTATCAACCAAAGACGAAGCCTAGAGTAACTACTTGTCGACAGAAATTTGCCAAGACAACCAATGAAGTAAAGGAATAGCCTTACTCATTTTTTTGGGGACAATAAGAATATCACTAACATAAGCATTCAAGCAAAAAAAGGTTTGGCCCATGTTGATTCATATGCATTTGAAAATGATGAAATGTACCAAAGACGCCAATGATTGAGATACAATAATCCAAAGTGAAAGAACCTTATTCGGGTAGGTACCTCTTTTTCCATTTTCAAGGACGCTAATCTCGCCATCACCACAACAGCAGTTTCTTGATCAAAACCGTGTACTAATCCCTGCAGGTATTACACACCACATCAATATCCACACAACCATCCAATTAATCTAGCGCCCTAGTATTTTACCAGGAGGCCTACTCGACAGACCAGTGTAACAAGTATCAAACGAAAAGAAACAGAACCGTAGAGGAGTGTAGTACGAATGTGCAACACCAGAGCACCATAGTTCAGCGACTCTGAAGGGGGAAAATGACAATTTGCGCACACCCTCAAGTGTTCAAGAAATTTAGCACAAAACTAGAAGACCTACATCAGCTCAATTCATTTAAGCAAACCGCAGTTGTAACTTAAAGCTATAGAGTAACTAAACAAGGCAAGATGTAGTTGACCGTTCTTGGGCTAAACAGACATCAGAATAATGATTTTAGAGACCCATACTGAAATACCAGCACCCAGTCCAGATAGTAGAGGGAAAAAGTGCTTACCTCAGCGCTACCAGCAGTATCTACCCATTGCCTAGAAACAGTTGTAACTCGACCTAATGTTTTTCCTTCTGGATTTTGGTATCTGCAAACCAGATATTTAAGATCAAGTTTCAAATAGTTTGCAAACATGCTCAAACTCAGAATAGCAAGCAGAGTGGGTAAAATATTCGAACATACCTTGTAAGAAACTGTATATAAAGCTCACGTTTAGGAGTGCTTGATTGATCACTAGCAGAGATATCAAAGAAGACCGTCAAATATGTACTTTTGTCAAGACCACACATCTTCCATTCTGTAGTATTCCCCTCCCCGATAACTGTATCGGCAACACAAGGGCCTTTCTGCAATGTTTTCAACAAAGCATGACAAGTTAAGCCATCTACCATATATTAAAAGCCATAGTTAAGTTTCTGAGCACGAGTAGGTACCACCTTTTGCAATGACGCACAAGGTCCAATAATCCCTTGCACTTTTATGTCCTTTGAACAGTCGATCTGCAGTTGTCCACTGAAAATGATTGTTTGAAAAGGGTGAGAAAATCAATACATAAATTCTGTCTTTGGTGTAACATAAGTGGATACCGGACTTAGAAACAACTGATTTAGTAGTACACAATAGATGAACAAATGGAATAACAAGAAGATGTAAGTCTATGGAAGCCGCTCACTTGAAACAAAGTCCGAGAGATTGCCACTATCCTCAAATACTCGCTTGAAAGAATCCTTGAATACCGAATGGCCAAAACTTTCTGATATAACAACAAGTCCTCCAGTTCTTTCAACCATGGCTTTCATTTCAGCAACACCAACCTGACATTGAAAAAAAATAAAAATAAAAATCGTAAGCACGAACTCAGAGTAAACAGCAACTAGATTAGATCAGAGTAATCTACTTCCAAATAAAGTTCCTCGTGACAGGCAAAAGAAAAAGAATTTTGATTCTAGATTTTTTGCTTAGGCTTAGAGTAGCAACTTAACATGATAATAAGAAAAAATAAATACCTGATCAAGCGCAGATGCAAAAATGTCCAGTACATGACCTTGATTAACCAATTGGTTAGCAAGATCGTCATAAAACTTCTCTGCTTTCTCGTAGAATGGAGCTTCGCCTTTATCAAGATCTTTATGTGAGCGCAAGGGTTGTGTAAGGTCCTTCGACACAATATGAAAAGTCAAAAAAGTACACTACTGATTCAAAAGAATAGCCTTCTCTGAAAGGCCAAAGAATAAACACGTAGAGAGATTTGATAAGGTAGTGGTTGTATCCTAAATACAATGATAAATGGACGAATTACACAACCCACAAGGAAGCCAGTAAAAAGAACACTAAGACATTACCTTTCATAGTTCAAGACTACAGCTAACAGCTCTGTAATGAATGATGACTAATGCATGCAAACACAAGAAGATCCTATTTGGGCTACATGAGGTACAACACTACATCTGGAGTCTATATTGGACTTGACAGCAAGAATAGCCTAAAAATTCTCATCTGCTTTACACTATCATTGTTCAAACGCCCCATCACAATTTCAACTGATTCATCATAAAAAAGAGAGGAAGCATAAACCATCGGTACGGTAACTGTAAAAAGAAACAGAAAGGAAAGAAACAATTGGATTTACCGTGCCTGCCCCCTCAGAACATGGTCCTCCAACTAAAGCAATGATCCTGGCGCCAGTTCCAGGAGAACAAGCTCCAAGCAGTCCAACGGCCACACTTAAAGCCAGTCCGGTGCAGCGAGAAGGACGACAACCAGACTGGACTGGCCACTGATCCGTTTGTAGCCCATCCAACAGCTACACCTCTCAAAACATAAACTTCGTTAAAGCTTATTAACTCAGTTTCAATACATTATCCGCAAATGCCAATTTCGATAACGAGAAGCATAAATTCATCAAACTCCAACCAAACAACCGCAACAAAAACATAGGAACTAACCGAATCAAGTGTGTATTCACACTCGGAAGCAGGCAAAAAAAAAACCTATCAAGACCAGCATTGTTGAAACCATCATTCCCCTTTGTAAAACCTCCAATTGGGCCTCCCCGTCTCCCAGAAGCACCAATCCCTAATTGCTCCAAAACTTGCTCCTTTGAAATCTCTCTGTCTCCCCTAAAAACATAGACCTTGGCCTGAGCTCGTGTACATACGCCTGAGCTCCAAACGAGACGAATCCAATCAAGGCGTTATCAGGAATCAATCCAATCGCTTGCTTAAGCACTGATTTCGCAAACCCAAACTCCTCATCGATCATGCACGTGTCAAGCGCGAAAACGAACACGGGAGGCGGCGCCCCCGTTGGATGATCGGATTGATTGGGAAGTGTGTATTCGATGGTGGTGTAATGAACCGGGAGATTGGTCTCTGAGATCTGGTGGTAGTGAACCGGGAGAGTATTGCGCTGTAAGCAGAGAGGGCATATCCATTTCTTCCCGGCGAAATCGACGGTTGCGAATGGGTTTAGAGCTGCGGCGCACGTGCGGCAGAGTGGAGCGTAGGGTAAGGTGACGACGTCACGGTGATGACAGATCGGAGATGTACAGGCGGCGACGGGGACGACGCATTTGCTGGCTTCGGCTTTGGTTTGTGGCCAGAAATTCCAAGTCATACGAACTCCATCGATTCCTTCCTGATCCATCGAGAAGCAATGATTGTTTGGATTCGAAGGTAGTGAGGAAGAAAGTCTGAGTCCCGCCAAAAAGGATTTAACCCTAAAATTCAAACACTACGATTTCGGAAGAGAAGAAGAAGAAGAAGACAAAGACGTCACAGAGGAGAATTTTACAAAACCCCTCGAATCTCGATAATTCTTGTGTATCGGAGAATCTATTTTGGATTCGTCAAAGCTTCTTCACTTATAAAGTAACATTGACAATTTTATTAAGATAAAAAAATCTCTCATGCACAAGTCAATTATCTAATCAAATATTGACACATGGCAAGGTTATTTAATTCAATAAAATTACTTTTTTTTTTTTTTTTTTTTGACAACAAAGACTCCATTCATTAAGTATGCGGTACATGGCTTTCGACGAGAGAAAGCCAATTTGGAACCGACGGACTTACATGGGAAAATAAAACACCCCGAGATCTTGCTTTTTTAGCAAGGCAATCAGCTCGGGTATTATCTCGTCTACTAATCAGCTTAATACAAAAGTCAGGAAAAGAAATCCTAAGAGATCTAAAATCTTCCAATTCCGAAGAGAAGGAGGGCCAATCCGTAGGGTCTTTGATCATAGCGATAAGTTCTGAGCAGTCCGAGAGGAAGGTGATACTGGTTAGCTGGAGATTTCTAAGACATCTCATAGCCCAAAGAAGTGAGTCGAATTCGGAGTGGAGTGGAGATAAACATCTTCTAGATCCTTTGAGGCCCAAATGAACCACCTCATTTCCTTGCATTACAATCCATCCAAGTCCACTTATCGAGTCCGATGCTACCCAAGAGCCATCCAAGAAGCATGTAAGAGCTACAGAAGGAACAAAGAGGCTAGGCTCTCGAGATTGGGGATTATCCAAGGAGTGCTCATTTTCTCCTATAGCATTTGCATTCCTCCAAGCTAATTCTTCAAGGCTTGCTTTTTCTAAAGTCGACCTTGGATCTTCATTAAAATTGTCAAAGATTTTCCTATTACGAGCCTTCCAAATGAACCACATGATCCATGGGAACATTCTTAGGCTCTCCTCATCATTCATTAATTCCTTGGCTCTCCAAAAAAGGAAATCCAAGTTATTAAAGATTGATGGAGACGGGAAGGAGTGAGGTGCCGAGGGAATGTTCGATAGGGCCCACACTTGTCGGGCCGGAGGGCATTCAAAGATAGCATGGTTGATAGTTTCTTTCTCCGCACCACATCTAGGGCAACCAGAGTCTCTCCCTATATGACGATATGACAGATTTGCACATGTGGGTAAAAACCCAGACAGACATTGCCACACGAAATGTTTTATTTTCCGTGTGGTTTTCAGCTTCCAGACTTGCGCCGTAAGTACCTTAGTACTTGGACCCTGAACAGGGGGATCGCAAGTCGGGCGAGAGAGAGCTCTCGCGGCCCAATATCCGGATTTGACAGTATAGTTTCCAGATTTGGTATGGATCCAACTATAATTATCACTCGAGACAATCTTGCTCGGACGTAAACCCATGATAAGGGTGATATCTTCTGGTGGAAAAAGCTCTCGGAGGCGGTCAATCTTCCATTGCTTTGTTCCAAAATCAATGAGGGAATTTACATAAAGTTGAGGATCGATCTCGGTATTGATGCTCCGGGGAGCACGTGCCGGAAAGTCAGGTATCCAAGGCTCACTCCAAACTCTTGTGCCAAAACCGGATCCAATCGTCTTCCTTAGGCCTGATAGGAGGAGAGGTTTTGCTGCCATCAGACTTCTCCACCCATAAGAAGGTCTATTCGAGACTTGAATCTCTAAGGGGGACGAGTATTTGAAATATCGCCCTTTTAAGATACGACTCAAAAGAGAGTCTGGAAATCTTAAGATTCTCCATAACTGTTTTGCAAGGAGTGCAATATTAGTTTCTTCCAATGCTCGAAATCCCAAACCTCCCTCTGATGGATGGGTACAAAGATTATCCCATGCAGTCCAGTGGATGCCCCTACTATCCGCTTTAGAGCTCCACCAATAGTTGGAGATAACACTTCTCAGTTTCGAGCATACAGATTTTGGGAGAAGATAACACGACATTAAATGTGTCGGAACCGCTTGGGCTTGAGATTTTATCAAGACTTCCTTCCCTCCTTTAGATAACAGTTTAGATGACCAAGAGTTAGCTCGGTTCTGAACTCTATCTCTCACAAAGGCAAATACTTGAGCCTTTGATCCATTAATCTGCTCTGGTAAGCCAAGATAAGATCCCATTCCTCCTTCTTGTGAGATGCCAACAATCCTTTTAATTTCACCTTTTGTCTCAGAAGGTACATCATTTCCAAACATGATAGATGATTTGGAAAAGTTAATACGTTGCCCTGATACTTTTCCATAAGAACGGATAATGTCTATAAATTCCTTACTCTCATGTAGATCCGCCCTACAGAAGAATAGACTATCATCTGCAAATAAGAGATGGGATGTTGGCGGACTAGCTCTGGCTATTTGTAAGCCATGGATCCTACCATTAGCTTCAGCCTTCCGAATAAGGGAGATAAGACCTTCTGTACATAAGACAAATAGGAACGGAGAGATCGGGTCTCCTTGTCGGATTCCTCGGGTAGGTTTAATATGTCCAGTGGGCACCCCATTGAGGAGGATCCGATATGATACAGAAGTGACACAGTGCATGATCCATCCTATCCATTTAGTATCAAATCCCAAACTCCTCATAACAGAGGATAGGAAGGCCCATTCAACTCTGTCATAGGCTTTGCTCATATCCGTCTTAATAGCCATAAACTTCTTACGACACGATGGGTTAGAGCGAAGGGCATGAAAGTTTTCTTGAGCAATAAGAATATTATCGGTAATCAATCTTCCTGATACGAAAGCAGATTGGGTCTCGGAAATCAGCTTCGGAAGAATACGCTTCAATCTGAGGCTCAAAACCTTAGAGATAACCTTGTAACTCACATTGCAAAGGCTAATCGGTCGGAAACCTGACATCTCTCGGGGTTTGTCCCCTTTTGGGATCAAGCAGATATTGGTCTCATTTAGCTTCTCATCAAAAGATCCAGTTGCAAGGAAAGCCTTAACCGTATAGACTAACTCAGGTCCAACTGTATCCCAAAACTTTTGATAGAATAGAGCTGTCATCCCATCTGGCCCCGGTGTTTTCCCGGGATTAAGAGAGAAGAGAGCCTGGCGGACCTCTTCCGTCGTAGGATCTCGGGTTAGAGCAGAGTTCATTTCCGGAGTGACAATCTCAGGAATATCCTGGAAAGAGGTGTCTAGATCAGCTGAGAATGAGGAGGAGAAGAGATTTTCAAAATAATCCACTGCGATTTTCTCGATGCCTTCCTCATTATCAACCCATATATTAGAAGAATCAAGAATTCCGATAATCCTATTTCTTGCCCTCCTTTGCTTAGTGATGGCCTGGAAGAATTGAGTAAAGTTGTCCCCAAATCGAAGCCATGTAGTCCTACTCTTCTGTTCCCAGAAAGCTTCCTCTTCTTTATATGCTGATAGTAATTGACTTTTGAGAGTAAGAATTTCTTCCGTGGAGATAGAATCATCACTTTGAGCTTGGTCGATCCGGTCTTGGAGCTCCTTAATAAGGATCTCAGAATTTGTCTGGATACTCTTCTTCCAAATCGAAATGGATTTTCGACAATTCTGGATCCGATTCGATATTGGATTCAAACCAGGGGTATGGGATTGGCCCCATCCATCTTCTATGGCCTCTTTCAGCCCCGGTTTACCAATCCACCTTTTATCAAATAGGAAGCCTCGTTTCTTCTTCTCAGGTTTGTTAAGAATGGAAGCGAGAAGTGGTCTATGATCTGAACCCCACATCTTTAGGTACTCCACATTAGTGTGGGAGAAGATATTGTGCCAATCTTCATTGCCTAAAGCCCTATCCAATCTACATTTTACTAAGCCTTTCCTTCTCCGGCCAATCCATGAAAAAGAATTCCCTTGGAATGGAAATTCAAGAAAACCACAACAATCTATCATGGATCTAAAGGGTAGAAAAGACGCTTCCGATCTCTTTTTACCACCGCTCTTCTCATGATTTCCTATAATTTCATTAAAATCTCCAATAATGAACCATGGACCTGAGCGAGCAATGCCTATACGAATTAATCTTTCCCAAACATATCCTCGGTATTTCACTACCGGATCTCCATAAATAAAGGTCATAAAGACACGATTCCCATCAATAATAGTCTCAATATCAATCAAACGATCATCCAAACATAAAATCTTGACTGGGAAGTCTTTAGAGTGGAATAGAGCAAGACCTCCACTATATCCTCTCGGATTCACGGTGTGGAGGTTATCAAAACCTAAAGTGACTTGCAAATCTTGCAGAAAGGAATGATCATTTTTTTGTCTCCGATAAAAACAAAAAACCTGGAGAATACATTTTACACATTTCTTCCAGTCGACGGGATGTAAGTTCGGCTCCCACCCCTTGACAATTCCATGCAATGGTCCTCATTTCTTCTTTGGATTTTTTTTTTTTTTTTTTTTTGGCTCAATCTTCTTTGAATTTTTGAAACGCCACAGACCCTAATATAGAGGAAGTATAAAGCACAGGTGCTTCACAATTACCGTGAATAAACGATAAGAACAAAGGGGCAAGATTTACAAATCCAAATGCTAGAATCTTTGGCTTCAAAAAGTAATACAATCACTGTATTCTTTAAACACCCAAATACTGGGGAAATGACGCAAATTTAAGGCTTCGTAATACGCACATCAAATGATATTTGAACAAAGCATAGATCTGCCCAGAGAATCTAGAGACAATTAAAATTTTTTTTTCCCGGCTTGAAAAGATTCTCGATCTAACAAGAGGTCGACGTCACGAGCACCAAACGGTGAACACCGGTGGCAAAGAAATTTAAGCGGAGGCGTGTAGGCGACTTAGATCCAGCTAGGGGTCGTCATTCTCGAGCGTAACGGAGGAGCTGAATACGAGGCCGTGAGTGAGGGAGGTGAGGAGGGGACGAGGCGGAGAGAAACCGCGACACAGAATCTCAGGCAGTGGCACGTCTGCGACTCCAGGTCCAGACCAGAGATCGTCGTCGTCAAGCACCCAGCTATCGGAGAAGATCGACGACGAAGATCGAGAACAACGATGTTAACAAAAAACTCTCCCTTGGGAGGAAAAACCCAACAGTGTGAGTAGATCTGGACCAGGGATTCGCCAGAACAAGAACAGGGACAACGACGGAGGGAGATTGCGTCTG